>OY856409.1:1845404392-1845884392 GCA_963693085.1 Alisma plantago-aquatica
GATTCAGGGGGAATATTATTTCAGGGGGAGTAACATATTTTGTATGGGAGTGATATTTATCTTCATCTTTTATCATTTCTTTTTATCGAGTCCTGTAACTCTCCAAGCTTGGACATGTGTTTCACCCATGCTCCAGCTTGAGGGGGAGTGTTAAAGTGTCTATATTAGTCTATTAGTTAAATAGGCTAATTAGTTTAGTGGGCCTTTATCTTCCGGCCCGTCTAGTTTAGATTACTTGGGTCCTAAGTAATAGGGCGTCTCTCCTCTCCTATATAAAGGAGAGGTCGTCAGTCTTTGTATCACAATCTATTCTATTCAATCCATCTTTTATACTTTAACATGGAGGATCATATCGCTCTGATACCATGAATAGAAATAATTACTATATTGGGATGATTTTAGAAGTAAGCCTCCTTATACAGGATGGAGTGACACTAAGAAAGAGATAACCCAGCAAAATAGAACAAACGGTAAACATAAGAAAAGATAGTAACATATCAGCAATAACCTTGTAGTAGACATACTCCAAGGGGATCTTAGAACTTGGGTTTCAATCCCCTCTACTTTGTACTCAGTTTTGCTAAGAATTGTATGCCAATTCTGATTTTCAATAACCCAAAATCTTTTGAAGTCCTTTTCACTGCCCCAATCATCTATCAAGTAACAGTCAAGATCTTTCAACATTGACTTAAGATAACTGAAATAAGAAATAATGGTCATGGTACTCGACTAATAGATGCACATAGTATCTTGTATGTGGCCATACACCTCTTCTAGAGTGGACCACATGAGTGTGTGATTTTCTTCCTAATAAAAGGTGCTAGATCTCAACACTATATGAGCAAACAAGTGGCAGTTTAATGTGATTGTCTATACAAGTACCAAACATCGTACAACTCTGATTATTTGCCTTCAAAATTTGTGTTTTAGTTCTTTTATATTCCCGTTGATATACCCAATTTTGCCTCTTCCTACTACAAAAATAACTGCTATAGCTGCCCAAGCCATAGTTTGTGTCATAAGGTAAATTTAGGTCTGGTTTAATCTAAGATTAGTTTGGGTCAATTTAGTCCCAATTAACTATAAATATGGTCCATTTAAATGTAATTCGTTATTACTTTGCGAGTCTATAAAGTAGTTTATGTATTAGTCAAATACATTTTTTGCATGAAAACACATTTTGGAGGAAACTGATTTATGTAAACTTCATAAATTGTATGTATGTGTCTGTGCGCGGAATTTTCGGATACACTGCACTCAGCAATATGTATGCATGTATATGTTAATATGTACACAAACACTTGCGCGCGCACACACACACACAAACACACAAGCACACATGCTAGCACCCCTAACCTTGAAGACCTAGCAGCCTTGATATTTATTAAAGTTGGCCTTGATACGGAGATGATAGTGAATTCCATCTAAGATTGGAATAACAAGGAATCTAAGTTTATTTAGATGATTCAGTGACTCAATTTTTCAATGACATATCATAAACAAATATGAAATATTCTTTGCACTATTGGAGTATTTGGGTCAAGGAAATGTGCTTTGATAAGTCAAGAGGTTTGAAAATGTCTTTTATGCTTGGGGGGTGTTAGCATAAACACTGTCCCTAGATAGTTGGAGAAATGGTCAAAACCTAGGTTAGTTTTTCTCCCATGTGAACTTGTATAAATTTCAATTATAATTTTGAACTTATCCTGTACATTTTATAAATTTATAATGAGCATGTAGAGAAGGTATAATTAATAAAACATTTTGATTCTCTCCTTTCTTGAAAACCATGTCATAAGTAATTTAATTAGTGAGGTATATTCATTCATTATCTTCCCAATGTATGTTTACCTTCTGGTTTTATTTTCTTTTGCAGTGACATTTAGTCGGATAGATCCTGAAGGAAAACTAGTTATGGGGTTTCGTAAAGCAACCAACACATCAAGTTTGCAGGTATGCCATCTTTGTTAGTGTATTGGTGATGTTGTGTCATTGAACTAGTTTGAAACTCAAAGCAAACAAATCATAATCTTGTAACCCGGTCATGTACCTATTAGCTATATCACTCTGTCTACTGTGTTTTTGGCCAATTTGTATAATGAATGCTGGTGCTATGAATATCCAGGATTCTCAGATTCCGGCTGTTGCAAATGGTTCTCTTGGTAATGAGAATTTTCTTCCTGGACTTATTGAGAACTTTCCTATAGTAAGTGGTTACTCTGGGTTTATAGAGTCACTGAAAGGAAGTGCACTTCCACATTTAAATGCTTCATCTGTAGTCGATGCGGATGTCAGCTGGCACAAGATGGATAGTCATGGCGGAAGGTTTACAGATAGATCACATATGCAGTCTGTACTACTACCCGAGAAGAGAAGGAGCCGGAATATTGGTAATAAAAGCAAAAGATTGCATATAAATAATGAAGATGCCATGGAATTAAAACTGACATGGGAGGAAGCACAAGACTTACTCCGTCCTCCGCCCTCAGTCAAGCCGAGCATTGTCATCATTGAAGATCACGAATTTGAAGAATATGAAGTAAGCTTAATATCCTATTTTTACATCAATCCTTTCTAGTATAAAGAATTGCCAAACTTTCAAGATTCAAAATGTTGCTTGTTCTTACTTCGTATATTGAACTGGTGTGATGTTAGCTTGTCTTCATTTGCCAAATTTCTGACAATCTAATCTGTGCCTACTGCCTAGATTCTTGCTTGCAATTTCAGTCTGAACCCGTTCACTTTTAGCTCCTGATGGTGGCATAAGAATGTGGCTTCTTTCAATTCACGTGGATTTGAGGGCTTCCGGATATATTATACAACTGAAATGCACCATGGATCAATTTAATTGATTATGATTATACTCAATCTTTCATATATCTGATTTATTTAGTGTGGGTACGCACTCACTGCTAGTGCAAGTGCTTTCACAACCTTGGGTCGTTCCTAATAAACTCGATTTTTTTTTCAAGAAAAGAGCTTAGATCACTACTTTTAATGGTACGATAACAGCTATGTAATATTTACTAGCCAGCTGAGTAGACTGCAAAAGGCATGCTATAAAGTAGGCTACCTATTTGTTAAAGTGTCTATATTAGTCTATTAGTTAAATAGGCTAATTAGTTTAGTGGGCCTTTATATTCCGGCCCGTCTAGTTTAGATTACTTGGGTCCTAAGTAATAGGGCATCTCTCCTCCTTCTATATAAAGGAGAGGCCGTCAGTCTTTGTAATCATCTATTCCTATTCAATCAATCTTATATTTTAACATGGAATCAGAGTCGTCGCTCCTGAGGGAACCCTAATCCGCTGCCCCGCTTCCCTCTCTCTCCAAGCCGTCGTCTTCTCCCTTCAAGCCGTCGCCGCTCCTTTCTCCAAGAGGACAACCGGGCGAGCGCCCGCCTGTGGGCGGCCGCAGCCGCCATCACCATGACTTGGCCGGCTGCCCGCTAGGCATATCCCGGCCTCCATGGTCATCTATTCTTTATTCTTTCATTCTTTCCATACAACACCTCCGCTGCCTATCATAGCAGTCGTCCTCCATCATCATCCGCAACAGTTGCCGCCGTAGGCATCCACCGCGGTAATCTCCTTCCGCCATCCGAAATCAGCAGCTCCACATCCAAATCCGCACGATAGCAGCGCCGCCGCCACCATCAGCAGCAGTAGCCGCCAGCAGCCATTTCCACAGTGTCGCCAACCATCAGAAATCATTTCCCATCCGCAAGGAGCAGCCATCTCCATCTGCCGCAGCAGCCCAGCCGCCGCCGCGTCGATACTATCGACCCGAGCGTCGATAGTATCGAGATCAGTCCAGACACAAAAAACATTCCATTGATACTCCATCTGCCGCAGCAGCCCAGCCGCCGCCACGTCGATAGTATCAAGATCAGTCCAGACGCAAAGAGCATTCCGTCGATACTATCGACAATTTCGTCGATGGTATCGAGATTTAATCAGTCGTTCGCTTGAAGCCTTCATCGCCGCTTTGGAGAGGGTCCGCCTTGGTTCCGCATGCATCCTTTTGGCATGCAATATCTCCGGAGTCACGCAGGAGACCCTTTGTCATCTCCTATGGTGCGACAAAGTGCTACACCAACGAACATCATATTTGCCATCATCCGCAAGCTGTTCTTCCACTTCATCATCATCCCGGTGATCTTCATCTTCCATTTGCTGCTATCTGCATCATCATGCTACTGCTGTCCCTACGCCATCACCTGTTGTCTTCATCATCATCACTCCATCGTCACCTCCCATCTATGTCTACTTCCATATTCATTATGCCCTCTATTGCTATTCGGATCATTAATCGGTCCTATCTTTTGCTAATCGGATCGGGACTAGATCCATTTATTTTTCTACCCGGATCTCATGTTGACCCATTTAGTATACTCTCTTTGGCTATCGGTTTCATTCTCCACATCTTACCCATCTCCATTTCACATATTTTTCTCTTTTCAACCTTTTTCTTTCCCACCCCCCATATCGTATGTGTATCCCTTGTCCACATTACGGGGGGGTCATATATCCAGTTCTCCACACCAAACACTCACTCTTGTCGTATTTGGTGTGCGGGGGGGGATAGAGAGGAGAGAAAGAGATGAGAAGAGAGAGCGAGCATGAGAGCATATGAGAGAATGTATGAGAGAGAGAGTATGAGATGAGATGATGATATATGTATTCAGATTATATATATTCCAGGCTATCTTCATGGAGTTCACATTGTTCAGCACACCGGTTATCTACTTGAGCCAGCAGTGAAGATCCAGCGTCGACACCATATTAGTTGGTGATGATGTATTCCTTCAGCTGCATTCACATGAGACAGATGGGTGCTTCTTCAGAAGCTCAGAGTTTTATCTTCACCGAGCTGCTTCATCACGTCTTCTCTGAGCCGCATCTATTGTATCGACATCGCCTGTAGCTAATCCTCTTGGGACTTTCCTTGATGGATGATATCTACTTTCCTGTCAAGCCCCCATGGTTCCTGCATCGTATCAAGCAGCAGATCGTCCGTCCGCGTTCGTGCCGCGTTAAGCACGTATTCCAGTGGCAAGTTGCTGTAGTATCAGGTCCATTCGTCGACACTATATCCGCGTTCGTGCCGCATTAAGCACGTATTCCAGTGGCGCATTCTTCAACCTGCAGAGTATCTTTAGATGTCTTCATTTCAGATGCACTTCAAGGAAGACCTTCTTCAAAGCTCGAGTATCTTCAGCCTGCAAAGTCATCATCACTATTTGATTCAGGGGGATTATTGATTAAGGGGGAGCAACATATTTTGTATGGGAGTGATATTTATCTTCATCTTTCATTTATCGAGTCCTGTAACTCTCCAAGCTTGGACATGTGTTTCACCCATGCTCCAGCTTGAGGGGGAGTGTTAAAGTGTCTATATTAGTCTATTAGTTAAATAGGCTAATTAGTTTAGTGGGCCTTTATATTCCGGCCCGTCTAGTTTAGATTACTTGGGTCCTAAGTAATAGGGCGTCTCTCCTCCTTCTATATAAAGGAGAGGCCGTCAGTCTTTGTAATCATCTATTCCTATTCAATCAATCTTATATTTTAACACTATTTATTGTTTCATGTTTCTGTTCTTCATTTATATTTCTTGTCGTTTTGACATGATTCTTCCTGGAAATTTACTGATTCCCTGGAAGTGTAAACAGAAAAAAGTATCAACAGATTGTAATACAGTTTCTGACTTCTTTATACTGCATGCATAACCAGATGTATTAATCAATTTAGTTCAACATCTAGCTACCCCAACCAGCATTTGCACTGGATGTTGACTTCTCTTCACAAGAGGGGGAAGTTTGGGGAATGTCAAAAGTTCGTTTTTTGCTAGGTAAGGAAACTTCAATGGAAGTTAGATGCAGCTTTCATGAAAAATGGTTAGACCCTGAGGAATTCAATGAAGACATTGGACTTTTGTATAATAAAGACTACTATGGAGATTTTTGTATGGTTTTAACAGTTATTGAATTTACATGAGTCATGACTTGTTAACTCTTAACATATGGAAATATAGTGAGTTATTATAATCATTTAATATGTATTTTCGTTCTTCTAATGGAATGACGGGTCTTTCCTGTAACATGTCATATTGGCATGTATGATATCATTAGGTTTCATTATTTACATAATGCTATAAACTAAAAGTTATTTTCTTAAAATAATCAGATCTATTTAAATGTTTTATCTTGATTTTGAACTATTATGCATATCGCTTGCAGTGGATGCATAATTTTTTAATCAAGGGAAAAGTTTATTGCAGAAAGGCTTGAAAAGAGAAGAATTGTGCTTTTTATGCTCATCTTTAATCTCAAGTTTTTGTATATCTAATACAAACTACTGATCCATGAAATCAGTTAAATATTGGAAACAATATTGACCGGCAAAATTTATGAGTTCTTACAAATTTGTTTACATTATTTTTTATAGATTCTGAAGGGGATTTTATATCTATGCTTTTGAATTTGGGCGCTTAGGCGAGGGTGATCTCGGCTCAAGGTGTACCTTGAGTTGAGTGCTGGATCCTTTTTTAGGCCTCCAAGCCTTTTTTTGGGTCCTTTACTGTCCAAATTTGTGGCATTTGTGGTGCATCTTGACTTTAATTCATACGTTAGGACAATGCTATGCTTATTAGCTCTTCAATTGCCGCGTGAAAGCTGACAAATGGACAATGCTATCCTTATTAGCTCTTCAATTGCTGTGTGAAAGCTGACAAATATATCAGAACCTCTCTTGCCTATCATAGAAGTATAGTTAGTTAATATCTATATTTTGTCACATAATAGGCATGGCCTATTTACACGTGAACCCATGAGTGCGTCAATGTTAAGTATCTGTCACACTCTCTATATGTACATGAGAAGTAGGGTTTACTTTATTAATAAGATTCTTACTTTCCAATATCTTATATTAGTAGTATATGTCCCAGCAAGCTCTACGGAACCTAATTGCAGCAAGAAGTCTAGAGAAGATTGCGCCATTTTTAGGCAGTTGCGGCCTTAATCATGACCATTTGCAAACCCACCAAATGATCATTAATTGTTAGTATAGTTGTCTAACAACCACACAACTAAATGTAGGGGTCTGTCGTAGGAAGGGGGTAGGAGCCAAGATGATTGTTGATGTGGCCATGTCAACCCTTGTTAGAGAGTCTATATTAGCCTATTTAGTTAATAGGTTAATTAGTTAGTGGGCTTTTGTATTTCAGCCCGTTTAGATTACTTGCGTCCCAAGTCTTAGGGCGTCTCCCCTCTCCTATATAAAGGAAGGGCGTCCAGTCTTGTATTCATCCCATTGCATTCAATATAATCTTATTCTCAACATGGTATCAGAGTTGTGAACAGTAACGACGACGTGAACAGTAACTCCGACAGCGAACAATACACGTCGTGAACAGTAACTCCGGCGTGAACAATAATTCCTGCTTGAACAGTACGACAAAGTGAACAATAATTCCTGTGTGAACAAAGCGCGTTCGCTCCTGAGGGAAACCTAGCCACCGCCCCTCCTCCCTCTCCTTTTTGACGCGCACGCAGCCCTAGCCGCCGCCGCTCGTCTTTTCCAGAGAGCAACCGAGGGGAAGAACCCCCGCCTGTCGTTGCCATGGCTTAGGCCGGCTTCCCGCTAGGCAATTCCGGCCTCCATGGCTCTCCTTCCACTTTTACATAGATTAGTACGTCGACGCTAATTCTCGACCTGCGATCTATGTTTTCCAAATCCAAACCTTAAAGCCGGTGATCTCCTTTCCGGCCATCACATATCCACTGCCATCGTTGCATCATTACCCGCCTTCCACCGTTGCTGCCCGTATTCCACGAACAGCAGCAGTGACGCTATATTCTTTGCGCCTCCGATCGACATCCGTCCAACAACAATCCTGCCGCCGGCCTCTAAGCAGCCATCTCCGCCTATCGACGCCACTATCACCATCTAGCAGCAACATCATAAACGCCTTGCAGAAGTAGCCGCCATCCACATTCTTCGACGCGATCGCACTCGCATTATTCAACAACCATCTACCGCTGCATCGCCCTAATGTCCTCAGCTCCAACCTTCGTCGTCTCATAAGGAGAGGCTCTACACTTGACTCCGCATGCAGCCTCATGGCATGCAATATCTCCATAGCCGTGCAGGAGACCAATATCATCTCTTTCGTTGCGGCCAAGTGCTACATCAGTCGAGCGACACAATCATCGTCATCTGTTCTGCTGCTGCGTGGCTGCCATATCATCCAACAACCATATCCCCAACTGTCGATCACACCATTCAGCCGCTGCTGTCACCCATGCCCCTGGTCGCTGCTCCACTACTGCTCTCCATCTCGTCATTGCTGCCCCAACATTTTCGCGTATCCTTGGCTGAAACACGGTCACCCATCACTCTCCACCGCTACCAAACAACCCTATTACTGCCCCCATATACCAGATGCTTGTTGATATTCAAATCCTTAATCGGTCCTATCTTTTGCTAATCAGATCCAATTTAAAGCCTAATCGGATTTTTCGCCGGGGCTCTGCCCCCGCACCCACGGATTTGTTGTCCTAACGGGCCAAACAAATCCCTTTTCGGGTCGGTATTAGATCCATTTAATTTTCTACCCGGATCTTACATTGATCCATTTAGCATATTCTCTCCGGTTATTGGTTTCATTCTCCACATATTACACATCTCCATATATCACAAAATCCTCTCGAATCCACCAATTTCTTTCCCACCCACCCATATCATGTGTGTATCCCTTTCCACAGTGCAAGGGGGTCATATGTCCATTTCTCCACACCAAACACTTACTCTCGTCGTATTTGGTGTGCGGGGGGATAGAGTGGAGAGGAAGAGATGAGAAGAGAGAGAGAGAGAGTGAGAGAATATGTATGAGAGAGAGAGTATGAGAAGAGATGATATATGTTCCAGGCTATTATTATCTTCATGGAGCTTCTTCAGACACATCCGTTCTCTACTTCCAGACAACAATGAAGGATCTTCATTCAACATCAACACCGAGCTACCCACGTGCGTACCGCGCTATGTATGTCAGGTGTTGATGGTGTCTTTTCCGAGCCACATCTGCTATTTCGACATCACCTGTTGCTGATCTACTTGGGACTTTCCTTGATGGATGATATCTCCTTTCCTGTCAAGCCCCTAAGGTTCATGCGACAAAGTTATGGTACCTGCATCGTATTACCAACATATCGTCCGTTCGTGTTTGTGCCACGTTATGCACGTCTTCTTAGACGCTTTGAAGACACCACTATTGCTACATCATCATTGGAGATCCGTGTTCGTGTCGCGTTAAGTACGTATTCCGGTGAAGTCGTAGTCGTGGTATTGATGATCGTCTGCTCCAAGCGGTGAAGTACTGCTGCAGTATTCAGGTTTCATTCTTCAGATGTTCTTCATTCCAGATGCATTCCAAAAGACCTTCATCAAAACTCAGGATCTCCAGCCTGCAGAATACAATTTCAAAGAAGAGAGGCATTGTCACCACATGGTTTGGGGGGAGTATTAATTAAGGGGGAGTATCAAATTTTGTATGGGGAGTGATATTTATCTTTTATCTTTCATTTATCATTTCTTTTATCGTTTTATCGAGTCTTGTAACCTCCAAGCTTTGGACATGTGTTTCACCCATGCTCCAGCTTGAGGGGGAGTGTTAGAGAGTCTATATTAGCCTATTTAGTTAATAATAATTAGTTAGTGGGCTTTTGTATTTCAACCCATTTAGATTACTTGCGTCCTAAGTCTTAGGACATCTCCCCTCTCCTATATAAAGGAGAGGGCGTCCAGTCTTGTATTCATCCCATTGAAGTCTAGAGAAGATTGCGTCATATTCAGGCAGTTGCGACCTTAATCATGACCATTTGCAAACCCACCAAATGATCATTAATTGTTAGTGTAGTTGTTTAACAACCAAACAACTAAATGTAGGGGTCTGTCGTAGGAAGGGGGTAGGAGCCAAGATGATTGTTGATATGGCCATGTCAACCCCCTTAAGCCAAAAGCAATGTTATAAACGTAGAAGCACCAGGATACTTGTCAATTTTGTGAAAAGGAGCAATTGATTGCTCACCTCTATACTACAACCCTGTCTTCCTCCACTTACAACTGCCTCTTCTTTTTAGTGATGTCATTGTCACCATTGTTGCGAACAAGAGGTATTAGGGAGGGGGGTGACTAAATGTGAGGAAGAGAAACAATCGTTCATGGTAAATGATGTAAGCCTAGCTGCAATTGTCCATTATAGATGGATTTGGGCCACCTATGTGAGTAAGGTGTTTACTAACCCCCTATTATATACCATTTGACCGTAGTTCGACTTGAATACTATAGAGAAGAATAACCTTTATTTTGTGTATCTAAACAAATTTACAATGTACTCTCCTTTACAAGACAAGAGAGTAAATGGAAAACAAAAATAGTAGACATGGGATAAAAGAAAGGCTAAGGACAAAAGGCATCTGTAAAGCATAAAAGCATAAAACATATATATAAAGCACATATATATCAATACTCCCCTCTCAAGATGGAGTACAAATGTCGTGCATGCCCAACTTGTCTACCAGTGTAGCAAATCAAGATTTTGGAAGCAACTTTGCGAAGATATCCACAATCTGATCTCCTGTCCACATATAAGGAGTGGAAATGCCACTAGACATAACAAATTCCCGGATAAAGTGGCAATCCACCTCTATGTGCTTGGTGTGCTCATGAAAAGTAGGATTGCTAGCAATAAAATAGGAGGTTTGTTATCGCACAACATAGGAACAAGATCTGGATCACATATATCAAATTCTTCGAGGAGTCCTTGGACCCACATCAGCTCGCATGTTGTATGAGCCTTGACTCTATATTCCACTTCAACAGTAGACCGAGCTACCACAATCTGTTTCTTACTGCGCCATGTGACCATATTTCCTCCAAAAAAGGTAAATTACTTCTACTAGTTTGGAAAGCAAACTCGATGTAGTTTTTCTAGAAAAACCACTATAGCCTCAAATTTTATTTTGACATTGTCCATGCTGATATATGGGGACCTTGTTCTCGCACAAGTATGTCTCGATTCTGGTACTTTATGACCTTTATCGATGACTTCTCCAGAGTTACTTGGTTGTTTTTACTTAAAGACCAGGCACATATCCTTGATACTATTATTGCATTCTTTGTTGAGATTAAGATTCAATTTGAAAAGCCCATCAAAATGTTTAGAACGGATAATGCTCTTGAATTTATGCAACTATCTGTCATCATTTTTGTAAAAATCTTGGCACTTACCATTAAACATATTGTTCTTACACTTCTCAGCAGAATGGGATTGCCGAATGCAAGAATCACCATCTTCTTGAAGTAGCTCGAACCCTTATGTTTCACTATCATGTCCCTAAAACCTTTTGGGCTGACGCTGCTACCACCACCTGGTTTGATTAGAATGCCCTTGACTATCTTGAACAACCAAGTTCGCTATACAGTGTTATACCATGAAGCCTCTTTTTCTCTCTACCACCTAGAGTTTTTGGTAGTAGTTGTTTTTTCCAAAATCTTCAGACTGGCTAAACAAACTTGATCCCCGTTCAACGAAGTGCATCTTCTTGGGGTACTCTCGAACTCAGAATGGGTGCATATGTTATGACCCGACTGCTAAGAAATGGTTTGTTAGTATGGATGTTGTTTTCTTTGAGGATACACATATTTTTCTACTATGGGTTCCTCTATTTACAGATCTACTTGTGGATACACCGCTTCCTGTTACTGTTGAGCCGGGACCATCTCAGCCTATTGTTCCATCTACTGAGGTTCCTCTCCAGGTGTATCAAAGACGCCGCAAGACTCCAATTCCCTCTATGGCCCTCCCTCAACCAATCCCTCATCTTTGTCGGTAGATCACAACACAAATATGATGTACTGTGATCTGAGTACTCCGATTATTATAAGAAAATGGTTGCGTTCTTGTACTTTCCATCCTATCAGAAAAAATTGTTCTTATGCTAAACTTGGTTCAACTTTTGCAAACTATATTGCTGCTCTTTCATCTATGTTCCTAAAAATGTAGCTGAAGCCCTCACACCTCCTACCTGGCGTCGTGCCATGGGAGTGCAGATGGAAGCTCTACATACTCAACACACTTGGGGCTTAATAGATGCCCCTGCACATGTTTCACTTGTAGGTTACCGCTGGATCTTCATTGTGAAGTATCACCTAGACGATACAGTTGAACGCATTAAAGCCCATCTTGTTGCTAAGGGCTACACTCAAACCTATGGTGTGGATTACTTTGAGACCTTTGTTTGGGTGCTGATGTCTGTCGTCTTAAGAAAGCTATTTATGGACTGAAACAGAGTCCAAGATCATGGTTTGATAAATTAAGTCAAATTCTTGCCAAATTTGACTTTAGACATGTTAGCGTACGGGAGACGGATCTGTGTGTGTTGCACTAGGCAACGTGAGAGACCCAATAGGGTTCTCCTCTCTATTTATAGTAAAGGGAAAATTAATGTAGGTACAGCAGTAATATGAAATATGAAATAAACACAAAGTAAAGATATATTAACACTCCCCCTCAAGCTGGAGTGTACACATTGTGGATGCCCAGCTTGCCGCATAAATTCTGGAACACTGCTGGACCTAATGGCTTTGTCAAGATATCAGCTAGTTGATCTTCAGACTTGATATATGGCGTCACCACATTGCCATTCTTTATCTGATCTCTGATGAAATGACAGTCAACCTCTATATGCTTTGTGCGCTCATGAAAGACAGGATTCCTGGCAATATGTATAGCAGATTGATTGTCACACTTGAGAATCATGGGAGTTTGAATCAAAATCTTCAACTCAGATAAGACAGATTTGATCCATTGCAGTTCACAGCATGCATGTGCCATAGCACGGTACTCAGCCTCAGTACTAGACCGTGCTACCACTTGTTGTTTCTTGCTCTTCCAAGTAATCAGATGATCACCAAGAAAGGTGCAGTAGCCAGATGTGGATCTTCTATCACTTTGATTACCAGCCCAATCTGCATCTGCATAACCTGTGAGAGTCAAAGAAGATAGAGGACTCTTGGGTTTATAATAAGTGATCCCCTTTCCAGGAGCACTTTTCAGATATCTCAGAATCCTGCATACAGCTGTCCAATGTGACTGTCGTGCTGTGCACATGTGTTGACTTACTACTCCAACAACAAAACAAATATCAGGTCTTGTGACAGTTAGGTAAATCAACTTCCCAACTATTCTCCTGTAATGACCTGGATCTGAATATGCAGTATCATCTTCCACCTCCTTGATGTGATAATCCATAGGAGTGGATACGGGCTTAGAATCAGTCATACCCGTTTCCTGTAGCAAGTCAAGCACATACTTTCTCTGGGAGAGATTTATACCTGCATGGGATCTAAGAACCTCAATCCCTAGAAAGTATCTCAGCTTCCCCAGGTCCTTTGTGTGAAAGTGTTGTTGTAGTCCTTCCTTCACACGTGATATGCCTGTAGAATCGCTGCCAGTAATCACAATATCATCAACATAGACAGCAATAATTATGGACCCACCAGAAGAATTTGAATAAAATAGAGAGTGATCAGTCATGGAACGAGAGAAGCCCATCTGTAAAACAACAGCACTGAACTTGTCAAACCAAGCTCGAGGAGATTGCTTTAACCCATAGATAGCCTTCTTCAATTTGCAGACTTTCTGACACTCCCCCTGAGCAACAAAACCTGGTGGTTGCTCCATATACACCTCTTCTTGAAGATCCCCATGAAGAAAGGCGTTCTTGACATCCAGCTGGAAAAGAGGCCAATCAAAAGTAGTAGCTAGAGATATAAGGATCCGCACAGAATTGAGACGAGCAACTGGAGAAAAAGTCTCAAAGAAGTCCACTCCATATGTCTGTGTGTAGCCTTTTGCTACCAATCTGGCCTTCAACCGCTCAATCGATCCATCAGGGTTGTGTTTGACTGTAAAGACCCATCTACAGCCCACAACTTTCTTGCCCGCAGGTAAAGTAACAAGATCCCATGTGTCATTGTCAATCAGAGCAGAGATTTCCACCTGCATTGCCTGCTGCCAGCCACTGTCCTTTAGAGCCTCTAAGTGGTTTCTTGGTATCTTAATGGAGTCCATCCCAACAGCAAATGCACGAGCCTGTGTAGATAAGTGCGACAAACAACATACATTCGATATGGGATGTCGAATAGTACATGAACGTATACCTTTCCGGACAGCAATAGGAAGATCAAGGTCAGAAGCCTCTGCAGGAATCTCTTGAGTAGAAGATGGCGAAGGAGGCTCATGGACTGGTGCCGCTACCTCATCTGGATCCTGTCTACCTCGCCTGTGATAAACCTGGGTATAGGGTTGAATGGTAGGTGGATCATGCGGTATGTCCTCAACAATGATAGGTGGCACTCCCTCACTTTGAATTGCGGGTGGCACTCCCTCACTCAATTGCTCCCCCTTGCTCATAGCATGTGCAAAATATGGACTGGTTTCATGAAAGGTGACATCCTTAGAAACAAACATACGACGCAAACTCGGGCAATAACACTTGTAACCTTTACTCGTACCAGAGTAACCAAGAAACAAGGTTTTCAAGGACCTAGGAGAGAGTTTGTCTTGTTTGGGATCAAAGTTATGAACGAAGGATGTAC
Organism: Alisma plantago-aquatica; assembly: GCA_963693085.1. Taxonomy (NCBI): domain Eukaryota; kingdom Viridiplantae; phylum Streptophyta; class Magnoliopsida; order Alismatales; family Alismataceae; genus Alisma; species Alisma plantago-aquatica. The sequence goes on from OY856409.1 coordinate 1,845,419,052, forward strand.
AACCAAAAACCCGAAGCGGAACATGAAACAGTTTATCCATAGGGCGTAAGACAGAGAAGGGAGTGCGTCCATGCAAAACAGAAGAGGGCTGCCGATTAATCAAAAAACAGGCAGTGAGAAGAGCTTCAGACCAGAAACGTTTAGGCACATTGGATTCAAACATGATATACCTAGTGATATCCAAAAGATGGCGATTCTTTCGCTCAGCAACACCATTCTGCATAGGAGTGTGAGGGCAAGAGGTGTGATGAATCATACCAACCAAACTGCAAAACTCATTCATCGCTTTCTGAACATACTCAAGGGCATTATCAGATTGAAAAATTTTGATATTGCAGTTAAATTGAACCTGAATTTGTTTATGAAAATGTTTGATAATGGAAAGCACAGATTCACGACTTTTTAAAAGATAAATCCATGTCATGCGAGAGTAATCATCCACAAAAGAAATGAAATAGCTAAAACCATTATAACTCTGGTTTTTAACAGGACCCCATACATCACTATGGACTAACTCAAACGGACTAGAAGCCCGATTATTGACACGAACAGGATAGGACAACCGATGATGTTTGCCCAACTGACAGGACTGACACTCTAAAGAGGACACATGAGCTAGATTGGGTTCCAACCTCTTCAAGCTTTCTAAGGAAGGATGGCCATATCTGCAATGCCACAGCAGGGGGGAACCACTCAGCATGGCGGAGGAAACTGGAGCAGGAGGTGGATGGCGAGGTAGATAATCACCAGGAAAGAGGTAGAGATCACCTTTCCTAGGCCCCCCACCAATCATCTTCAAACTCTTGAGATCCTGTAAAACAAAGCAAGAAGGCCCGAATGTTACTGTGCAGTTTACAGTGTCAATCAACTTGGCAACAGAAAGCAAATTGAATGGAAATTCAGGTACAAAATGAACAGATTTCAAATCAATATCTGGTGTAAGGGACACAGAACCACTAGCTACCACCTTCCTCACAGAACCATCTGCCAAGGTAACAGATGGGTGAGGAATATATGAGTCAAATGTGCGGAGCAATCGCCTCATACCAGTCATGTGCTGGGAGGCACCAGAGTCAACCACCCAGGGAGTTGCGGATCCAGAAGCCATAAAAGATGTAGTCTGATTACCCGCTGTAAAGGCAAGATGTGCTGTAGAAGCAGATGAGGCGCCCATACTCCAATGTTGAGTTGCCTGAATAAACCTGTCATACTCCTCCTGAGTAAGTGTGATGCCAGAGGAACTCGAGCTCGCAGTAGTAGAGTATGAAGTAGCACAGTTGGCAGCTCCAACAGGTGGGGCGGCAGGTCGCCCATGTTTCTTCCAGCATTTCTCAACAGTGTGTCCCGGTCTGTCACAGAAAGTGCATCGAGGACGAGTCCCACGTCCTCTGCCCAAGCCAGGTCTGTCAGCAGGTGTAGGTGCAGGTCGTCCTCCGCGAACTGCTGCAGCAATGGAGACATGAGAATCTCCAGAAGGGACAACAGGAGTAGGATCAACTGACTCAAAAGTGGACTGCTGAATCCTAGAGAAAGCTTCTGCAAGGCTCGGTAATTTGTCGGATGCAAGTATCACACTTCTTGCTGAACCATATGAGGAGCTAAGGCCAGATAGAAATTTAGCAGTGACAAGATCATCTCTATCTTTAATCTGCTCAGCAACCTTCACTGGATGATAGTAGCTCAACTCCTGGGAGATAGCTTGAATCACCCCGAAATACTCTTCAAGGGTTCTATCACCTTGTTTTTCTGCAAACAGACGATCATAGATCATAAACTGGCGAAGAGCATTCTTCTCCTGAGCATAGTGCTGCTTAACGGCATCCCAAATCTCCTTAGCGGTGGAGTAGAACATGAACCTAGAAGCAATAGAAGGTTCCATGCTACCCCATAGACAAGTCTTCACTAGGCTGTCAAGACGTTTCCACTCGGCATAGTCTTTGTCAGTGCTAGTGAGAGGTGCAGAATCAACAAACTTTGCCCGATCGCGCGATTCCAAGACAGTATGAACCGCATTCATCCATAGCAAAAAATTCTTCCCATTGAGCTTGATCGGAATAGGCGAGACCTCATAATAGGTCTTGTTCTCCATGATGCAACTGGGATATGGGTGACGGAGTGATACACGTCACAAAGAAGGCTGAGTGGACGGACAGATACGCGTCCCGTGACGGAGAGATACACGTCACAACAGAAACTGAAAAGAGGACGCGTTACTGACGCATCGACAGCCTTCAAACGAGAGGTTCCTAATCACACATGAAGGAGATGTGATTAGGAAGGCACGGTGGAAGAGACTAGACCTCCGGGTAGGGCTTTAGAGAGCCGTTGGATCACCCGGAAGTCCTCAAACAGCAAGATTGTCCGCCAAAAACGAGCCGAAAAGTTGCTGGAAACTTTCCGAAAAACGAAGACGAAGCCCCGGTTCCGAGCGAATGAGCCTACGGTAGCATAGAGATGGCCACCGGAGGCCCAGCAGCAAGAGACGGGGTTGGAGACTCCTAGCCGGGCAGGATCTGCGTCACCGGCAGTCCCCCTACGGCTGCCGCACGCCGGCGGCTAGCCGAGAAGCCGCCCGGGCAGCGGCGGCGGCAACGGCCTGAAGTAGAGGGCCGGCGGCGCCCTGTGGTGGAGAAGGGAGAGGGAGGGAGGGGGCGGCGGCGCTAGGGGGGAGAGGAGCGGAAGCGGCGGCGTCGGATCAACTTGCTCTTGATACCATGTTAGCGTACGGGAGACGGATCTGTGTGTGTTGCACTAGGCAACGTGAGAGACCCAATAGGGTTCTCCTCTCTATTTATAGTAAAGGGAAAATTACATGTAGGTACAACAGTAATATGAAATATGAAATAAACACAAAGTAAAGATATATTAACAAGACACTTGCATTCTAATCAAATTGTAGTTATTAGAAAAGCTACTGAGGGTCTTATTTTTCTGGGAGTGACCATCAGGGTATTTAGGATACCAAGGAATACTTACAAAAATACATCATTACTAAAGATCTAGGAAAACTGCACTATTTTCTAGGAATTGAAGTGTCTCACTCTTCTTCTGGAGTCTGTCTATCTAAGCGCAAGTATGTCCTTGATCTTCTACAGGAGACTGGCATGTTGGGTGCCAAGCCATTCAACACTCCTCTAGACCCCAATACTGATTGAGATTATGATTCTTCTCCTTCTTACCCTGACAACAAACAATATAGAAGACTTGTAGGCAAACTTATTTATCCGACGGTTACACAAGCATATATCACTTCAGTGATTGGACTTGTCAGTAAATATTTTGATAAACCTCGACAATGTCATTGGCATGATGTGTGTCACATTCTCAAATACTTAAAAAGCTTACTTGGAAAGGGTCTTCTATATAGAAACAATGAGCACTGCAAGATTTCTGGTTTCTCTGACTCAAACTATGTTGGCATCAAGGCTGATCGTAAATTTACTTCAGGTTACTGTACCTTTGTAGGTGGTAACCTTGTTACTTGGAGAAGCAAAAAACATGCTGTTGTGGCTAGATCTAATACTGAACCTGAGCATCCCGACATGGTACATACTACTTGCGAGCTCATGTGGATTCATGAATTAAGAGTCTATGATTCTACCCCAGTCCTATGTATTGTTATTATAAAGGGACCACCTTCATTGCAAGTAACCCAACATTCCATGAGCGTGCCAACATATTGAGGCAGACTGTCACTTTGTCAAAAGACTCCATTCTGTCCAAACACATAACCATTGCCAAAGCAAGAAACCCAATCCTATGTACTGAAGATCAGCTAGCTGACATCTTTAGAAAATCACTGCCAAATGCAAGATTCTCTATGATGGACAAGCTGGGCATGCATGGTATCAATGCTCCAGCTTGAGGGGGAGTGTTAATATATCTAATTTTTATCTGTTTATTTTGTGCACTCTTTAGTGTCTTGTCTTTTATCCCATATTGGTGAACTCTGTATGGTGTGGACTTCTCCTATCCTATAAGGAGGGTGCCTATGCTTGTATTACATATCTAAATAATATAATATCATCAACATCACTCTCTCTCTCTCTACATATATATATGTGTGTGTGTATTGCACACATATTGCACACACACCAATATATGTACATATATATTGCATATATCTAAGTACATATATCTCTACATCTATTTCATACATATATTAGATACACACATACATGTATTTACATTTATAGATACATATATGCTCAAACTAAGTTAGTCTTAAATAGTGCATAACTGGAAAATACGCAAAAATGTATAAAGCGGGAAGAAAATGTAAAATGTGAATAATTAATAAGTAATATGAATAAAATGTAATATTTGAGAATTGGAAAATATTTGTCTATTTCGTATTTTTTAGGAAAATTTAGGTTTATTAGTATATATATTTTACTGTGTTTTGTGTTGTTTCTTACTTAGCGTATATTTGGCTCATGTCTTTGTAAGCCTCTTGTACTTTTATCCCATATTGCCTAGCTCTGCTCTATGTCTCACTCTCTTGTCTTATAAAAGAGAGGGTCATGTACTCATTTTTATTCACTCAATAAGAAATAACCTTTACCATATTCTAGATGGTGTCAGAGCCTCCCGATCCTCCGTAAATCTCTCCCTCCTTGACCCTAGCTGCCACCCCCTTTTCCTTTTTTTTTTTCCTTTTCTCCTTTGCTGCCCCCCCCACCCTGCTGCCGCCGGCCCTCCCCTCTTCCACTGTTGCTGCCGCCAACCCCCCTCCACCCCACCAACCCTCTCCCCGCTATCCCTACTCCACCACAAACCGCCGCCACCACCCTTTCTCTCTACCACCAGCCCACCACCTCCCCCTCCTGCCTCCCTTTTTTGCCGCCGCCGCCACCCATATTCCCACCTGCCACCCTCTTCTCCACAACCCACCACCGCCTTCCTAACTCTTCGTCTCCACCATCTCCTTCATCCCTTATTCCTATTCCATCCCGTTGATCACCCCACCCACCCATCTTCTTCCCGTTGGTCTCCGGACAGGTTCAGACGCTTTCCAGTTCTTGCACGTTGAAGACGTAAAATCAATTTTGCTCTCTGCCTGCCTACGCCTCATGGTGGAGTAATTTTTCCTCCATGTTGGCGTAGGTTCTTTTATATTCCTTGCTGCCCCTACGTGGGTTCATGAGATCCGATGCTTGGATCTCCTATCTTCTATCTATAGATCTGCCCATGTATTGGGCTTCTACTGCTGTCTGCATCTGTTGACTGCTACGTCAACCTTCTGCTGCTGCCTGCGCCCTTGATTCACGCTGCCTGCTGTCGTTATGGCCACCTCAGACGTTCCTCGCAACCTGTGCGTCACCACTGTCAAATTGGATGACTCCAACTATCACTTATGGGTAGCTTCCTTTGAACTCTACGTTAAGGCTCAAGGATGCTTCTCACATCCGTCGACCAAAGGTCCAGCGATTCTTGCTACAGATGCTGATGACAAGACAAAACATGCCTATGATCTTTGGTCTAAAGAAGATTATGGCGTCATGACCTGGCTGGTGAATAGTACAGAGCCCAAAATCAACCAGTCTTTGCTCTGCCTGAAGACGACCAAGGAGATGTGGGATCAACTTTCTCACGTGTATTCTCACCAGCAGAATCCGAAGGTGTTCGGGATCTTTAAAAACTTGGCCAAACTGGAGTACTCGACTACTGATTCTGTGGAGGACTACTATAATCAATGTTCTGCACTCTGGGATGAGTTCGAGGTTTATCACCCCCTATCATCAGATATTTCTGAGATCCAGCGCCAGCGCAATGAGTTACAATTAGTTCAGTTTCTTGTTGGCATGCCGTCGTCCTTTGCGGGGGTAGTCGATCAAATCCTTTCTAGCGATCCTCTTCCTATTCTCCGCGATGTTCTAAAGCGTGTGCAGCGTCTTCCCTCTGTCTCTCAAGCACTTCTTGATGTCTCTGACAGGACAACCCTCGCTGTTCGGATTGGTGACTCCTTTCGTGGGCATGGCCGCGGTCGAGGACGATCCTCTACTGGCCAAGGACGGGGGTCCTCTACAACTGATGCTATTGAACAACACTATTGCAACTTCTACAAATGGCTAATCATAATGAAGACCGTTGCTGGATCAAACATGGGAAACCTGCATGGGCAAATCAAGTCATGTCTGAGCAACCTGACACTACTGCCTCCTCTTCTGCCCCACCATCTGCCGATTGGATCAGATCAGAATTTGAAAAACTGCTTCAAGCGCGTTTGGCCTCATCTGCGGAGACTTCCACTGATGGCAGTACTGCTCTCCTAACCTAGTCTGGTAAAAACACTTGGGTGATCGACTCTGGTGCGACCTCCCACATTACTGGCAATCCTACCTTATTTTCTACTTTGCATAAAATTACTGCTATTCCTCCTATTACTCTTGCTGATGGTTCACAAACACCTGTATCTGGTTTTGGCAATATCTGTACTTCTGGCCGCCTACCTCTGCGCTCTGCATTATATGTTCCTAAATTTCTAATTAATTTATTATCTGTCAGTCGGACTGTTAAGAGCCTGCGTTGTTCTATAACATTTGATCCAGATGGTGTTATCTTTTAGGATCTGCGTACGAGGATGAAGATTGGTTCGGGCCATGAGGGACCGGACGACTTATACTACCTGGATGTACCGAAGATTGCTGAACTTCTGACTTCTTCTGTGACGGGCATCCAATGGCACTATCGGTTGGGACATCCGTTGACGGCCAAGTTGAAGCACATTCTACCTGATCTTTATGATTCTGTTTTTCATTGTGAAACTTGCCAGTTAGGCAAACAGACTAGGTCTACTTTTTCAAAAAAAAAACATGTATTGGCTCAAAACAACTTTTTGATATAGTGCATGCTGATATTTGGGGTCCTTGTTCTGTGCCCAGTGTCTCTGGCTTTCGGTATTTTATGAGTTTTATTGATGATTTCTCTAGAACCACTTGGATATTTCTGTTGAAAGATCGGTCTAACATTCTTGATACTATTACTGCCTTTTTTTCTGAAATAAGTACCCAATTTAGTAAAACCTATAAAAATCTTTCGCACTGACGATGCCCTCGAATTCATGCAAGCCTCAGTCAGTTCCTTTTATCGCAAACTGGGTACTATTCACCAAACCTCATGCGCTTATACTCCGCAACAGAATGGAGTTGCCGGACGCAAAAATCAGCATCTTCTTGAAGTTGCTCGTACTCTTCTGTTTCACTATCATGTTCCCCACTGTTTTTGGCCCGAAGCTATTTCTACTGCATGCTATCTTATCAATCACATGCCATCTTCTGTTCTTGGAAATCAAGTTCCATATCAAATTCTATATCCTGATGCTCCATTGTTTTCTGTCCCTCCTCGGATTTTTGGAAGCACCTGCTTTGTTAAAAATCTGCGTCCTGGATTAACTAAACTCGATCCCCGAGCCATCAAATGTGTCTTCTTAGGGTACTCTAGGACTCCAAAAGGGTACCGCTGCTATGATCCTGTTGGAAAGAAATGGTTGGTCTTAGCTGATGTCGTTTTCTTTGAAAATATGCCGTTTTATTCTTCTGCTGGTTTTGCCGTAACATCAGATTTATTTGCGGATACACCTTTACCGCTGATTGATACTTGTGACTCATCGGATACCAGTCCCGTTGCTGCTCCTCCACTGAAGGTTTATCAAAGAAGACCGAAGGCTCCAACTCCCTCAATGGCCCATCCAGATTCTTCATCCTCGATGGCAGATCCACCTCCATCCCGGGTATTTTCTGACTTAGATATACCTATCAGCTTACGCAAAGGTACTCAGACTTATACACAACATCCCATTGGGAATTTCTGTACCATTAATCACTTGGGGACTAATTTTGCAAATTTCACATCTGTTCTTTCTGCTGTATCTATTCCTAAGAATGCTTCTCAGGCTCTTAAGCATCCAGCTTGGCGTCAGGCCATGGAATCTGAAATGCAGGCTCTTACTGAACGCAACACTTGGTAGTTAGTTGATCCTGCTACTGATTGTTCTCCGGTTGGCTGTCGATGGGTCTTTACGATCAAATATCAGCCTGATGGGACTATTAAATGTCTCAAAGCTCGTCTTGTTGCCAAAGGCTATACTCAGACATATGGCATGGATTATTTTGAGACCTTCTCACCTGTTGCCCGTCTAAACTCGGTTCGTGTACTCATTTCTGTAGCAGTTAATTCTGACTGGCCTTTATTTCAGCTCGATGTCAAGAATGCTTTTCTATATGGTGATCTGCATGAGGAGGTATACATGGAACAACCTTCCGGTTTTGTGCTTCAGGGGGAGTCCTCAAAAGTGTGTCATCTAGGCAAAGCAATTTATGGACTGAAGCAAAGCCCCTGTGCCTGGTTTGATAAGCTGAGCTTTATTCAAAAATTTTAGTTTCGTCGTTCTCAGTTTGATCATTCTGTATTTATCAAACACACCTCCTCTGGGCTTGTTATCTTGATTGTTTATGTTGATGACACCATATTATCTGGGAGTGACCTTGTAGGTATTCAGGCTACTAAACACTACTTGGAAACTCATTTTGTCACTAAAGATTTAGGTACTCTGTGATACTTTCTTGGGATTGAAGTGTCTCGGTCATCTTCTGGTCTGTGCCTATCTCAACACAAATATGTTCTGGATCTTCTATCTGAAACAGGTTTTCTTGGAGCCAAGCCTATCAGTACCCCATTGGATCCAAATACTAATTGGGATGACGAGACATCTCCTCCTTATCCTGATCATCATCAGTATCGTAGCATGGTCGGGAAGCTTATTTATCTTACTGTCACTCGAACTGATATCACATCTGCAGTCGGACTTGTTAGCAGGTATCTCGATAAGCCGCGACAATGTCACTAGGATGCTGCCTGTCATATTTTAAAATATTTAAAAAGTTCTCCTGGGAAAGGTCTTCTGTATAAGAAACATGGCCACTGTAATCTTGTGGGCTATTCTGACTCTGACTATGCTGGGAGCAAAATAGATCGCCGATCTACTTCTGGTTACAACACGTTTGTAGGTGGTAACTTGGTTACCTGGCGCAACAAGAAACAAACAGTTGTTGCTCGTTCCAGTGCTGAAACAGAATATCGAGCCATGGCTCATACTACCTGTGAACTCTTCTGGGTCCGTGGCCTTTTGAAAGATTTTGGTATCTCTCATTCCACTTCTATTCCTATGTACTGTGACAACAAGGCTGCAATCTTTATTGCAAGTAATCCTATTTTTCATGAACGTACTAAGCACATCTAAGTTGACTGTCATTTTGTACGCGATGTTGTCTTATCTGGTCAAATATCTACGCCCTATACACATACTTCCGATCAAGTTGCAAATATCTTCACCAAGATTCTTTCGAAGACTCGATTCACTACTCTGATTGACAAGCTGGGCATGATTGATATCTATGCTCCAGCTTGAGGGGGAGTATTAGTATATATATTTTATTGTGTTTTGTGCTGTTTCTTAGCATATATTTGGCTTTTGTCTTTGTAAGCCTCTTGTACTTTTATCCCATATTGCCTAGCTTTGCTCTATGTCTCACTCTCTTGTCTTATAAAAGAGAGGGTCATGTACTCGTTTTTATTCACTCAATAAGAAATAATCTTTACCATATTCTAGAGGGTTTTAAACACGACTTTTAAAAAGTCAAGAGTAGACAATGATCTAAGAAAAAAAAATGATGCACATAAGAAATTTTATGGCTAACTTTCACAAAGTAGCGCACCTTGGCATTATATATGTGTGTGTGTGTATATATATATATATATATATATATAGAGAGAGAGAGAGAGAGAGAGAGAGTCAACCTAGAATACACTCGAGTGTAACGGGGAAAATACACTCAAGTCGTTTTGTCCTTATAAATATTTTATTAAAAATCTAAACCGTTGATATTCTTAAATATCATATAAATAGCCCACAAACCAAATTTGAGTTCATTTGGACATTTATAGGCCATGCATCTAAAGATAACAAAAATGATGCACTTGAAAAACTTTATGTGTGCTGATTTTGTTGTATTTGGTTGAGTGCCTTACCAACATTCAAGTGAGCTCAAATTTTGTGTACTGACTATATTTATCATACTAATGAAGATCAACAATTTGGATTTTCCAAAAATGATGCACTTGAAAAACTTTATGTGTGTTGATTTTGTTGTATTTGGTTGAGTGCCTTTACAACATTCAAGTGAGCTCAAATTTTGTGTACTGACTATATTTATCATACTAATGAAGATCAACAATTTGGATTTTCCAAAAACTGTTGATTGGTATACAAACCACACTTGAGTGTAGTACACAATCTGTACACTCAAGTGTATTCTAGCCTGACTTCTCTCTCTCTCTCTATATATATATATAGAGAGAGAGAGGCTAGAATACACTCGAGTGTATTTAAGTCCCAATACAATCGTTAGATTATGTGCTTGATCAGATCCACGACGACTTATAGAGAGAGAGAGTCAGACTAGAATACACTCAAGTGCATTTAAGTCCCAATACAATCAAGTTTTGCACTATTAGATTATGTGCTTGATCAGATCCACGACGACTTACCCCACCGAACTTTTTCATGTGATTTCCTGAGTTAACGAACGTCATCTCTCTTTACACGGTCCTTCTCACCTCTCATGTTTATCTTGTTGGACGCGACAGTCATGGCGTCGAAGGGAGTGGTTGACGCCGACTGAACATGCAATCGAAGCTATGTATGAGAGGCCACTAGACACTCGTCGAGAATGTTAGGCTCAGGGACCTTGTCGCCCAGTTTGAACCATAGAACTGGTACCTCATCATAGATAAGCTGCATGATAGATCTCAAATGTTTGTTTTCCTCTCTCTCTCTCTCTTTTCCACATTTCCTTGTCATTTAAATATCGAGAAGTCCGCTATGATCTATTTTTATCCAATCATCTTTATTCTATGTTTTGCTTTTCCTACTTATATCTCCATTCCTTTTCCATATCACGCAAAAGTTGCGTCGGCATGTGCGTATTCACGACACTGTTCCTCTGCTCCACCGGAAATCAGGTAGTAGCTACGAGATTTGGCGGAAGTGGGCGCCCCAGGGTTGGGAAAAATACTATTATAGAAGCAGCAACATCACCTCCACAACCTCCAATACATCCACGGCGATGCCGTCATCATCCCCCTCCTTATTTGCTTGCGCCACCACGCGACGCCACAACTCTTTCACCTGCTCTGACGGTGACAACGACGAGGAGGGTGTCCACCACCTTCAGGACTACTCAATGGGTTCAGAAACCACACGTTTCTTTGGATCATCATAGCGTACTTCCACATATCCACTCAGAGGAAAGTCTTTTCGTAATGGATGACCCTCGAAACCAGAATCTGTTGATATACGGCCCTCAACCCTGCTGACTCTGCCCAAGAATTTCACTCTAATGCCATGGTCTGTCCAGAGCATGCTCCACGACTACTTCACTCTAAGCCTGGGAACCTGCCAAGTTTGCGCCCGCCTGCTGGCATCTGTCCACTAAACCAGGCGCGACCAGTGCACATTCCTCTGCGCCCTCCACTCTACTAGGGACAAACAAGGCCATGAGAGTGATGACAACCCGACCTTGCTAACCGAGTGAGAGAGCCCGCTTCCCCCACCAGCTGTTCAAACCGTTCACAACTAGTATGTTAACTTTTTTTTTTGATCGTTAAGCGTGTTCCTCTATTCATATTCAAAAAAGATGTATACAAGTGTAGGTTAGCAAGGAAAAGCAACCTATCTATGCAAGATTATAAAACAATTAAGTCTTGGCTTATAGATCGCCATACAAGGTTTGGGTCTGGCTTTGCCTCTTCAAAAATTGTTCTATTTCTCATATACCAAATATGGTAGATGATGGAGGTTGCTATTCTCTTTTCAGACTTGTTCACGAGACACAGTATGTCCTGTAGATTTTTAGGAACCAGCGGGAGTCTGTTTCTCATTCTTTCCCATAGTATGTTAACTTGTGTTAATGTTAGCATTGTTTGACTCTTCTTCCTTGAGTTGATTTTCAATAGGTGCATGTGGATTAGTTTAATCCATCTGCACTAGTCTTTTCATTTGTTGTTGCTACTTTAATCATGCTTCCCGCCATCTTCTTTTAATCTTTTCCTCTTCATGAAAACAGATCAAAAGATCACGGCTTCTACTATTCACTCCTTCACACCACGATAGTCTACTTCCCCCATACTTTTCTTCTTAAAAGTAACAAACTGACTACGTTCTTTGGATTTTCTTTGACAATTTCAAATGATAAGATGTTGGCGATCACACCCTCGTTCTATGATGACAAGCATGACCCCAATCTTTGGGGTTGTGGACTCTTTTGTTGTGGCCCGTTTCCAACAACAACATCAATAAATGACCCCGCCTATTACTCTCATTCTAACTCCGCCTGTTACTCTGATTCTATCTCCGACGAGTCTGCAACTGAATAACACCCAACATCAATAATTGACGGACCTGAAGTCTGCAGAGAGAGCACTCGATACTTGCACCTACATATGTAAGACAACAACGTTGGCGGAGCAATCGCTTGTGCCCTAGGGTTGGTCCGCAGCCGAAACACAGTTTGACTGCTAGTTAGAAGAAATCGGTGGCCGACGGATGCTTGAAGAGAACAGAGGGTCTGAAGAGCAACAGAGGGGCTCCTTGCGTGAAGTGGGTGAGGGAGAGAAGGAAGACAAGAGAGAGCCTACATGCGAACGGGAAGGAGAGGTGAGAGGTTGCCGCAAGGGCTGGTCGTGAAATGGCAGTCCTTCTATTGTTAGCTTGTTTTTTATGGATTTCATCAACACTTAATCTAACGGTCAAAAATCTGATTGTATGGGTCTGCAATACAATTGAGTGTATTAGCCTCTCTCTCTCTATGTATATATATAAGCTTAGTATATGCTTGGCATAATGAGAGAGATGATTTGTTCATGATTGACTAGGGTTTGAGAGAGAAGTTAGCCTATATAGCTTCTGTCACGCTTAGAGGTGGTAGAAAAATAGAAGCGAGGTTATCTTGTCTTCTAATAAGATGGAGGAAGACAACCCTCGCATAATGGAGAAAACATGGTTACCTAGGAAGAATAGACACACAAACATAGATATGGACACAAACACATGACATGACAATTTTTGAAAACATGGACACAAACAAGACAAGACAGATTATACACACACACACGCAAACACATGCACGCACGGATATGTGGATATATCCGTTGCATGTGCGGGTTAACTAAAATTGTTATCCGTAGATCTGTTTTGTAACAAGCTGACACAAAATTGTAATGAGAAAATAGAAAGACTCATTTTGTAAAAGTACAAAGTGAAATTTTGTCCCACCCAAAACAGTAAAATTGATATTTATGACAAAACAACTTTTTATGCTATATTACAAAAACAAGTCTTATTATTACAATTGTGGCCATCTCATTACAATTTTGGCTGTCTGTTACAATTCCGTGCCTCTGTTACAAAACAGATCCATGTCCAACTTGGACACGTGTCCATGACGGCCACAACCACCTTTAGGAAATGTCATACATGTTGGGAGCATCCCTTCTCTTCAAATGGTCATTTTTTTGGTTCAATGAGGATGAGAGATGTTGTAAATAAGTAAAACTTTCATTTGCTATATGAGAAGTCTCTTTGTATATTTGAAGAAAGATTTATTTTGATAGGAAATGCCTCTTGTATTTTGTTCTAGTACTCTTGAAAAATATCAGATTTAGAAACCAGTGCTACTGATCTGATGCCAGTATGCCATTTATCAGGTGTTAGAAAATGTTAAAATGGAAAATGCTATTTACCAAAAACCCAAAACGTTTTGATTTGGCACTTAATATCTAGATCAATCATTATGACAATGCAATATTTATCTAACTTGACTTAATACAATTATGCAGGAACCTCCAGTTTTCGGGAAGAAGACTATTTTTACTACTAAAGCATCTGGGTACGGTGCAGCTGATCTAGACGTAAACTTACATCAAACTATTTACAGTTCTTCAGAGTCAGTGCATTCTAACACCATTTTTTCAACATATTATGTTTAAGCCTGTCTATCAAAACTGGTTCTAGATCAACATGGGAGGTGTGTTGAACATTAATCACACCTATTTATTTGATGCTAATTGTAATTGCATTTTCAGGGGCTATGACCAGTGGGCACAATGTGACGTTTGCTTCAAATGGCGTAAATTGCCAGTAGATGCCATTCTTCCTTCCAAATGGACATGTGCAGATAACACACATGATCGAGAAAGGTTAGAGTAGATCTGATTTTTCAAATAATGTTGCCAGTCTTTTAAATTCTTTCATAATAACTGTTTGTAGATACATAATCCAGAAAATCATAAATTGGTTATAATGTCTATTGTTTTATCTCAAAAAAGTGTTTTTTTTGCCATTGTTCTTGTGTGGGGTAATTCACGACTCCAAACAATTAATTTAATTGTAATAGTAGTTTTGCATGGTAGAGCTTAATGGAAACGATGGATCCATGTAGCCGACCCCAACATAGTTGGGACTGAGGCTTAGATGATGATGATGATGATGATGATGATGATGATGATGATTAGTAGTTTTGCATGGTAACCTGGAACTTTCTCATGCTTACGATTGAAGATGGATGACATGTATAATTTAAATCAGGAGTTTACGTCAGATTGAAACACAACTTTTATGAATATGTATGAGAGAGTAGGAATGTGAGAATATATTTTTGGATCTATGATGGGCTCTAGAGGGGGGGTGATTAAAGTTAAAATCACTTAAACAAAATTCATTAGACCTTCAAGATATTTCTAAGATAATATGACAAGTATGCACTTAACATACATAACAAGGGAGAGAGAGATTGAACAAGCACAAGTACACAAGTTATGTAGAGTGGTTCCATACTCCAAACTAGGAGTAAGTTAATCCACTACCTAGAGAGGTCAATCTCTAGGATTTTGCAACAATTGCATACTTATATTCCATCATAAGACATAAAATAAATGACCTTTTTCTGGGACAAGGTTACCCAACCTTCCCTTTAAGGAGAAGGGAGCCAACAACCTACCAAAGGACTTACCTATCCAAGATCGAGTCTTCAACCTCACCAAGGACTTACCCACTTTGCACCGAGTTTTCTGCCTTCACCAAAGACTTACCCACTTTTATACAACTCTTCTGCCTTTGAGGAATTACTCACTCTTCTTGGATCTTCCGCCTTTGACTTCACCTTCGCCAAGGAGAAGCTTTCACCAAGGGACGCCTTCCCTTCTTTTTCTTCACTTCTCTTAGCCAAGAGAGAGAATCTTCATCTTCATCTTTATGGTAGAAATGAGAGATTGGGAGGTGGAGGAAGTGAGAGCCTCACAAGATATACATGTAGGACTAGCTCTCTTACAAATCTCCTACTCACTCTAATGGATGTAGTAAGTGATTAAGTTTAGAGAGAGAGAGGAGGCTGTAGGATGCACTCAACTATAATATAGGGACCTTCATAGTGCTTAGCTAACCATGGGATGAAGCTCAAGGGGTCCTATTTATAGTTGGGGACGCCTCCTAGCATGTGGGAACACTTAAAGACAAATACTAGCCGTTTGCGGTGTTATAAAAGATATTTTTTTGAGTTTTGTAACACTCCCAACGGCTAGAAACACTTTTTCTGCACTTTCCACACATTGCGATCGATCGAGTTTACTTTTGGAAAACTCGACCGGTTGCACTATGCGACAAAGCAAATTTGAAGCATCTGTCGAGTTTATCCTGGATTAAACTCGGTCGATCGCTTAAATTTAGTTTTTCCCAGTGCAGGGGTTGGTCGAGTTTTGTGTATAGGAAACTCGACCGAACTTGGACATTCTCAAAATGCATCAAGGGGATCGGTCGAGTTTGTCACAGGAGAAACTTGACTGAAAAACACACTGTAATGAATTTCGAAAAATGTCATTAAAGTACTTAAATATTCGATATGAATGCTCCTGATTTTTTCTAAGCTTAATTACAAGTCATACAATCATTACAAGTAATTTACAACATGATTCTAATGAATTTACATCATAATTCACAAAAGTTCACTTGCATTGATTTTGACTGTCTTTTCTCCAAATTAGGATGCGCAAGTTAGGGCATTTGTAGTGTGTCTATACCTAATCTGACATCACTTAAGTAGAAGCATTAAACACAAGTCAGTTGAATGGTTAGTCATCATCAGAACAAGGGTTTCCTCAATTTAGACTTGAGTCAACATTGACTTTGAGTCAACATATATATGTGAGATTGAAACATAAGTACATCTAAGTGAGTTGTTATGTCATGTGGACTCCTTATTAGTAGTTTTGCATACTCACCAATTCGGGATTGGGGATTCATCTGACAAGGTTAAAAATATGGCATTCGTGGATTATGCAGAAAATTCAGATGAAATTTGACATGTGTATATTTACATACACATATTGCATATATCTACATATGCACACATGATAAACACATTGACATCATTTATAGATGAACATACATGATTTTCTTATTGATTCTCTATTCCCAATCGACATAACATATAACATGGTTCATATTTCATAATGAACAATTTATGAAATTAGTGCTTAGCTAACCATGGGATGAAGCTCAAGGGGTCCTATTTATAGTTGGGGACGCCTCTTAGCATGTGGGAACACTTAAAGACAAATACTAGCCGTTTGCGGTGTTATAAAAGATATTTTTTTGAGTTTTGTAACACTCCCAACGGCTAGAAACACTTTTTCTGCACTTTCCGCACATTGCGATGGATCGAGTTTACTTTTGGAAAACTCGACCGGTTGCACTATGCGACAAAGCAAATTTGAAGCATCTGTCGAGTTTATCCTGGATTAAACTCGGTCGATCGCTTAAATTTAGTTTTTCCCAGTGCAGGGGTTGGTCGAGTTTTGTGTATAGGAAACTCGACCGAACTTGGACATTCTCAAAATGCATCAAGGGGATCGGTCGAGTTTGTCACAGGAGAAACTTGACTGAAAAACATACTGTAATGAATTTCGAAAAATGTCATTAAAGTACTTAAATATTCGATATGAATGCTCCTGATTTTTTCTAAGCTTAATTACAAGTCATACAATCATTACAAGTAATTTACAACATGATTCTAATGAATTTATATCATAATTCACAAAAGTTCACTTGCATTGATTTTGACTGTCTTTTCTCCAAGTTAGGATGCGCAAGTTAGGGCATTTGTAGTGTGTCTATACCTAATCTGAAATCACTTAAGTAGAAGCATTAGACACAAGTAAGTTGAATGGTTAGTCATCATCAGAACAAGGGTTTCCTCAATTTAAACTTGAGTCAACATATATATGTGAGATTGAAACATAAGTACATCTAAGTGAGTTGTTATGTCATGTGGACTCCTTATTAGTAGTTTTGCATACTCACCAATTCGGGATTGGGGATTCATCTGACAAGGTTAAAAATATGGCATTCACGGATTATGCAGAAAATTCAGATGAAATTTGACATGTGTATATTTACATACACATATTGCATATATCTACATATGCACACATGATAAACACATTGACATCATTTATAGATGAACATACATGATTTTCTTATTGATTCTCTATTCCCAATCGACATAACATATAACATGGTTCATATTTCATAATGAACAATTTATGAAATTTCGGAACAATTCCTAAAGTTCAGATGTAATTTATAAAATTCACGAATAGTGCGTAGAATTGGGGTATTGTTTTTTTTTCTTGCAAAATTCGAACATAGCAAAATTTACATGAAAATTTGTGAATCACATATGCGAATAATTAAAAAAATCAGAGAAATTTGTGATCATGATGTAGAAAACCAATGATCTCCAACAATTATAATAGTATGGTGTCTCTTCTTTATGTGAGTTCATCTTGTTATGGAGTTTGATGAGATGATGCTTGGTGGATATTGTCACAAAATGAAAGATATATGGTAAAACTGTGAGTAAAATTATCTTAGACATTGTTGGTGAAAAGGATATGAAGGCGCTTGCCAAAAGGGTTTTCAATTTCCAGGTAAAAGGATTACAAGATGGTTAAAATGTCAGGCCTGTCCTTCATTAGATCGAGCCATATTACCCATGACCAATCTGATTATCTATAAAAGCGACAAAGTTTCTACACCCAACTTTTGATGAAACCCAATTGTGGCCCCATACATCCAACGAACAATATGGAAAGGTAACTCAACTCTACTTGGTGACTTAAAGGGGGGTGTTTGTCTAACTCACATGACTCAGTTTTACTTTTCCAAATTGATAACGTTAAAGGTTAAATGGTTAATGAGTTAGTTGTCGATTTAGTAAATGTGCCTCTATTAAAAATATTAGCCGATTTAGTTATTAGGTTAATTAGTCTATTATGTACATGGGCCTATTTGCCTTGGCCCATTAGAGTCTAGTCCGCTTCCTTGTAATTGCCTCCTCTCCTATATATAGGACAAGGGTGTACATATCAGTACACATCGTCCCACACACTTGTCAACATGGTATTTGAGCATGCTCTGGGGACCTGACCCCAGTTGCCGCCTCCGCTTCCCTCTCATCTCTCCACGCTTGATGTTGCCCTAGCTGCCACCTCTCCTTCCTAGAGAGAGCAATGAGAGAGCGTCTGCCTGCAGGTGGCCGCCGTCCTCATGGCTTAGGTCAGGCGCCCACAGGCACATCCCGACCTCCATGGCTTCTCTCCCACTCTCTTAAAGATCCAATCTTCATCTATTTGCCGACGCCATCCTTCCCGGCTACTATGCTTTTTGATTCACAATTAAAGCAGCCACCGAGTCTCCCTTGTGGCTGTCATCGTCAGGTCGTCATTTTACTCGAGCTCTCAGAGAAAATTTGTTTGTCATGTAGTTCCGTATGTAGCCGCCGCCATTGAAGTAGCCACTCCAACACACATCTGCCTTTTGCTCCAGCAATCATCACCAGCAACTGCCAACATGTTCACCGCCTTTTGCCTGTGCCACCTCCGAGTCCAGCAATCACATCCGTCCAGTCAATGTCTGCCATCTCTCCATCACTTCACTTCTCGGGACCTTGGATGATGCTAATTCCTGTTCAGTTAGGGTCGTGGTCAAGCAAGAAGCCTCCATCACTTTTCATGTTCACATGATGTACAAGAGTCCAAAAGACTTCACGAATTCTCGTCGACCCATGGTGCTAATTCCCGAGGTTCTTTGTCTCCTTGACGACGCTAATTCCCGTTAGATAATGCTTTAGTGGCATCCTACACGGTGTGTTGGCCAACCAACAAATGTAGTAGTCCAAAATTCACTCGGCGACACAAAGGTTCATCTAGATCGCAAGTCACACGACATATTGGCCAATTAATATGGCGTGTCGGCGGAGTCTGTTATCTTCGAGTTCGCCCAGATCGCAAGTTACACGGTGTGTTGGCCAACACGACGTGTTAACGAAGATCTGATTTACGCCTCCAACATCCTACACGACATGTTGTAAGGAGTCTGTCATTTTCGAACGAAGGAGCTACACGGCGTGCCAGCAACCACACACGGTGTGTCATCAAGAGTCTGTCTCTCACCCCCGACAATCTACACGACGTGTCCACACCCTACACGACGTGTTACAGACTGCCGGTTTCAAATACAAGCTACGGTGTTTTCCAAAGGTCTATCTCTTCTCTAGTACCTAATGCTAATCCGATCCTATTATTTTTTGACCTCTAGCCCAAAAGTCTTTTGTGGGGCTTCGCCCCCACACCCACATAGCTTGTTCGGGTAAAAAAAAGATCTGTTTAGTTTCTCTATCCAGATCTTATAATCGGGTTATTTTGCATATTGACTCTGGTTATCAGTTTTCCTACAGAGATCCATCCTGGTAGTGCCACTCCTTTTTCTACCGAATTCCATTCTGGTAGTGCTACTCCTCTTTGTACCGAGTTTCCATTCCGGTAGTATTTCTATTCAGTTCTTCTCTACACACTACACCTTTTGTTTTTCGTTTTCCCATCCTCCCATCCATCATGTGTGCGTCTTCCACGTGCGGGGGGGTTTCATGTCTCTTTTCCACACCAACTATTAATTCTCTTTATAGCTGTCGTGCGGGGGATATAGAGGAGAGAGAGAGGAGGGTACGAAGAGAACATGAGAGAGAGCATATAAGGAGAGAGATGAGAGTGATATATTCTAGACTATCATCATGGAGCTTTTTATTGTTCAGCACATCTCCTCTCCACCTTCAGGCAGCTTTGAAGGATCTACATTGTAGCATTGACACCAAGACTTTCACGTTCGTATTGAATCATGTATGTCAGGTTGAGCTATTGCAGCTAATTTTGGCCTCTAGTTCTCTCTGGTGTTTATGACGTTTCAGTTTGTGGAAAACTAGATATGATGGGGAAGATCCCCTTTCGTGTAGGGTGATTTCTTATTGATTGATAGAAAGGAGGCAACCACTCTTTCCTATAAATAGGATAAGGGGGAAGCATACAAACACAACTCAAACCCTAATGAGTCATTGACACACTTGGGCCCATATTACAAATAGACTAAATGAGTTAAGTAAAAGACAAACACTTTATGTAAATAGACACTCTTAACACTCCCCTTAAACTGGAGCTTGGGAGAATCCCAAGTCAACTTGCAAACAGACCGACAGACTAAACATAATAAAAAGATAACCAAGCCCATACAAGAATTTCTCCCCTTCAATGTCACAATCAGTCACTCAAGAACTCAAAAACTCAAAGACTCCCCTGAAGTAGATACTCCAAAGCAGCAAATATTTCGGCAGACATAGAGGCTTCTTGATCATCATATGGCATCTGGAGCAACAAAAAGAATAGCGGATAGGCACCAATATCTTCATTACAGTCGTTGCTGTAGTAGCTAGAGAGTGCTGGATCACAGGTCCTAGAGAGTGCTAGGTCACAAGAAGCAACTGTAGTCAAACGTGCAAACGAAGCACAGACAAATAGAGAGTCAACATGCGCAAAGCACGAACAAGCCAAGGAGTGCTGGTACACAGAAGCAAAAGTCGACGACATAGCAGATAAAAGACCAGTGTACAAAGTAGCAAGCAAATAAATAACTCCAATATGCAAAGTAGACGAAGCTCCATATAAAGTCAGCAACAAAAAGTCTTCATCATCTTCCCTCTTCATAAAGTATCCATCACAGTAGTAGGTGTCAAAGTCCAGAGAGTGTTGGTCCACAGTAGAAAGTCAACATGCAAAACAAAGCATGGACAACAGATAGTGCATAAGCACAAAGCAGCAAGTAACATGCTAATCTAGCACAAGTAGCAACAATGACGCCCCAATATGTAACTTCAAAGCAACAATCGATGTAGATGATGAATAAGCAATAATAGCAACATAAATCTCCATACAATCATGAACAGTCCAACATAACAATAGGCGGATCCACATAGAAGCGAAAGGAACACCATATAGTAGCAAAATGATCTATATAGCAACAATAAATGTGGCATAAAGATGCATGTAGCAACATTACTAAATTCTTTTTCATCTCTCTCTTCATCTCTCCTCCATCTCATCTCTTTCCTCAACTCTTCATCCTCTATTCTCCCCCTCACGCCAACCACGAAAGGAGTCAAGATAGTGGTTGGAGTGGAGAGAATTTTATTTATAGAGTGGGTCAAAAATTTAAAATATAGAGAAAAACAAAAGAAAACTACCGAAATGTAAAATTCGGTAGAAAGAGGAGATACACTATCGGAATGTTACTCGGTAGGATGAATAGGTACAAAAAGGGGGGTGGAACAAGTATTGAGGAGGTAGGCAAAAGGTTGTGTAGGGTTGGAAGATGGGGGGTGTAAACAAAATTATAAAAATGCTAAAAACGGGAAGATAATTGTTTTCGGTAAGAGAAAGAACGAACACACCATGTATAGATACCTCCACCATATGATAGAATCATTGTAGCACGCCAAGATGTAGCAACAGGCAGCAACGAACACACCGTGTCGTTGAGTGACACAGCGCGTCAGTTGACACAGGAAGCAGTAGTAGTAGACGACATGCCGTGTCTGTGAAGAGACACATTATGTCTGGTAGCACAGTAGCAGCAGTCAGTGCCAGCAAAAGGACACGCCGTGTCAGTTGATAGAAGCTTAGGGCAGAAGTAGGCGACACACCATGTCAAAGGAGGACACAACGTGTCAAGGCACAGGCGACACGCCGTGTCAAGGCACAAACGACACGCCGTGTCCAAAAACGGTGAACGCAGTCGCGAAAAACCAGAACACCGCCTACACGCCGTGTCCAAAAAAGACACGCCGTGTCCGCGGCGATCAACAGTAGAAAAACCCCAACAATAACAATAAAAGAGGGGGAAATCCTTCTGGATCTCCACCAAAGCAGTAGAGGATGATCTTTTCCTTGATTTTAGGAGTAGATCTCAATAGGGGTGGATGCATGGATGAGGTAGGGTAGCGGTGGCGGCGGCAACATGGAAGGTGGTGTAGATCTATGATGATGACAGCGAATAGGATAGCAACGTCTTCATTAGCAAGTAGGATTGACGGAGGCATGGTGGCCCTTGTAGATCTGGATACCAACAACTTCATAGAATGATTTTGGTGATGAAGATGGAGACAACTCCATGGAGATGGCTCCAAAAAGAGGCAGAGATGGGAAAATTCCTGCGGGTAGCCATCAACGGTGCTTAATGGCGGCGGCGACGACTTGCAAGGAGAGGCATCTCTCCTTTGTGTTCTCTCTCTCTTAGGGTTTGGGGCAACACATGACTGACTGCTCTGACACCATGTGGAAAACGACATATGATGGGGAAGATCCCCTTTCGTGTAGGGTGATTTCTTATTGCTTGATAGAAAGGAGGCAACCATCCTTTCCTATAAATAGGATAAGGGGGAAGCATACAGACACAACTCAAACCCTAATGAGCCAAGGACACACTTGGGCCCGTATTACAAATAGACTAAATGACTTAAGTAAAAGACTAAAACACTTAAGTAAATAGACACTCTAACACAGTTGATCATTCTCGCTTCATTCACATGAGACAGATGGTTGCTTCTTCATCGGATTTCTCCGAAGCTCGTCATCTTCAAGCATGTGCATTTTGTATCTGCAAGGATTCTCCAGATTTATCTTCATTGTGCTACTTTCATTATGTCTTCTCCGAGTTGCATCTGCTTTTTCTACGCGTTGAGACGACACTTCAACACCTTGTCCAGTTCGTGCCACATTATGCACGTTTTTGGCTTTCTGCGTTAAATCCAGTTGGCTACACTTCTCAGACAATTTGAAGACACATCAACTACTACATCAACTTTGTTGTCTCCGCGTTCGTGCCACGTTATGTACGTGGGATGTGTTGATGTGTGCTTATTCCACTCACATTCCTCTCCAGTGAAGATGGCATAGTTGTGGTATTATGATTGTCTACTTCAGTTGTTCTTCATTCCAGATGCATTTCAAAAGAAAGTCCTTCTCCAAAGCTCGAGTATTTCCAGCCTAAAGAATACAACTCAAAAGAGGCGTCATCATCATATGTTTTTAGTCGGGGAGTATTGTTTAAGAGGGGGTAACAACTTTTGTACGGGGAGTGACATTTCTATCTTTCATTTATCATTTATTTCTTATAGTTTACTCGAGTCATGCAGCTCCAAGCTTGGACATGTGTTCACCCCATGGTTATCAGACTCAAACCGAACCGGCCGGTTGAACCGGGAACCAGTCACCCTATTGGCTCGGTCCACCCCGAAAGTTGAAAATAGCATCTGACCGGAGTAAAATCGTTGAACCGGTAAACCAGTGACTCGGTCCGGTTACACTCAACCGACCGAGTCTCTCACCCAACCACTTAAGCGGCTCGAGACGATAAAATACCTCGATAAGCCTGCCTAGTGCGCGCCCCCGCTTTTCTCTCCCGACTTCCTGTTGAGCCCTAGATCCACGTGTTTCTCCCCCCTCGTAGTCACCGACTGCCATGAAGCCAGCCGCTGTCGTCTCCGTAAAGAGGCCCATCGTCGCCCCAAGCCGAGGCTGCCATGAAGCCACTGTCGAGTTCCAAGTGCCACTCTCCCTATAGTCACCCGCTGCGCCACCAGGTAAACTCCTCCCCTCCTCTCTTTGTTTGCTCCTCCTTCCCTTTTTCTACTAATTCTCTATGTCTACGACTCTTCCTCCTCTTCTTCTACTCGCATTCTTCTGCACCTATTCCTTCACGTCCTCTTCTATCTTCCTCTTCTTCTATGCCTCTCCCCCTTTCTTAGATTCTCTTCTTTCTGCTCCTTGTACGACTCCTTTTCTATGCCTCTTCTGTATTCTGATTTGTGTCTCTAATGCTCTCTCTATCACCATATCTTGGTCACACTCGCAGCTGCAGTTCCTACTTCCTATTGATCCCGTGGAAGGATTGTTTTGAAGCATTCAACTCCCAAATATTGCTGATTGGCTGCTATTATTTAAATACTACTCGGTTGCAATTTGATCAGTACTATTATCAGGTAACATCTCCACTCATATACAAATCGTTCTATGATTGCTAGACAATTATGGGTCCTTCAATTTTTTCTTCATAACCAACAGTCATGATTAATATGGTCTTTTTCATTGTATTGATTTGTTGTATCTTTATAACACCCCAATTTGTTGGTTGTGCATAATTGACCATTACATGAATGTTGTTGATTAATGTTTGTATATGTATAGTATTTGGCTATGTATTAATAGTTTGTGATAGTTCTTAATAGTGGTTAGTTGAATACTTGAATGTGTTAGAATTAGAATTTCATAACTATATCTTGTGGTAGTTCTTGATATTTGGTATATGGAATAATATACTATATGGATTGTGGGAGTTTGATATAAGAAACTTAGTCATAGTAGTATGTTATTAATAATTATGTGAAATTTCTGCTCTTATCCATATCTTATATATGTATATTTTCTATGGTTTTCATATATTTTAGATTTATGTAACTATTTATGACATCATGCTGACGTCACCAACTGAACCAGTCCGACCATCGGTTGAACCAGTAAACCGAGAACTAGAGGCCTCACCGGTTCACTCACTGGTTCGGTTCTGACAACCATGGTTCACACATTCTCCAGCTTGAGGGGGGTTGTTACAAAGTAATAACCTATTTAGTTAATAGGTGAATTAGTCTATTATGCACACAAGCCTATTTGCCTTGGTCCATTAGGGTTTAGTCCGCTTCCTTGTAATTGCCTCCTCTCCTATATATAGGACAGGGGTGTACATATCAATATACATCGATTATAGTGTCCCACACACTTGCCAACATTGTGAGAGTAGGGTTTTACTAATGCAAAATATCTAGTTCCCTCCTAGCTTCTCTCTAACATGGTATCAAGTCTATATGCTCTAAGGAAATCCTAAAGCTACAAAAGAACAGAAAAAGAAAGGAGAGACTTGCTTGCGGGAGGCTGTCTCTTCCTCTTGCTTCTGCTACTTGCCTAGAGATTGTTTCATCCCGTCTTCTCTACATCACCATGCAACCTATTACTTCACTTTTAGCCGTATTGCAATAGAGTACTATTGTACCACCATGGATTTTATGGACCTTCTTGTCCTTCCCTTCATGAATTCTGGCCAACTCCCATAGCCTCCTACTCTTCCTTAAGCTCTTAGCAGCTTGTAGGAGAGAAAGCTTATCTCCCCCATGCCTTGTAGAGGGTGTTGTGGCACCTTTTTTCTCCTCTACGTCTGACTATTCTAACAAAGGTTTAATTTTAAGGTTGCTGCACCCATTTAGGATTTTTCTCCCATAAGATTCTAATCTAAGGACACTTACACTCCCCGTCAAGCTGGAGAGTGTAGGTTGTGTCGTCTCAGCTTGTTACTCATATACTAAAAAAGAGTAGGAGGAAGCTGTTTAGTAAGGATGTCTGGCACTTGATCTCTGATTTTTACATGTGTCATCATTATTTTCTTGGCTTTAACTAGGCCACGCTCAAAATTGCAATCAACCTCAATTTGCTTTGCACACTCATGGAAGATGGGATTGTTGGCTATATAAATGGCAACTTGATTATCACAATATAGTGCAGCTGTAGGCTGGACATGAATCTCAATTTCAGAGAGAATGGGCTGAACCCACTATAATCATGACAGGCATGAGTCATAGCTCTATACTTAGCTTTTGTGCTTCTGTGAGAAACAACTATTTTCTTCTTGCTTCTCCGAACACCATGATGATTTTCCAATAGAACACATTAACTCAGTGTTGAACGCATATTTTGTAAGTCTCCTACCCAATATATATCTGCATACGTGTGTCATAGAGCGTCTTCTGCTAAGATCATTCATAAAATGAACCTCAGATGCAATTTATATTGCTCTAAGGAGCTTGTAAGGGAGAGATCATGTGCCGACTGACAAACCCAACTTCATATGAAATGCTGGGTGTCTGTTGTAGTCAAATAGATTAGTTAATAGAAAATTTGCTCATATTTTGTATGATTGGAATAGAGCTACCACTTATTTTACCCTTCGTGTGATAGTCTATAGGAGTTGATGTAGTAGATCCATGACATAGTCTTTGGGATAGATCAATCCCTTACTTGATCATAGTAATTCAATGCTAAGAAAGTATCGAAGATTCCCCATATCTTTAGTATGGAAATTGGATTGGAGACCCTATTCTAGATTTGAGATCCTTGTGCATCATTCCTAGTGATCACGATATCATTGACGTACGAATGAGATGAAAAAGGACAATGGTCGCTGGCAGATACCTTTCTGTTCGAGAACTGTAATAAGCTTGTTGAACCAGACACAAGTGCATGCTTCACTCCATAGAGTGAGCAACGTAGGTAATAAATTTTCGTAGAATACTCCCTCTCAGCAAACAAATATTGAAGGTTGTCGAATATAAACTTTTTCATATAGGTCACAATAATGGAAGGCATTCTTGATGTTGAGCTGACGCAGGGGCCAATCCAGCTGGGCAATAAGAGAAATCAAAATGCAAACATAGGCTATCTGAGTGATAGGCGGGCATGTCTCAAAGAAGTTGACACCAAAAGTCCAACTATAACCATTGATGATTTGCCACGCCTTCAAGCGCTCACAGATCTGTTGAAATGATGCTTAACAAAGAAGATTCAGTGGCAACCAACAATGTTCTTGACTATCACCTCCCATGTGTGATTTGCTCGTAGTGCCTCCATCTCATCAATGTCCAATTTTGATACTATATCCAATGACCCAACAAAAAGAAATTATAGAAATTTCAACAAAATTTTTGATATTTAAGGCCCTGACGATTTCAAGGCCAAAATGAGCGAATTAAGTCATGAAATTTACCAGTCAGTTCTAAACTCCGAGATCTACTCGTTCATATTGGATATGTGGGGGGGGGGAGGTTGGACAGGGGTGCGTTCCATAAATGTGTAGAGCCAAGTGTAGTGTGGTGTAGTAATAGGCACCTTCCTGGCCCCTTGTATCACTCCTTTCAAGTACTACATACCCCTACTCCCACATTTGTAAGTGAAGCAAGATGAGCTACCTCGACATAATTTTGATGACAATTTCGATGGTAAAATGAAATAATTAAGTTGTGAAATTTTTAAACACAATGTTTAGACATAAACATACTGGATTACATAATAAATTTATATGTTTAGAGGTCAGGGTAGGATCCATGTCTTGATGAGTGAGTGTATAAATGAATAGAAATGTCAAGTCTGTTAGACAGTTACAAACTTACAAACTTTAAGTTACAGCTTAGAATATAAAACTTACAGTTACAAGTTACAAACTTACAAACTACAACTTTTATAAATCTAGTGTAAGCATGTAACTAGGTTACAACTTACAAGGGACATTTATACATAGATCCAAGAAAGAGTTTTGTTATTTTCGGAGTATTTCTCCAGATCTTTATATTAGAGTGTAAAAATTGAAGAAGGTAATATATAGGTGGTCTAGGAATAGGGGAGACATACCTTATAATTAAGAAAAATAGCCTCTAGAAGCAAGAGATAATAAAAATGGCCCAAATATCCAAGATGTAGTAGTAGCAGTCCTATTATCCAAACAAATCTTGTAGTAAAACCTGTCCTGTTGACCCTTTTGGAGCAAATTTCTCAAAATTTAAGTTTTGTTTCTGTGCCATTTTACGAAATTACATCCCATTCCCTGCATCATTTCGATGTCCGATTGTACGTTTCAATGTCCAATGGCCAAACAAATGACATTTTGACTGAAATTTCGTAAATTCAAATGAAGTTTCGTTCCATGCTCATATCGAATTGTCATCGGGTTTGGCTAGCAAAACTTGTATGATGAATTTCAGCTTGTTCCGTGATTTAAAAAATGTATCAATTGCATTCGGCCATAGCAAGTAATTGAGTTTAATGGCATAAATAATCAATGTCTCATTGTAAACTCCAATGGAGGCCTTCTCAACTTTATCTTCAATCATATTTAAAGCAAATATAGCATACTGGAATTATGCACGATAAACTAGGCAAAGTAACTACTTGTAGGATGACATATACGAGAGAACAAAGAAGATAACGACACTGGAGTACAACAGGGTAGATAAAATACGAGAAAGCAAACAGAAGTTTTGCACTGTAGATAGAAATCATTAGTCTATAGTATTGTGATGAATACATGCCCCCCTAAGTAGATAAAGGACTCACCTATGCAGTTTAGGGGATCCACATGAGGAAAAGATTAATGATGTTTTGCCCCGTCGTTTTTATAACATTTATGCAAAATAAAAACGGGGTCTTTTGTTCTAAATACAAAGAGGTCAGAGAAGGAGGTTGTCAGTGCTGCTCTTTACGGAGATGGCCTATGTGCTGTTGATGTTGCCGTGATCTACTATTTCCCTACTGCCCTCTCTCCATTCTATAGTTATTCTCTAAACTCTGATGTCTCTCTCTACTTTTCCCTAAATTAACTGCTGTCCGGATCTAATTAGCTATACATAAGCGTGATTTTATAGATTTTAGCTAAATCCAACTTGATTTGCATTGGATGTAGTAACATCTACCTTACATATAATTTACACCAATTTTCAACTATCTCCGCTTCATATCTGTTAATTTTCAGATTAGAAAAGGAATGTTATGGTTTCTATGGTCCTAATTTATAATATATTGTCTATTCATCTATCTGCCTAAAGGCCTAGAAGTTGTAATCTTTTTCTATATTAACACAGGAATTGCGATCCTGTTCTATATTAACACATTGTAAGTTGAGTTATTGCATGAGTTAGAAGTTTACAAACAAAGTTCCCATCTAATTTGTATATTTTCTTCCAGAAATGGCATCAAAATTTTATGAAAGTTCGCAACTAAAATTCCTTAAAACTTCATTATGTTTCCACAATTCCACTTTCACACTTGACGAAGTCAAAATGAAGACGAAGTCCTGCACCATGATTGCTGGTGGCGTTCTTAGAGGTGCTGACGTTGGCGGTGGGTTGGGGGGAAGTGGTGGTGGCCAGGTGAGGAGAGGAGATGGCAGAGAAAGGGGTTGGTGGTGGCCAGGGTTGAAGGGGAAGGAATCAGAGGGGAGAACCTAGGGTTCTGGAGCTTTCTGCTCTGATACATGTCGAAAAGTAGTGCAATTAGTTTAATCCAAGTTGTTCCCTCCTAAGTACATGGTCTCCCATACACATGATAATTATAGTTACATGAAATCTAAGTGATAGATTGATCATATAAGTGAAAATTAGGAATATCCATACGTTAGTGGGCCAACCCGAATGGCTATTTAAAATACTTATGCTTCTATGTTGGAAGTGGTCCAGAATATACCCAAAGGGCCCCAATGTAATAAGATGATAAGTTTTTGACTCAACAAAGGGATCAAACCGCAATGTGAATGCACTTCTTGCACACTTCAGACACCTAAAGCTCCCCCTTTCTTAACTTTGAGAAAGCATGACAATTAAGGTCTGTTTCTTCTCATGGTGACATTCGAGATAACGTGTATTTAGCTATTTGTGTGTGATGATGGTTTACAAGATGCAGACTAGTAGCTGATTCGATAGGAAATTAGCCACAGAGGAGAAGCATATGCAACACTCCTGGAGTGTCTGGGGAGTTTATTTAGATACAATGGGTAAAGATTGACGAGCACTGGAGGGTAGAATGCCCATGAGTTCAACCTACTTGCATATTTGCTACACTACTGGCTATAAAGAGTAATAATTGAACTGAACTCAATCAGAATCATCAAATAAAATTATCGATCTATAAGGTAGTATCTGGATATATATGCATGGAAGAAACAGAAATACAGTTATCACGCCTGCTCGGATTAAATAAATAACGCGAATCTAAAATGAAGAGGATCCTACATTAGAACGAACTGCAGAAAGGAAACATGACACCTAAGTGGTATTGCTTTCCCAGGTAAAATACATAATTTTCCGTCCTCCATCACTAGCGGGTCTTCAATATGTCACTAAACTGCCATGGTGACATTTGACTACCCAAACTCTGCCAACAACTATGATAACTGGCGATGCATGCATTTCATCCCTTTTTGGGAAAAGCAAAAACATGCACAATAAGTCAAAATACTTATAATATCAATCTATGATCAAACTTGACTCATTGACGAAGTTCTAAATCCATTTATTTCTTATATGAAACAGTGTTGCCTCATGCAACTGATTGAATTACAGGTGTTCCTGCTCTGCGCCAGATGAGCTTAGTTCAAAAGAGTTGCAGAGCCTTCTTCAGCAGAATGCAGGTGCCTATCCCCCTTTTCACTTTAAACATGTGCTTTAAATTACTGTTTTGAAAAGGCAGCTCATGAATTACCCTGCTAAGGTATTTGACTAATGTAATTTAAGATATTGAATTAGGAACTAGCAGGGAGAAGTATCACCACATATATTGGTTGCTAATACATTCATCTCAGACAACTATTTATTGATCTCTGAAAGGGGGTCATCTTGTTGTGGAAATAATAAAAAAAACACACGTAATAATGTTCAACTTTCTTGCTAGGAGTAAGTCTGCTTGCTTTCTTCAATTTTAATAATCTATAGATAAATGTAGTAAACCTATAGACCCCTATTAGTAGGTATCGAAATGGGAGAGTTAAATCTTGAAGTAGACTTTTTATTTTGCACTTTTGTAGATTTTTTCTTCTTCACTCCTGTGTCCCTAGGTAACTGTGTCTAATGATATCAGATTCTATATGCATTGTTATGACCTCTTATAATAAATGTGGTTGGTCTGCTTTCCTATACTTGTATACTTTATTAATATTTTGCTTTTATGACTTTACAAATGGTGCGAATGTATGTAGCTTCTTATGGAAGATACCCTGTTATCGGTAACCTGTGTTGGTCTTGACGGAACAAATGTTTTATCTACCATAACTAATGAAAGTACATGGTGACTTACATGAGACCCATGATAGGAGTTTAACATTTCCTTCTGTGCTTCTCCCTACGAACATTCCTTGCTGCGGTCTTTTTTTCTAGTGCTGTTTGTTTGTTCTTTGCTGGACTTTTTGTTTACTACGGAGTGTCCCTTTTTATCAGCAATCATGTCATATATTCTTGTGAAACAGATCTCAGAAAGAGGAAGATCGCTGCAGCCTACATGTCAATGCCCCAAGAATTGGAATCTCCAGGTCTTGATGCATTAGCAATTGCTGCAAGTCTTGGTGATGATGCAAGCCCAAGCACATCTTCCGTTGCAACTACCACAAAGCATCCCAGGCATCGCCCTGGGTGCACGTGCATTGTTTGCATTCAACCCCCAAGTGGAAAAGGCCCAAAACACCCGCCATCATGCACATGCAATGTTTGCTTGACTGTGAAACGCCGCTTCAAGACTCTCATGATGCGAAAAAAAAAACGCCAGTCTGAGCAGGAGGCTGAAATAAATAAGAAGCTTGCATGGAATAAGATGGATGAAGCAGGAGAGAATTCCTTAAAAGGTGCAATCTTACTGGATACTCTCCCTGCGTCAGATTCAGGTCATGATGCAATCTCATCTGAAACGTTGAAAGCACGGATTGATTTGAATTTCTACCCTCTGCGAGTGGAAGACCGGCAAGCAGAATCATCCCCTGCAAGTACAAGGAGTCTTCTTCAAGTTGCTGGCATTCCACTTGAAGCATACGCAAAAGCGGGTGGGCAAACAAGTTTGGCTGGGGAGCAGGTCGATTCCACCCAAAACATAATATCTGAGATTCCTGGTGAGACTGAGAGAACACCAGATGATAGCCATATAGCTTCAGTGTCACGTGAGCGAGACAGCACTGCTGATGAAGTATGCGGGGAATCTGATCAAGCTTGTAATGATTCTACTTGATATCCGATTACACAGTAGTCAAATCTTGCTTATGGTGAGTTTCTTTACACGGAGTAAATGGTCTCTTCAATTTGTTTTCTATACATAGGTGGAAAATGGTTTTGAGGAATCTGCGTACATGTAGCAAAAGGAATTTTTAGATATTGATAAACAACTTTTTCTATTATGGTTCCACCTTTTGCATTTGCCTCAACTGTGCAATTTATTTTTCCTGGTCTTCCAAATTGCTCCATAGTGGATGGAAACTTGTTTTAGGAAAACCAATCACTTGAAATCCTGCCAGTTCCTAAATTTTTAATCCACTTTCAACGGAACGGTTGGACTTCTAGGGCTTAAAATCTACAAGATAACATCAAATTTACATGGGCTTATGAACTGCGTAGAAATCAGAATGAAAAGGGCCATAACATGCCTTTATTTTATGTAAAAAAGGATGACTCCGATTATGTGATTTCTCCAGTAATCGTCTTTTCAACCAGAGGCCTCTTGTACCTAATTTCAAAAATAATTATTAGTATAATTTGCTCGGTGTAGTTGTTTATCTAGGATCTTTTCTTTGTAGTTTTCCCTTATCTTCAAGCAACTAGTATACTACCCCCTTTCCCAAAGCCAAAAAGCCATGTAGCTTTGCCTTTGGAATGCCATTTGCTATTAGTATCCCTAGCTTTGTACTTTGAACCACCAACTTTTAGAATTCAGATTGAGCAAATTTAATTGATAGCATAAGATCTTTGTTGGGATTTTTCTTTATAAACCTCGGTTTGTGGGAGGGAAGACACTCATTTTGATAAAGTTGGAGGAGAATGAAGCCCCTCACATAATTTTTGGGTATCAAACAGCACTCTAGAGATTTAGGATGACCAAAGTTTAGACAAGATTTATAGCTATATAGGTCGACCACTATCTTGATCATTTTATTAAATCTAAAAGACGACTAGATAATGTGAGATGTGTATCTTGGTGGAAAGCACTTTGGAATTCTTTGAGCATGCCAAGATGGGAAGTCCAAGGGAAATGCCCTCAAGTTCCACATCAAGTATGAACAAAAACCTAAAGGATATCCTCTCTGCTATTCACTTGGGCCATTCACTTGGTCACGAGCAAATATTTGTACAACGAAGAAAAAAACTTTAGAAGACTAGGGGGATTTGGGTAATTGAGGCCTTGAAGGTGCTCGATCTAGTGCTGAGCAACCAAATGAACATGCTGCCACAAACAAAGATCCACATCTCAATACAGAGTCTAGGAAAGTCCAAGTGTGGCAAGTAGGGCCATCTTGGTGCCACAGACCATCCAAAATGAAAAGAGAACCAAATTATGACGTTTGATGTCACATCTCATTGGCAGGCCAAGCATTCCAAGCTCATGAAAATTGATAGAAAATCCCAACTAGCTCATTCAAGGGGATCGACATGTTTGTCCATAGTTCACTTTTTTCACTGCGATTCAATGATGTTGAAGAAGACCTCCTGAGGCAGCCAACCGCCATCCCAATGATTGGTGATCTTAATACTTTGTCCTAAAATGCATGAGATCTGAATGGTGACACCACACATGATGTTATCCTACAAAACATACAACAAGCTAAAGTAGATTTTGTGATTCATATCAAAAATAAATCGGAGGTACATAACTCTCACAAGATGTGAATATAATTTAACAGGGTTCTCTATTATTATCCAAGATTATCCTATCCTCTTGGTTGAGTGCTTTTCCATTGGGACCCTGCTACTATGGATAGTACATAAATTAATGAATGCACCGAAGTCATGCCTCATCCTAAGCATACATGTCATGAAAACAAAGATTACATGTTTTTAAAGAGCTAATGATGATGGACAACAAAGTGATTTTTTGGAGCTTCATTAATGGCACATCTTATATCGTCATCCATCCTTGGCTGATCACATATGATTTTACTACTATCAGCCTTTGTAATGAGAGAAAATTCAAATCAAATGCTTTGAACAATACATGCATGTTTTAGTTCATAGGTTGGGGTATGCAAACCATACATGCTTCTTCCTAAGGACCATTAATACACATGGAATACCTTAAAAGTCATGGATCAAAATTCACACACCAGATTTAAGGGAACGCTTCACTGATTCAAGTTCCTAGATGAGTACCTGGAGACTTGTATGGAAGATGGATGTTTTATAATAAGTGATCACTTCTACTTGGTCACCAACCTTCAAGCTCCACATTCAAGAAAGTTCCCTTCCCTTCCATTTTATTTTTGTTTGGGTGCACCAAAATGAGTGTCTTGACACTGTTAGATGTGCTTGGGATATTTTGATTCAATGAGAACTTATGTATTGGCTCTAGGCTAAATTCTAAAACACTAAGGAGAATCTCAATGTTGGGAGAAAGCTTTTTTGGGAAAAGAACATAAAGAATGATGAATGAAAAAACAACAAAAGGTTGATTTCGTTCTTCTACAAGATGAACCATGCCAAGAGGAAGATAGGTACTCAGGCAGCCTAGAAGGAAGAGTCTACAGCTAGACATTAATCATATATTCTTTTGGATCAAAATAGGGACCACAATAAAATTTCTTTTGCACGCCTACCTCAACATGGATATTGAGGAATAAGATTAAAACGATAAAAAAATTGGGACCAAACATGCTATGGTCAACAAGTCATAAAAGTTCACATAGACTACTTCTATAGTAATATTTCAATATATAGTGAGGGGCATCTTCTTCATCAAAATACTTATTCAATTTTTCCATCTATTATTGGTGGTCAGACTCACCACTCATGGCACCATGAAGGAATTCATAATGTCAGAATGTATGCCCCCCCGGGCCAATCATACTTTGTACCTAATTTGATTAGTCGTAAAGGCAATTCTATTTATTATATATATGTTTTAGTATGAAATAAATATTGAACATAATGATGTCCTAAGAATATTTAACTCAAAGATATGATTTTGGCTTGAGGACTCAAACTTGAGATCATATTTATATTCATAGTATTCATTCTTGTATAGTCCCTTGTCCATTTTTATTATGGAAGTTAGGGCAACAATATTACACAAGACTAGTGTGTGTGCTAATTGATGATTGCATCTCATTAGTAACAATATTTGATATTAAGTCATACACATAGGTACTTTTTAGAGAACAAGTGTATTGTATTGATCAACTTTGAAAATGATACGTGGAATACATAGAATGAATGTCAGAATCATATCTCAATGTGCCAATGGTAAATATGATCCTTAGACATGAAGTCACTACAATCGTGACATGTTTAGTGTATTTAAACACTACTCAATGTGACATTGGATTGGGTTAGCGTACATGTAGTGATTGGGTGCACTATAATACATGTGGATTAGTGTGAGCAACATAAATAGAATTTATATCCCCCGTTAAATGATATGCTAGTGACTTGATGAGTGAGACTGTGAAATGCACGGCCATATTCATGTGACTAATTATATAGATTGAACTCATATGTATCTTAATAGTCTACTTTATACTAATAAAAATAATTTGAATACTAAGATGATGACGATTCCATACCTCCGATTCAATCTGGATATATGTGACAAAGGGATTATATGGTCAATGTAGTAATGGTTATATTGTAGTTGAAGTTGTCCTCCAACTTATTCCAATTACTTGGGTGGGAATCATGTGATTATAGACACCACTCATTGCTTGTGAATTCATACTGACATCACTACCAAAGTAATGTGAAACCTATAAGGTCATACACATAGGATGCTTGAAGGAAAATGAGATTAAAATTACAATCATAATTGGAATAGTTTTGAATCGAGTGAGTTCTATTTTGAAAGTTAATATAGCTTGATTACTGACCCAATCAATCAATGAATAGCTAGTCAACTGATTAAGATTGATAAATCAACTAATCAATTTATAGTCACTTGATCAACTGAGTATTAATCTGGTATGAGTGAAGACAAATGCCATTTGATCACTGGTCAAAGACTAGGAAAGTTTGTAGAAACCTTTAAAATTTGTTTGAAGTGTCAATCAATAGGTTGGTCTATCTAAATAATCGATTGTAGTATCATATGATTGGATGAGACATTTTGTGTACACATAAGAGTTTTCTAATCCACTAATGATAATTTATTCAATTGACTAGAATGCTATAAGAATCAACTGAAAATGTCTAATTCTGAATAAGAACGAAACTTGGGTTTAATGCATACACTAGCATACACCTCCCCTATATGCAAGGTTTTCATCCAAGGCGCTGCAAACATGGATCTCTACTTGAGGAATATAAAACCTTTGGAAACCACACCAAATGATGGGAGGGTAGTAAGATTTGATCCTAGCATTTTAACAACCCAAACTTGCTCCTCCTTAGAGGGCCCATTAGCGCCATGGGGGTTCCCAACATCAAAGTGGATGGCATAGAGGCTTCTTTCACATGTGCAAGGTTGAAAAGTTATCTTCAACACCAAATAAGGTGTGTCGTTCCTTGTTTCTACTACAATCTTAACATTTCTACTATAAAAACTCACCACCTGATCTAAAATCTCAAAGATCAACAATGACAATGACGACACGTCATGTTATGTAACAACAAGAGCAGACCAATGTATAATTATTAACCTTGTCATGCCATTATGTTTTATCAATGTTTTTGGTTATAGTAGATCCATGACTTGGACTCACTGGTGAAAAGTTTTTAACTTCTACAATGTAATGACTCACCATAACCCAACAATGGTACTAGAACTGTGTTATATGCCAAATACATTATTTTGGGGTTTGATTTACAATTTTGTTGTTGGATGAAATGTGCAACTTGTATCTGTACTATAACAATCAATGATCATATAAGTTTTGATATGTATATGTATGTATAGCATAAATCCACTTTGATTCCATTAAAATTTATTTTTCTTGGTGCTTATGGATATACAACTAGGATATGGTTTTGTGAATTCTTATTAATCATGTTTTATACGGTTGTTCCTCAATGTGAAACGTATATGGCCTGCATTCTATGCCTCTCTCTACAATTTTCCATGTAAAATTTACTACTTAGATAAGGTAGATGTATGATATCAGTAGTGAACCATGAAGGAGAGATGAACGTGATCAAGAGCATACCAATTCAAGCAAGGTCCTTGGAGCGCACATGAACAAAGATGAATCGTATACACAATCATCATAAAATGTTTTCCCAAACAGAACCTTAAGAAAATCCATCCATTTACCAACTGATTAAGTGGAAACTCGTATAGGACAATCTCCATTTACCAATATAGGTGATGCATATGTTGTTTTTTCACAATACTTGTTGTCTCAAGTTGTTAGTTACCATATCCAAATATTTTCACATGTGGTAATGGATTACAATATATGATATACAAAATATATATCATATGTGTATTGAAAAACCACTAGAGGGGGGGTGAATAGGGTTTTTATGAAGATTTTAAAAATAATAATTCAAACAATCAACCAAAAAAGATTAGATAAAGGGACACATGGTTTAGAGTGGTTCCACCCTTATCAAATACTAATGGAGTCAGTCCACTACCCAATTGTTTCCAATTGGGATTTGAAATCACCTGTATATTATTACCTCACAAGGATGTTACATAAAATATAACTACCTTCCCAAACCCTTTGGACAACCTTCACCCTGAAGTCGTCTCACCAACTTTGAAACAGCCTTCACTTGAAGTAACTTCAAGCTCCCCCTTGAAGTAGCCTTCCTCCTTGAAGTAGCTTCCCGTTGAGACCTTCTAGAAGTAGTCCAAAGTCCACCTTCTCCTCCAAGAAGACCCTTCTCCACCTGAGAAGATAGCACCCTCTCCAATCTGCAGCCTCCAACCCTATGAGTAGTAAGGAGAGTACAAGTAATAAAAAGGAACAAGAAGGGAAAATGAAAATTACAATTACCATTGTAGCACAAGACTTAATTTCCTATATCAAGCGTTTTGATCTCCTAACCAATGTGTGTGAAAGTGTAAGTATGGTGGAAAGGAGATTCTAGCCTATAGGACACGAGCTTGTAACAATGGGAAAGATTAGTAAGTGTAGAAGTTGCTCAATTGCTCACAAGAAAGGATTGTCAATTGCAAGTGTGTATGCTCAAGTATTGCACAAGTGTGTTTTGGGTGTACTAAGGCATGTCCTATTTATAGAAATGGCCTATGAATGCTTAAGGACGTTCTAGACACTTTCTAGGGGGTTCTAAGTGCTCAACTAGACATTAGGTATCCACTAATTGCTTTAGCAACGACTAGTTTATTAATTATGAAATGTGCAAACAGAGACAATCTCAGTCGAGAAGTTTGTCAACCGAGAGTCTGTCGGTCAAAGTTTTTGTTGACCGAGGGACGGTCTGGAGCAAGTGTATATAACATTCGATTCTAACTCCCAACTACCTTGTCTACTGTGTCGAACAACTATAGAACCTATTAGAAGAAATAACCCAGGAGACTCTTGGCCGAGAAGATGTTCGACCGAGTGTGTCTCGGTCGACAAATAGTTCGACTGAGAATGTCTCTATTTTGTTGGTTCTAGATGAATACTAAGTGTGTGTATGAGTGTGCAGTTGTGACACTATTATAGGGGATGACCTATCTAAGTATTGTGAATGGCTAAGGAAGATCTAAACACTTGATTTACATGATATCTAAGTACTTGTATATTATATACTTGTACAAGTTCTTACATTTGATTACAATCATGAAATTAAAACATTTTGAGCATATCGATCTTCCAAAGGTTTGTCATCCACCTTGTTCCTGCAACACTCAAGTAGCACGTTAGATCCACAATAATGAAATGTTTATCATCATCAAAACAAATGGATTATCATAATGTCCAATTCAGCCAACATGTATTATATAAATCCCTCAATATAATACTAAGTTTGAGAAGCCTTCTGTAACATACTAGATCTTGAAACCTACCCTAGAAGTTTGACCTTTTGGACATATCCAAACAAGGTTGAGGATAGATCTAGATGAAGTTTAGCATAACCCTAATGAGATAATGCATGTATAAATCATCCTAATGTAACCTAATATTCTCATATTAGTCTTAGTCAATAACGGACACATAAAATATGTCACATGTGAAATTCTTACTAATAATCCCACATAATTCTTTTGGTGATAATATTAACATAATGGAATACACAATAATGATAATAATGAAATAATGTGATATTAATGGCCACAAATGTTAATTGTGACATAACTCATTAAAAGGAATACCAAAAGTGAAATGTAAGTTAAGAATCGTGTTCCTTGGGTCCCAATTACCTTGGGAGTCAAGTTTCACATTATTCACACAATAATAATTAATTTAATTCAAATTGGAAAAGAAGATGTGTGTTTTTCCCAAAATATCAAATAAAATCTTAAATGACTCCAAAGAGGAAAATAATCTTGGATTCATAATCTACATAATAAATATAACCTTTGGGTGAATTTTCATCTAATTTGGGAAATATTTGATTATAAGATGAAATAAGGAGAGAGAAAATGTGTAGAACCATCAAAATAATAAATAAATGTACAAACTACTCCAGCATATAAAATTGATGTTAAATTCATACCTAACACCTTAAATATGACTTGTGGGTGAAGTTTCATCAAATTTGGATAATCCCAATGTCATTAATGCATGAGGAATGAGAAATTAAGATTTGATTTATTTAATGCATCAAAAGTTCCCAAAAGGCAAATCTAATTGTATAATCAGAATCTACATGCCTTATTTAGCATCTGTGCAAAATTCACTTAATTTGGTTTATGTTTGGGTCCTCAAAAGAAGAAAGAGAAAAAGAGGAATAAATGCATTCACACTTTATTCCAATTCGATTTAGGACTTGCATTTACCCTGTCACGGTTTATTTGCGGTTTATTTCTGGTTTACTCTTCTAATCACACAGTTTGGTGTTCAGGTCAGGCGGATCGACTTCTCCCCTACCTCTGTTCTCCTGGTTTTCCATGCAAACTGGGAAACCAAATTTTCCTTGTGATTTCCTTATCTGATTTCTTCTTTTCCTCTCCACCTTTTCCTTTGCTTTCTTTGCCTCCACTTTCCTTGTTTCCTCCTGAACCTGAGGACCATATATAACCTCGACTTTTGTTGCCTCCACCCTGTTTCCGTTAAGCTACTTCGTGCGACTCTATTCTTCCCATGTTCTCCCCAAGTTTATCTTCTCCTCACAATCCTAAGGCTTCAGACCTCTAGCAATCTGCTGCCTAGCCTCCTCCAAACTCCCCCATACTAGAATTTGGCACTGGAACACCCAATCCCGCAACCGCAGAATTGCCCCACATTGGTCTGGTTCCGGTGGAGTCATGGAGGTGTAGACGACGTCGTCGGCCTTCCTCAGAGTTAGGTGGCGCCTGGGATATCTTCCCTGGGATGCCACATAGCTTTTTGAAACCTCAATGGTCCATAGGTAGGTTCTTGAGTTTTGCCTCTTTTACCTTCATGTTCTTGGTTCTCTGATCCCTAAAATCCACTGCTTTAGCATGGTTTGTTTTTGCTGTCGGATTTCCCTTGCCCTAGATTTCAATGTCCTTGCGGATTCAATCGTGGTGGCAGACAACCACCTTGCTCATTCTAGCCCATGTTCCATCCTTAAGAGACAAGCTGCTAGATGCTTCATCTCGCGTGTTTTGCGAGTTTGAGGAGGACAAAGGCTAAGAATTAAGCTTTATTCTATTTAGCCCTTCTTTTGATTTTGGTTTCGATTTTGAGACGAAGGGCATTTTTGTCAATTCACCGTGAATGCGTTGTTGACCCCATTTTGACTTGATCAAGCTTTGGGGTCGCATGTCCAACTTTTACTGGGCCACATCAGGTGGGCCGCTCTACTGAATGGATAACAAATGTGCACACGTGGAATATCATGATTTATCAGATTTTGGAAAATTCGTAACTAATTATCTATTGATCAGAAAATTACAAATAAATAGTCAATGGATTAAGAAAAATAAGAGCTATCTTTTGGTATTGGTTTTGTCACCTAATTCTAAACTAATTAATATGCGAATTTTGATGGATTTTTCTAATTGATTAAAACTTGTAAAATTCATAACTAAATATTTATAAGTCAGAAAAATATAATAAAATATGTTTTGAACTCAGAAAATGAAAATCTAAGATATGGAATGAATTTAATAACCTAAATCACATGCAAGGAAAAAGGTAATTTTTAGGGTTTGGATAATCAATGAGAAATTGACATAAAATTTACATATATGCTTACTAAGTTCTTTGGAGGCCTCAACTTGGATCTAGAAGTGACCTTGAACTATTTTGACTTTCAAGATGTATGTTTGCATCCCCTATTATCTATGTTAAGCAATTTACCTATACTTCTTCTTTCTCTTAGTCTTATGGACATTAGCTTACACATTACTCTTTTCTTTTAATATCACAGTTCTTGTGAACTATCTTATTTGTTATTAATCATGTGATCATGGATGATATTCTTTTGAACTCTTTTCATATTCTTTGTACATAATGGAACTCTATATGATGACATGTAATGTCTTTTTCCCACTTATGAGGTGGATGCATATGTTGGTCACTTATGTGGTGACTACTTGGGTATATTCTGACTATACTTTTTACTTGCCTCCCTATTAAACATGCTATGTGAATAAGTAGCACTAGAGTAGTGTAATTGCATTGGTTTTTGGGCAGTATGCCCTTGTTATTATTGGGATGGAGGTGGTTTGCCCTATACCTGGGTTTCGAATTTGTGTTGTTTGGCCCATGTTATATATTGGGAGTTTGATAGTACGCCATTCTCTATCAGGTTTCAAGTTTGTGAGACTTGACCGACTTTGTATTTATATTGTTCTAGGGCTATGCTTATCTCACATGCATGTAGATTATTGATGATGATTGTCACGTGTGTGCCCTACTTTCTTGATATGTGTTTCATTTCCCACAATGGTAGTGGATGTATATATGGCACAATATTTTTATGTTGTTTTATGGCAAGTATCTTCTTTATTGTAATTCTTTTCTCTTGATACCCACTTAGGTGGTACTTTTCTTTTCTATGGGAAGCCTTTTAGATTTTCTATCCTTCACTCCATATATTGCTCAATTTTCTTTTAATATGCACATACAAGCCTTTGCTGATGCCTTCTATTTTTCTCTTCTTACTGGGGTATGCTCCCAACCCTAGGTGAAGGACATGGTGGATTTGGTATAAAGATGTGGACTCAGCTTAAGGAGTTAAAGCTTGGAGACAAAGTTGTTATGGTTTAGTTTTCCTTCTATCTAGATCCTTATGTTGTATCATGTAAACCCTATGTGGGAGATTGAGATATACTTTTGTAATATTTTGTGAAGAATTGATAATAGTTATGTTTTATATTCCACTGCTATACTTTGGTTGTTTTGAATACCATTAATAAGATTTGAAAATTTTACACCCACTCAATCATACCCTTTTTGTGTGTGTTAGGACTGAAGGTTCTATTCTTCAAATTTTTAGTAGGGAGGGGTTCTCCTCTGGGATCCCACTCCTTACAACATGGTATCAGAGCCCATGGTAGTCGAAATCTGACTATTTCAATTTTGTCTCCCATATTAGAAACTTGGACTTAGATAGTTCCCTTTACCGTCTTTGGTCAAGTCGTCTCCAAAGAGAAGTCATGCTGCTATTTCTCGTCTAACACCTCCATCATTGAGCAGCGAGCTTTTAGTCTCCGCATGGGCATACCGAGAAATACAGACTTGGGCCTCTTAGGTGTCCCCTTGCTACACCACCAAATCAACAAAGAGACACACTCACACATTCTTCGCTCTATTAGAGGACGCATGGACAGCTGGGCAGCTCGCACTCTATCCCTTGTAGGTCGCATCACTTTGGCTAAATCTTCCCTGCAATCCATTCCTTCCTATACCATGCAATCGATGCAAATTTCTCTAACACTCTACGACGACATCAACAAGCACATCCGTGACTTTATCTGGTCGGGTGGCCGTGATCAAAAGAAAATGTCCCTCGTATCTTGGGACACGCTCACCAGAAGCAAGTCCCTCGGTGGGCTAGGCATCAAGGATGCAAGGGCTCAAAATGCAGCCTTTATGATGAAGAACGTTTGGAAATTCATTAATAACTGCTCATATCTTTGGGTCGAGTTGATGAAGAATAAATATGTTCGCAATGGTGTCATCTCCAAGAAACCTGGTTCATCCGCTTGGACCTTCATCAAGTGCCATATTCCCAAGTTGGAAGCGATGTGTCACAAGACCATCAACTCAGGTGACAACACAAACGTCTGGCGTGATAAGTGGTTGTTGGGTACAACACTCACTGACCTTGTTCCAAATTTACAACCGCCTGAGGGTCTCAGCAACCTCACAGTACAATCTCTATCCCCTTCCCCTGGAACATGGGACTGGGATTTCATTCATGCCTACATTCCCCCAGCCGCCTGGGGCCTGATCCGCAGTATCAACCCCCCGTCGGCAGATGCATGTACTGACACTTGGGCTTGGCCCCTTGAACCCCGTGGAGAACTCATGACAAAGACTGCCTATGCTTGGATCAAGAACGATGAACATCTCCCTCAATCTTCGAGTTGGAAAGCTCTTTGGTCTCTCCCGCTACCTCCCAAGCTTAAGTCCTTCCTTTGGCTGCTTAAGCATCATGCCATCTTAACTCACACGGAGAAGGTGCGTCAACACATCATTGTGGATGACACCTTCCCTGTTTGTAGTCGCGAGCCTGATACCCTAGTCCATTGCCTTCGTGACTGCCCCGACAGTCTCAAGGTTTGGCAGCTTCTTAACATGGAGCCTTCTTTCTTCACCACACCGGGGGACGTATGAACTGCTTATATCATATAGGGCACTGCCTCCACGGAGGATAGTACCCTGTGTTGCTTTGGAT
Organism: Alisma plantago-aquatica; assembly: GCA_963693085.1. Lineage (NCBI taxonomy): Eukaryota > Viridiplantae > Streptophyta > Magnoliopsida > Alismatales > Alismataceae > Alisma > Alisma plantago-aquatica. The sequence continues at coordinate 1,845,463,244 of OY856409.1, forward strand.
GATGGACCATTTGGCAAGCGCGTAATGAGTTGTTGCATGGAGGAAAATATCTCCCCACGCAAGTGCTTACTGCCCGCATATGCACTGCGTCCGCTGCCGTGCTTACTTGGCACAAAAAAATTCCTAGATCGGCCCTGCCCAGCGTTGCTCACCCAGCCCGACCGTCTGCTAATAATCAAATCATTTTTGTTGATGCTGCCTTCCAATGCCACACTCTCAAGATGGGTATTGGCATCCACATCACCGATAGCCAAGGAACTTGCTTGCTTGGTCACGACATCTTCGACTATGCTACCGTTCCGGAGCGGGAAACAACCCGACTTGATGGCCTTGACATCATCTTTGAGGTTCGACCATAAATCTGAAACCTAGCTTCAATCTAGCATCCTAACTGGGCTCATCTTCAACCTGTGCATGAAGGTGTTGCTGCTTGCTTGCAGCAGGTCCGGCAAGGAGCACTTTAGGCGCGAACTAGCACACAAAAATGGCGCCATGGAGCTCGGCCAAAGAGCCTAGAGCGGAAATCCGCAGCCCTAGCCCAAGTTCTAGATATCAATCGAGCCTATTTCAAATTTGTTTGTGAAGGATACATACTACTATCGGGTTGTAGGAACAGTAAACAAGCTAATTCAAGGGTGAAGACAACCTAAGATTTGCCCGAAAACAGGCTTTGGACGCATTTCCAGACGAATCCGGACATTCCGAACCACTGTGAGTAGGATTTCACTCACTATCTAAGATTTAACTCTGCAAATCGGAAATTTTTGGTAAATTACGCGTTTTTCACTGATAACAGGTGTTGGGCAGTATTTAGCATCGCCCGACCTTTTATTTCATAAATCGTTTCTTTATGCTTTAATATGATTTGGATTAGCATCTGACCAATGTGGTTTGGACCAGTAAATTTACATGGTTCATCAGAACCTAAATTGTTCAGTATGAATGTTGAAATTAGTAATACACGATCGATAATGGTATGGTTTGGGTATAAACTCAGGCAATACAGATTTTATAAATTATCAGATGCAAGATTTAAAAGAAAGTACAATAACATAAAAATATGCAATAAAACCCTAGTTGCATGCTTCCTGTTATGTTACTATGTGTGAATTTATATTTACATGAATTGGCACATTTCTCTGAGATATTACTAGAAACTCTCAAGTATTGTTATTAATTCGTGTTATGATACGTAAATAACTCTTAATTGAGTTATGTGATGCACAAACCAGGATTAGGGTTAATGTTCATGTTTTTCAAGAAATTTCAGAGAATTGACAAATGTACATATGATTTCTCATATGTGAAGTAAAATATTTTTATCAGTGTAATAAGATATTCAATTGCATGAATTTAGTATGTATGTGCCAAATTGACATGAGTTTGGGTTATTTATGAATTTTAAATCTGCCTGCATGCATGATATAAGAATTACTCAGTATTTACAATGATTTTGAGTATACTGTTCTGTTAGTTCTAGAATGATATCGTATTGTGAATTGAACTGCAATCAAATAGATGAGGTAACTGAAACCCTAAGGATAGGGTGTTGCCATGTGATAAGTGAATGAGGTAACTGAAACCCTAAGGATAGGGTGTTCAATGAATCAAGTGTTTTGATATCAAAATTTTCAGTATGAGATGTGGTGATGCTTAATAGTTCAATTGTATGATTTTAGTGTATAAAGTGCCAAATTGACATGCATTCTGCCTATTTAAGAATAATAGTTTGCCTGCATGTATAGTATGATGATTTCTCAGTATACTATAGCGTTTTGAATATACAACTCTATCAAATTTAGAATGATATTCATGTCGTGTTCTAAAGTTCAAGTAAATAGACTCGGTACCATAGAGATACCAAAGTCCAGAACAAGTAAGAGAGAGATGCAAGTAAGAGCCTTTCTAGAATAATAAAATATTAGATTAAGGGCCCTGACACCGTAGAACCCCTTTGAGAGTTCTGCACCTTAGGGGTGAAATGACCTAACCCTGGCGGTGCGTCCAGTAAGGTCGGATCTCGTGTCCAACACTAACCAGAGACAGGATCCTGGTGGCACGAGAGTACAGTTTGTAGTGTCCAACATCAACTAGAGACATGATCATGGTGGCACTAGAGTATAGAAATGTGTGTCCAACACTAACCGGACGTCCTGGTGGCACGGCTTGACTCTCCGCCTGTGTACTCAGCTTAGAGGAGGAGTCCAGTTACGGCACCAAAAGGATGCCGAGGCCAGAGAGCCTGAGTCCTGTAGCAGACCAGGACAACAGTCATACTTAGCTATCCTGGGGTGTCGGCTAAGTCTTGTACGGTGGGATCGTAGTTCGCTATGAGTCTTCATATGTAGAGTACACTGCATATGATCATGGCATAAGATAAAATATGTTCATATAGGTTCACAAAGTTTTTATAAGTTAAAGAGTTAAGAAAGATATGAGTTAGCTTCACAACAGTTGTTCTTTAAGTGGAATTTAAGTATTTTTTGTTAAATAATTGTATCTACAACTTTGCATAAATTGTTATCATAATGAAATGTTGACATCTTCTGTTGTTTAAATTAAATTTCTTAGACTTACTCAATGTAGTATTTCTTGCATATTATTCCAAATAATAAACATAAATGAGTTATCTGTGATGGTTGGTGAAATTCTATTCACTGAGCCAGTAGCTCACCAACCTACTGAAACATTTTTCAGGTCAACGTCAGCACGAGGAGGCTGAAGGATCATATCACCCGAGTACCTAGAAGGTAGTTAGTAGTTAGTTAGAGGTCTCTTAGTCCTTTCCCCTTGGTCTTTGGGCATATGGTGGGTTAGAGAGAAAATGGGGTGAAGTATGTAGTTAGTTTTCAATTATCTGCTGTGTTTTACAGTTTGCATAAGAAATGTAATATGTCATGTGAACTTGTTTTTCTTCTTAGTAAGGCTAATGGAAAGTCGCTTCCGCAGTTTTATTATAATTCGATGCTATTCAAGTTTTATGGTTTTCATTTAAGTTAATCTAAGTGATCAAGAAAAGAAAAAGTTAAGAGTGGTTTACCGAGGGTGGCTCCTCGGTCTTCGAGGTCATTAGAGATGGCACGGAGGTCGGGGCGTCACAACAACTTTGGTATCAAAGCATAGGTTGAGTTCATGGTTACTCTAAGTCAAGGTCAGGGGACGACAAGAGACCAATAGGATTAGGACTTAGGTGTCTTCCTTCTAACTGCAATTTTCTAACAGGAAGTGTTCTGTTATACTATTGCAGATGGCAGGAAGAGGGTGAGGTCACGAGAACCAAGTAGGGAGCTTAGGCTGAGTCATTAGAAACCATTAAGATCGAAAGATAGAGTTATAAGTGAGGTACATAGGAAGTGATGTGTCTTTAGCTCTGGGAGGTATGAGTATTTAGATACCCTGGCCAGGTATCTGAGTATTTAGATTGACCAGTATCAAGCTACTCTATCCATTCTTCTCTGGATGCCCTAGCCAGGTATGCAGAGGAAGGATCTAGAGAGAAACCCTAGAAATCTTAGGGTTAAGAAACTGGAAATTAATGTAGGAATAGGAGATTAAACATAGGATGTGATACAACTCTTGCTTTAGATTGCTTATTTGATTGGAAATCACTAGAAATGCCCTTATATGTATGAATTAAATTTTCAATTTGTAGAATAAATATGGTTCTTTTATATGGTTGTGTGTCATGAAGTGATTTATTTATTGTTTTTATTCTTTGTATTAAGTAGACTAGAAGTTATGTTTAAATGAGTTTGCCCTAAATGGATATTCTTTTCATATGTTTGAGATTAATAGGAGTTGGTTAATCCTGAGTAGCTCTTGGCTTTAAGACTACAGGTTCGGCCTGGTCCGGCTGGCAGGATGCGTTACTGGGATCTAATGACTCCTATTAAAATATAATAAAAGTAGACTCTGGATAATTTAGACCCGAATCACAGTGACAATGTATACAATAGGATGTTGAGATATAAGGGAAAAATTAGAACAACTAAGAATCAGTTGGAACTGATATCGGAGGCTCAACGTTGGAACCTCATATGGGCAATCCTTAATTGGAAATAAAGGAACACGATATAAGGTTCAAATTAAATTTAATGATTAGTAATATAAGAACTCTAAATATGAGAATATGGAAAATATATGAGAAAAATATGTAAGGACTAAGATAGTAAGAATCAACCATGGAATGGATCATGTAATAGAGTAAATATACTTTTATGTACCTCAAAGCAAAGGGAAAACAGAAGAAAATAGTTAAGTATACAATAAGTACATAAAGAATTAGATGAATATGTAAATCATAAGACCTGGACGAGAAACTTAGTTGAATCAAAAGAAATGTTAGAAATGACAAGCTTAATTAAGGAATGGTAATTGCATGACATAATTGAGAGTATGGAATGTATATCTTTATTATAAAGTTTAATACATTCATACATACTACCTTTAGATTCTAAGTCTCTATAGACTAACAAACTAGTTCCTAAAATAAAGAACAAACGTGTAATTTAGAAAATGAATTATATATGATGCATAACTACCATGGTAGAGACGTCTAAGTGAATGAAATAATGACACACAATATGATGATGAAACATTAGCAAGGTAAATTGAGAATGTAATTTATCTGAATGTCCAAGTAAGAGAAAGAAAATTGAAGTGATAAGATAAGGAAGACTTTAGTAAAACTTATGAGATCCAAAGTTTGATTTTCAAACTAAGGGAGCAAGTCACATCACAATAATGCTATGTTATTGATAAGGACCAAACCCTAGAATGTTTAGAGTTGAAGTAGTTCAAGGGATGTCATTAATGATTTGACCGTGAATACCAACATCTCTATAAAACAAAATCATGAGATTTGCACTATGAAAGGTAAACTAGCACTAATAGAATCCAAGATTTAAAGGCAGCTAATCTGAAAGGTAGATAAACAATATGAAAATGACTCAGAGAAAAGAGTAAGATATAAATTTGAAGTATAACAAGTGTGTTTTGAACAAAAGGACAAATATAATATAAGTGAAGTGCGTTATGAAATAAATTCTGATAGTAGTAACAAGAAGTAGCATAGAATGAGGAGTATCATCTGATACATGACTTGGAGTTAGCTGTTGTAGTTCACGCTCTTAAGACATGGCGTTACTATCTTTATGGTGAGGCGTGCTAGGTGTTTGCAGATCATAAGAGCTTGAAATATATCTTCACCCAGAAAGATCTGAATCTTAGACAATGAAGATGGTTAGAATTGATCAAATATTATGATGTGACGATAGATTATCATCCTTGTAAGGCGAATGTGGTAGCAGATGCCCTCAGCAGGAATTCAAGTTCAACAGCTGATGCATTCTCTATGGCATGTTTCAAGAGAAAGACCTTCTAGTAGAAATGCGGAAGTTGAACTTAGACTTAGAGGTGACAGAACAGATTGGTTTGATTGCACAGATGCAAGCCAAGTCTACTTTTTATGATCAGATCAAGGAACTTCAGCAGAGTGACAATGAGTTACAGCAGATCATGCATGACATGACAGGGGGGAATAGACCAGAGTTGATGTTTTCAGATGATGGTGGGTTGTATCAGCGTGACATGTTGTGTATACCTCGAGACAGTGATTTGAAAGAGCAAATTCTTGAGGAAGCACATGCATCGATGTATGCTATGCATCCATACAACCCTAAGATGTACATGAATCTCAAGGAGTTGTACTGGTGGTCAGGTATGAAAAAGGATGTAGCTGAGTACGTGGCTAGATGTAGTGTGTGCCAACAGGTCAAAGCTGAGCATCAGAAACCTGTAGGTACCTTGTAATCTCTTCCTATACCAGAATGGAAATGGGAACATATCACAATGGATTTTGTGATAAGGTTGCCCAGGACACCTAGAGGTTGTGACTCGATATGGGTGATTGTGGATAGACTGACTAAGTCTGCTCACTTTCTTCATGTTAAGTCAACCTTTGATGTCCCAAAGTTCGCTAGGATATACGTGGATGAAATAGTCAGGTTGCATGGTATCCCAATTTCTATTATATCTGATAGAGATCCTAAGTTCACATCCAGGCTTTGGAATCAGTTGCATCGTGCTTTGGGTACAAAGTTAAGATTCAGTATAGCTTTTCACCCGTAGACAGATGGTTAGTCAGAAAGGACCATTCAGACTCTTGAGGACTTGCTGAGAGCATGTGTCTTGCATTTCAGTGGAAATTAGGAAGAACACTTGACCCCTATAGAGTTTGCATATAATAATAGTCACCATTCCAGTCTTGGAATGACCCCGTATGAAGCTCTGTATGACAGAAAGTGTAGATCACCCATATGTTGATACGAGGTGGGTGAAAAGTAGATTCTTGGACCAGAGATAGTGGATTTGACTATCGAAAAGATTGCAGTTATTAGAGAACAATTAAAAGCTGCACATGACAAGTAGAAGAGTCACACTGAGAAGAAGTGTTGACCTCTTGAGTTTGAGGTTGGTGATGAAGTATATCTGAAGTTTCACCATGAAAAGGAGTGTTGATGTTACACCCCGATCTCACAATTTCCTCAAACCATGAGATTAGGGCATAAGATAGGAATTATATGTAATACAAAGAACACCCTTAACTTTTTTTCTTTTTTCTTTTCTTTACTTTTCTGTTAAAACTCTTGTTTCTTCGCATTGAACCACATAAATCATTTTAACAAGGGAATATGAACATTTCTTTTACTAAACAGACTTTAATAGTAAAGATACATGTATAAACATTCATGATGTCTCTCACACCTTATGCACATAAGACCTACTAATTAGCATACAATTTTAAAAGAGGAATAATATTACACATCGTAATTACAACTCTCTCTCTCATCTCTTACTGAGGACCTAGAGTGACAAGGACCGACTGACTCAACTAATCTTGTACTTAACTCTTGTGGAAGATCTACGCTGATGCTCTGACCATCTTCAAGTCCACGCGGTTAACCCTAAAATGTTTGAGTAGAGGGGTGAGCCTACTCGCTCAGTGAATGAGTACTTCAAAGAAACAGTCTAAGGCACTAATGTGATTACAGGTATAACTTTGAATAAACGTTATGAAATTTAACAAAAATAAATACTACAATGAGCAGTTCTAAAACAATATAATTGAAATAACAAAGAATGTAAATATTACATCCAAAGATTAACTACTAGAAGACTATGCTCTAGTCTTCCTTAACTCTTTCATTTATAAGGAACTCTGTGAACCTATATGATCATATTTTAGCTTATGCCCTGATCTTATGCAGTGTACTCTGCATAAGAGACTCGCAGTTTACTACGGCCACACCGTACAAGACTTAGCGACACACCCGGGAAATGCTAAGTCTGACTGCCATCCCTGTTCTGCTACAGGACCACAGGCTCTCCGGCCTCATTGCACTAACTCCGAGTGCTCTAGACTCCTCCTCTAACCTGAGCACACAGTCGTAGAGTCTCACTGGGTTACCACCGTGACTCCGCACGGATTATTGTTGAATAATCCCTATTTACTCCAGTGCCACCGTGACTCCGCACGGATTATTGTTGAACACTGCCTCTCTGACCTCGTGCCACTGTGACTCCGCACAGATTATTGTTGAACACGAGTTTCACCCTAAGGCGCAGACCTCCCAAAGGAGTTCTACGGTGTTCAGGGCACCTAAGTCTAACATTAACATTATAAATACATTTTAAACAGAAATCATAACTCATTTTACATTTCTCACAAGGCTCACACGGCCTGCCATATCATATCATATAAACATCATAGCTCATGTATCCAAACATATATCATGTCTGCCCAACAAGTATTCTCATTCTAACATTTCATACATATCTGCATGATCTCAGTAACATCCCTTTCTAGGGCATGTCATATCTCATCACCTGCAATTCACGAGATATGTATTGTGAAAATAAGAAACCCTGTAGTATATATATACCAACTCAAAGAGAACAATCATGTAAAGTTAAATGCACAAACAACATACAATTCAACAGTTAAGCATCACCACATCTCATATGGAAACCTTTCATATCACCATAACTTAATTCATAGAACACCTTGTCCTTAGGGTTTCCTTTCCTTATTCTCTTATCACATAGCAACACCCTTCTCTTAGGGTTTCATTTGCCTCATTCACTTATCACATGGCTCTCATAAGGATTTCACACAATATAAACATTCACAAATTAAAGACTGCTTTCAACAATTATATACAGTCAATATATGTATGAACCCATGGAAATTGAACTAAATTTAGGTTTCCATGCTATTCACTGAGATATCATGCACCAAGAATAAAATTCAAATAAGGTAACCCATGAGGTACATCCTAACCACTTATAAGATTACTAGTCCTCTTCAATAAGGTTGAAACTCTAGTGATATCTCAATTAGGTTAAACCCTAATTACATCATATGGTATAAATCTGAAAAGCATTCTTACTAGGATGTGTTGTATACGTTTCTGATGTGAATCTACCATCAAAGAGTCATTCAAACAGAGAAGGAATCCATATCATATCAATTTGCAACAACTTAAATTAAACGGACATTTCAGGGTTTAGAATCACATACCAAGCAATTAGGGATTTGGATGCTATAATCAAATTTCGTGCATTATACTGTTGAAAGGAAGAACCCACTCACCCCAAGGTGTGAAAATACCTCAAAACTGCAGCTCAACTCAGGGGATCTCGAACTCATATCAAATCCCTAGCAAATCTCCCAATTCTTCTTCCATTCAACTCGGAAACCTTGAAAATGAGGGATTATGAAGAAAGGGTGAGAAAAGAGGGAATTTAGACATCATCTTGGATCAAATCAGAGCATGGAAGGAATCTTGACATGAGAGAGAAGATTCACCATAAAAGTCTATGCAAAGGATCCAAACTTACTTGATTTCACCATTCCTCGGACCGCAAAACCCTAGGTCAGCAATTCCTCCTCTTTCTCCACTCAAGCCCTAACTCTCCCTCTCTCTCTAGATTTTCATTTCTCTGGGGTGGATGACGAAGAATGAGAGCTGTGTGTGTGTGTGGTCGATCATATAAGTCAATTTGAGCTGCTTGGGTCAATTGCATATTGACCCAACACTCAACTTTTATTATATTGGCTGAATATTCAGTTATACAAAGTTACTGTAATTCGTTTATTTCAGAGATCAAACCTTCTCCAACAATTATGGGAATTTAGAACGGTGTTTATAATTGATCTATAAAGCTTCAGTTAAAATTTGAGATCATTTGGAGTTACCAATAAATAATTAAAAATAGAACAGTGCACTGCTATATTGCAGTCTGCAGCAGATTCGGTCGAGTTTGTCCTGCACAGAACTCGACCGACACCCTCACTGTAGAGATCAAAAGTCATCCAAAAATTATGCCAATTTAAAAGAGTGTCTAAAACTGTATTTTTCAAGCACAGTTAAAATTTGAGATCAATTGGATATACCAATAAAAAGATAAAATTCAATTACCACACTGCTATATAAATCTGGAAATATGATCGGTCGAGTTTGAAACTCGACCAATAAACAGGTCAGAAAATTCTTCAAAAATTCTGATATTTACCAATGTTGTTCACATTTTATATATCCAAATCATATAAAAATTTGAAGTAAATCAGAGTTACACATAAAATACTAAAAATCATTTACTGAGACACTATACTTATCAAATTTTGTGTTCATGTATCATCAAAACTCTATTTTGGGCCGATTAGGGTTTATGTTTCTCAAACCCTAATTCTCAAGGAAAACGAACACTTAAACTTCTTATCATAGTTAAAACATCCTAATTGTGTTATCGTCATTAATTAGATTTCAAGAATGATTATTCCAATTAATCTTTGCAATTGTCTAGGTAAACCCTAGTTTACCAATTAAGCTCAGATGGGGTCGTAACAACTCTTCCCCCCTTAGAATGTTTCATCCTCGAAACATAAACCTACAAGAAAGATACATTCAAGGTTATTCTAAGCTTCTAAAACCTTCCATGTCATTATATTCTTGTATTTCATACCTGAATGTAGTTTTCAACATTAGATCTTTTAATTCTTTACTAAATCACAACATATTTCAAATAGTTCTCAATGATATCAAGCAAATTCTTTATGCCGCAGTCAAACATAGAATGCAAAGATAAACCATCACGCTTTCGTTGCGCAACTCTGATACTCTGATACAACTATCTCAACTTATGCGGCTCAGAAAGTTCTATTGTTCTGTATCACCTTTAAGTGACAAAGGCGAGTTCACCATGCTGTTTTAAACTTTAATAAAGTGCTATTCAAATAGCAAAACAGTCTTGAATTAAAAGACTAGATTCAACAATCAATTTCACAATACTACTCTTGGCATCCCCATTGGGTCATGGATGCATGAGGTGAAGCATTACCACCTCACTCCATACTATCCTATTTTGATCCTGGGACCTGTGGGTTATGGGCCCACTCACAATTCAAAGTGTAACCATCGTATTGTATCATTTTAGGGTTTCAACCACAGTAATAAATTAATCCACAATTGTATCAGTCATTCAAGAATTAATCATACTCAATTACCATCACTCAGTTATATTTCCGGACGAATCCGGACATCCCGAACACTACACTGAGTAGGATTTCACTCACTATCTAAGATTTAACTCTGTAAATTGGAAATTTTTGGTAAATTACACATTTTTCGCTGATAACAGGTGTTGGGAAGTATTTGGCGTCGCCCGACCTTTTATTTCATAAATCGTTTCTTTATACTTTAATATGATTTGTATTAGCATCTGAGCAGTGTGGTTTGGATCAGTAAATTTACATGGTTCATCGGAACCTAAATTGTTCAGTATGAATTTTGCAATTAGTAATACACGATCGATAATGGTACGGTTTGGTTATAAACTCAGGCAATACATATTTTATAAATTATCAGATGCAAGATTTAAAAGAAAGTACGATAATATAAAAATATGCAATACAACTCTAGTTGCATGCTTCCTGTTATGTTACTGTGTGTGAATTTATATTTACATGAATTGGCACATTTCTCTGAGATATTACTAGAAACTCTCAAGTATTGTTATTAATTCGTGTTATGATACGTAAATAACTCTTAATTGAGTTATGTGATGCACAAACCAAGATTAGGGTTAATGTGCATATTTTTCGAGAAATTTCAGAGAATTGACAAATGTACATATGATTTCTCATATGTGAAGTAAATTATTTTTATCAGTGTAATAAGATATTCAATTGCATGAATTTAGTATGTATGTGCCAAATTGACATGAGTTTGGGTTATTTATGAATTTTAAATCTGCCTGCATGCATGATATAAGAATTACTCAGTATTTACAATGATTTTGAGTATACTGTTCTGTCAGTTCTAGAATGATATCATATTGTGAATTGAACTGCAATCAAATAGATGAGGTAACTGAAACCCTAAGGATATGGTGTTGCCATGTGATAAGTGAATGAGGTAACTGAAACCCTAAGGATAGGGTGTTCAATGAATCAAGTATTTTAATATCAAAATTTTCAGTATGAGATGTGGTGATGCTTAATAGTTCAATTGTATGATTTTAGTGTATAAAGTGCCAAATTGACATGCATTCTGCCTATTTAAGAATTTTAGTTTGCCTGCATGTATAGTATGATGATTTCTCAGTATACTATAGCGTTTTGAATATACAACTCTGTCAAATTTAGAATGATATTCATGTCGTGTTCTAAAGTTCAAGTAAATAGACTTGGTACCAGAGAGATACCAAAGTCCAGAACAAGTAAGAGAGAGATGCAATGTAGTAAGAGCCTTTCTAGAATAATAAAATATTAGATTAAGGGCCCTGACACCGTAGAACCCCTTTGAGAGTTCTGCACCGTAGGGGTGAAACGACCTAACCCTGGCGGTGCGTCCAGTAAGGTCGGATCTCGTGTCCAACACTAACCAGAGACATGATCCTGGTGGCACGAGAGTACAGTTTGTAGTGTCCAACATCAACTAGAGACAGGATCCTGGTGGTACTAGAGTATAGAAAAGTGTGTCCAACACTAACCAGACGTCTTGGTGGCACGACTTGACTCTCCGCCTGTGTACTCAGCTTAGAGGAGGATTCCAGTTTACGGCACCAAAAGGATGCCGAGGCCAGAGAGCCTGAGTCCTGTAGCAGACCAGGACAACAGTCAGACTTAGCTATCTCGGGGTGTCGGCTAAGTCTTGTACGGTGGGATCGTAGTTCGCTACGAGTCTTCATATGTAGAGTACACTGCATATGATCAGGGCATAAGATAAAATATGTTCATATAGGTTCACAGAGTTTTTTATAAGTTAAAGAGTTAAGAAAGATATGAGTTAGCTTCACAACAGTTGTTCTTTAAGTGGAATTTAAGTATTTTTTGTTAAATAATTGTATCTACAACTTTGCATAAATTGTTGTCAGAATGAAATGTTGACATCTTCTGTTGTTTAAATTAAATTACTTAGACCTGCTCAATGTAGTATTTCTTGCATATTATTCCAAATAATAAACATAAATGAGTTATCTATGATGGTTGGTGAAATTCTATTCACTGAGCCAGTAGCTCACCAACCTACTGAAACATTTTTTCGGACAACGTCAGCACGAGGAGGCTGAAGGATCGTATCACCCGAGTATCTAGAAGGTAGTTAGTAGTTAGTTAGAGGTCTCTTAGTCCTTTCCCCTTGGTCCTTGGGCATATGGTGGGTTAGAGAGAGAATGGGGTGAAATATGTAGTTAGTTTTCAATTATCTGCTGTGTTTTACAGTTTGCATAAGAAATGTAATATGTCATGTGAACTTGTTTTTCTTCTTAGTAAGGCTAATGGAAAGTCGCTTCCGCAGTTTTATTATAATTCGATGCTATTCAAGTTTTATGGTTTTCATTTAAGTTAATCTAAGTGATCAAGAAAAGAAAAAGGTAAGAGTGGTTTACCGAGGGTGGCTCCCCGGTCTTCGGGGTCATTAGAGATGGCACGGAGGTCGGGGCGTCACAGGAAAGGTCTTCAGTGTTTCCAACCACCTAAGTACCCAAGTCAGGAGTCCCTGACCCTGACCGACCACGGTGAAGTCAGTGGTCATGTTCTCCAATACTAGCTTTCCATTGATCACGAGTTCATCCTCAAGATCGCCGAACTTTCTCTATTGTTCCCTGCTTGGTCTGGGTAGGAACATGACGACTGACGATTTATAAATAGTGCTTTTGTTTTCATTTTGATGTGTCACGGCCCTGGTATGTTATCATAGTCCTTCCACTCATCAATTTTGATGTATCTCCTGGTTTGATCTCGAGTGAATTGACCACTGTACCCTATCATGCACATAGAGTTGTGCTTGACATGTGAGGGCAGGGTTGTCTTTCAACATGCTAAAATTTTGTTTCAAGAGAACTTTCAGTAACATTTTATATGGTTTTATCTCGACTGTAATAGGTCAGAATACATCAAATCTTTAAAAATTCATAGATTATGATAAAGATCTCAGATGACAACAACCCTTATATGAATTTTGATCAGTTTTCTGAGACCTGTCTAATGGTCAAGGTTTCAGATCTGTTTTCCCAACCAAGATTTCAATATTTATTGAAAACCCTAAAACCCTAGGCTTAACCATGATAATTAACACACTTATGTATTGGACAGGATAATCAGGATTGATCATGACTTCATCTACTATTAGTATACCTCCTCAGGATCAGGTAAGCGGGTCCATGCACTTTGAGTATTTAGTATTAGCTTTCATCGTCTTATAATTATTATGATGATCAAGATGAATGATATGCATAGTTATGTGTTTCAAATTAAACCTTGACAACATCAAAGTGCCTATAAAGTTATTGCTTTAATGTTATGCCTCAATGCTATTTCAAGAATCCATGTCACATTCATATGAATGTAGTGGGTTGGATTACTTTATCCTCATCATGTTAATGTTGAGCCCACGAGCCTTATGATCACCATTAGTACATAAGTATCAAGGATACTTTAATCAACCAACAAGATTATGTTATGTGAATCTAAATCCATTGTTCAATTAGTTTCCTGCTTTTCCTTATTGCCAAGTTACTAAGTTGTTATAATAATGCTCAATGCCTCTTACTCTAATGTGGTTTTTATTGCATGCATGGCTGGGGGCATGATGCCTGCAGGTACAAATCAACTTCCAAGAAAGGGCTATATGAAGGTCAACTTAAGGAATAGATCAATGTTTCCTAAAGATACATATGGTGGGGTTCCATCTACGATAGAAGATCCTGGTGTTATAGATAACTTCATGTATTAATTATGTTTAATCATGTATATCCTAGTTAGCTTCAATTCAAGAAACCAATTGTGAACAATGTATAAATCAATTTCAATATCAATGCATGGTGTTTGTTTACTTTGTTTGCAATGATTATTATGATTGTGACATCCCTTTGAGCTAGAGTACCCCATATTATAGACAATGTGGGGGTTTCTTCCATTGCTACCTGTATTCTTAAAGGGGGTGTTACAAAATGGTATCAGAGCAAATAAGTAGATGACCACCATGTAGAAACCACATCCACATGTTCTATGCCCTAAGTATAGAATATTAAGTTCAAAATATGGGAAACCAAAGTAGGATCTAGCTAGAAGACACAAGTTACATAAGGATTAGGGTTATGTGCCTATATGTTTTGGATTTTTGTGTTAACTCTAGAGTTGTATATAACATGCTCTCTCTTCTTCCCATGTGTTTGTGGTATGGGACACAGGCGCATGGGGTTTTGTAGAGAGAATGTTATGTGCAAAATCATACTTGTCTTGGCCTTTCAAGTGCATGTGGTATGGAACATGTACATGAGGGAGGTGCTGAGATAAGAGGGGAAAAATGTATAAGAGTTGACATTAAAGTTTGAGATATATAGCCACCTAAACCTAATTAATTACATACTAGACCAAACATGCATACAAAGGGTAGATAATTTGACGGGGATACGAAAGAAAAATGATGCACATGCTACTAAATAATGTTCTCTACTATTTTATGATTATGTGTTCGAATTCAACATCATGTATTATTGCTATGCTTATGAATTATGAAATTACGAAAATCATGTTTAAGTATAAGAAATCATGTTAAGTTGATATTGTCCTCTCCATCATGTTATGTGAGCCTTAACCGGTCTTATGTGAGCCTTAACCGGCCTTATGTGAGCCTTAATTGGCCTTATGTGGCTCTGTGGGAGCATTATGTGAGCCTTAGCTGGCCTTATGTGAGCTTAACCGGCCTTATGTGAACCTTAACCGGCCTTATGAGCACTGTGGGTGCAATCAGGAGAGTGACTATATCAACTCAAGTAAAAACCCATCTTATTGGGGAATCATGTCAAGTTAATAAAGTTATCATGAAATTATGTTAACTATGAGTAAGTCATGTATTAAGTATGTTAATGGGATTTTAAGATAATATTAGAGATTTATTATACACATACTAAGTGAAATCCTAAGGTGGGTGGTACTTGGAAATTTTGAGGACGAAATTTCTGTAAGGTGGGTAGGTTGTAACGACCCTCAAAATTTAGTTCCAAAATTTCTTACCTTTACTAAAGATGAAACCCTAAGTTGAAAGAATCCATTTTTCATATGTTGACTTAAGTCGAGACCATGCTTAATTCGTATTCCAAAATGAGCCAAAGATATTAAGTGGACCTTGAATTCAATCATTTACATCAATACTTATTCACGTCAATGTCATTTATAATGCACAAAAACCTAACCCTAATTATGCAATGGTGATTAGTTGGGGTTGAATACTAGTTTGGACCCACATACATGTATAATGTATCCCACTAAATGGTATATGAGTAGATAATAGAATGATAGAGCTTCCCTCATATTTTGGTAATAAAATTCCTTTTCAATGATCATTAATGTGTTAATTACCCTAAGTAGCTAATGATGTAGAACACATTCCCCCCTAACTCATATTCAAAATCTAATTGGATAATTGGATTCCCCATGGTCGAATTAGCTTTCCTACCAAATTTGGTTGGTTTTGGATAATCATAAAGGCTCCAAAAGATATTAGGAAACAAGGAGGAGATAATGTTAATTGGCTTTTTGATCGTTTATTAATACAATCGATTATCCTAGATAATTGAGTGTCACACAAAGCTATCTATACCCAACCGTTAAGAGCCGTCCGATCAAGATCATAGGATAGGGGATTTGTCCCCTACCTCATGCAGGAGTCTGCACAGAGGAGGGAACAATTCCCAGACTCCTCACCCCAGGATAACCCCCTACTCTCAACGTCTCCGAGTAATTCACACACCAACAGATTCAGGAGGCAATCTCGAATCTAGGGAACCCTAACACCCCTTGTATAACTAGCCCAATGAGAAATGCCCAACTGGCCTCCTTCTTCAGGCAACACGGCCGCCACCCCCAGGCAACTGGGCTACACCGGACCTACAACCAATGATCCAGAAAGCTTTGCTGGACTCAACACAACACTCCTCTGCAGTTAATTGCAGCCAAGATGTCTTGAAAGATCACTCCAGCATCGGTAATCTTCTCTAATGCTGGAGAGCTCAGGGAAGGAGCTCAATTCATGCCAGTTCAATTGCACCTCATGTAAGCTTCAAGACATTCCACTGATTGTTTCTCATATACCCTTAGCCCTCTTAACCTATCCTAGTTATGTACCCACAAACCCAATTTCAGGCTAGTGAAGCTCACTGCCGTCCAGGCTTATTAGCCACTTTCAGGCCACGGAAATCATTGCCTTAGACTCAGTAAGCTTATGTGAAGAGAACATTGCTCTCGGTTTCCATTTTTGGTTTCCGTGCCATCATCTCCAAGTTTGGAGTTGTTGCTCTGTAACTCTCGATTTGTAGAGAGGGTTGCAGGTTGTTTTGGTCTTCCTTCCATGGGGAGTCTTCCCCCAGGTCTGTTGAGTCACAAGGAAGATACCCAGTCCCTTATTATGAGTTTTAGGCTATTCTCTTTGCTTTCACCTTCTGAGTTCCTTCTACCATGGTGGAAAGGTCTTCAGTGTTTCCAACCACCTAAGTACCCAAGTCAGGAGTCCCTAACCGACCACGGTGAAGTCAGTGGACGTGTTCTCCAATACTGGCTTTCCATTGATCACGAGTTCATCCTCAAGATTTCCGAACTTACTCTGTTGTTCCCTTCTTGGTCTGGGTAGGAACATGACGATTGACGATTTATAAACAGTGCTTTTGTTTTCATTTTGATGTGTCACGACCCTGCTATGTTATCATAGTCCTTCCACTCATCAATTTTGATGTATCTCTTGGTTTGATCTCGAGTGAATTGACCACTATACCCTGTCACACACATAGAGTTGTGCTTGACATGTGAGGGCAGGGTCATCTTTCGACAAGCTAAGATTTTGTTTCTCGAGAATTTCCAGTAACGTTTTATATGGTTTTATCTCGATTGTGATAGGTCAGAATACATCAAATCTTTAGAAATTCATAGATTATGCTATAGATCTCAGATGAAAACGACCCTTATATGAATTTTAATTAGTTTTTCGAGGCCTATCGAATGGTCAAGGTTTCAGATTTGTTTTCCCAACCAAGATTTCATGATTTATTGAAAATCCTAAAACCCTAGGCTTAACCATGATAATTAACACACTTATGTGTTGGACAAGATAATTAGGATTGATCAGGACTTCATCTACTATTAGTATACCTCCTCAGGATTAGGTAAGTGGGTCCATTCACTTTGAGTATTTAGTATTAGCTTTCATCATCTTATAATTATTATGATGATCAAGATGAATGATATGCATAGTTATGTGTTTCAAATTAACCCTTAACAACATCGAAGTTCCTCTAAAGTCATTGCTTTAGTGTTATGCCTTAATGCTATTTCAAGAATCCATGTCACGTTCATATGAAATCCAGGTAAAGTTAATTACTTCCAAGATATTGATGAAATATGTAGTGGGTTGGATTACTTTATCCTCATCATGTTAATGTTGAGCCTACATGCCTTATGAGCACCATTGGTGCATAAGTATCAAGGATACTTTAATCAACCAACAAGATTATGTTATGTGAATCTAAATTCATTGTTCAATTAGTTTCATGCTTTTCCTTATTGCCAAGTTACTAAGTTGTTATAATAATGCTCAATGCCACTTACTCTAATGTGGTTTTTATTGCATGCATGGCTGGGGGCGTGACGCCCGCAGGTCTAAAGAAACTTCTAAGAAAGGGCTATATGAAGGCCAGCTTAAGGAATAGATCAATGATTCTTAAAGATCATATGGTGGGGTGGCATCTATGATAGAAGATCCTGATGTTATAGATAACTTCATGTATTAATTATGTTTAATCATGCATATCCTAGTTAGCTTCAATTCAAGAAACCAATTGTGAACAATGTATAAATCAATTTCAATATAAATGCATGGTGTTTGTTTACTTTGTCTGCAATGATTATTATGATTGTGACATCCCTTTGAGATAAAGTACCCCATATTATAGACAATGTGGGGATTGCTTCCGTTTCTACCTGTATGCTTAAAGGGGGTGTTACAAAAGTTGCATTCAACAATTATATTTGTATAAGAAAGTCTATCCACTCCTCTTGCAACCTCTACTTTTACTTTCTATACTGGTTCCTTCACAAATTGTGTTGTGAAGGTCTAATTGCAAAACATTATAGTATTTGTAAATATTTTTATAATAAATACCATGATTTTACATCTATCCACGGTCAAATAAGACAAAGTGATCATACTTATAATAGATACAACGATGCATTTATTGTAAGTCTTACTCCACTTCATCGGCTCACATTGATGCCTCCTTATTCAACCACATTGTTGGACCTCCTACATCATCATATTATAGTGTTCCCAATATGACTCAACTCATTACATTTTCTTTTTGTTGTTCTACTTGTATAGTCTTGCATTGTCCACCACCCTTCCTCATCACATAGCACTTGTGAACATCAACCTCAATAGTATGTATGGGTCCAATCATTTCCCCAACAATTGTTTTTTTCTCCAAATTTCTTCATATCCACATGATAGCATTGATTTTATTGGTTCCATTGGATTCATGATTTATATTATCTTGAAGTTGTTGTTTAATAAATGCATTTTATAATACATCAATTCTATTAACTACGCGTGCTTCATTTCAATTATATAATATATGCATCCACTCATATTTCCTTAAACCATTTTCTTAGTGGTCAGACCAAAGACTAAAATCTTCAAGAGAATATTGGATATGGTTATTAAAAATGTAGGAATCATTACCCTTTTTTGACATTATGTATTGGTTCTAGACATAACTTGCCATTCTATTCTGACAATTTAAGAGTTTAAAAACGTGTTCAGGTGCACAAAGAGGATTAATGTAAGTTGTGCTACACATGGATGAATCGTAGATGACACGTTGACGAGATATTTTCAAAATTTTAGATGATTGCTATCCATACATGGATATTGTCTAGTAAATAAATCTTTACATATTTGGGAATTATGCATGATCAATTTTGTTCTTCATATATCTAAATTAATCATAGTTTACGGAGTGGATGCTTTCTACCCTTGTAAATTTCCTTTAAATGTTAGATTTATCATTCAACACCTATTTTCAATTAATAAAAGTGATATCACTTTAATGAATATACTTGTACATTAAAGAATGCAACATTATCATTGTATCACATCTTCATCATAATGAGATAGTTAATGAGGACGGGGAATGCATTTTCCAAATTCAACTGACTTCCTTTGTATTCATCCCATCTGAGATCAAATGAGGGTAATTATTTATAGATCAGATCTGCAACGCTTACTGATTCAATCACAACTGATACGCAAAAAATTAACCAATCATGCACCCTTCTTGGCTAGAGAATCTTGTGCCTGTGAGGAAGAAGTTGCAATCTATTTGGTACCGAAAGTCCCACAACGCATGCTAACTCGAATTCAATAGCTGCTCCTTCTGGGCATCTTATCTTTCTTGTTATATGTCCATTCCTTCCTCCAACGGTTCCTTTCCTTCTTGTAAAGACCAGTCGCATCAAAGAGCCCATTGTACCTTTTCCTGGACAAATGCGCCTTATGTCAAGATCAGAATTAGCTTCTTTCAAATAAAAAACATGGGGGACGGGAAAAGAAACTACCACGAAGAAAGAGATTGGGGTTCCCAATGCTTCTCCATGCCCAATGAGATGCATCGTATGTGGGATGAGTTTCTACCTCATACAGCTCGGGCCGAGGGGGAAGTTGAGGAGAGATGGGGAGACCCAACTACTGCCGGTCGGGACAGGCAAGAAAGGGGCATCTGACCTTTCCTTTCTTGCCAATACCGAGAAGAATTGGACAAATTGAACAGACCGATTGGATCGAAAATGAGGAAGAGGAGCATAGAAGACCAGGTATAGATGCCCTCGAATCAGCTGTTCACGTAGAAGCTCTTGAGGAAAGGAAGAGAAAGGGAATGATTGGACAAATAGACCTTGATTGATAAGGGCAGATATGGAATGGAAGCAAGGGGTGGGCATTGGCCTACCCTCACGGGGCATCACATCTAATCGCCCCTGAGACTGCTAATAATTGTTGTAGGAGTCAACTGGTCGACAATTGAGGTACAAATCGACCGTTAGGGAGAGGAGTTGGAAACTCTCAACTGTTCCAAGTTGAGGCACAAAGTGACTCGAATGAAAGGAGAGGGGTTGGGTTGGGGAGCTTGCTCTTTGAACATGGAAAGGAATTAGTTTGGATTTTGTCTCAACCTACACATTGTTTTTTTTGGTAAAAATTTGGATTGATCATTATTGTCGGCCTTGTTTTTGGTATAATTTTTTGCTTCCTCTATACAGTTCATTTACTAACCATTTTAGCTTGTTTGAGCATCTTTTAGATACTTAGGAACTATGAAGCACACTCCATCATTAAATAAGTTGTTATAGAGTATATGTCATGAATTATAATACTATCATAGAGAAATTGTTTTACCATATGCATTTGTTATGCTACATGCAAGTATTTTCTATTAGTCACAGAGTAAAAAAACTTTGAGATAATAGTTTATGATTGTTGTAAGCATTGATTTTCTATCATACCAAGAAAGAGATGAGATGATATGGACTCAAATTTACCAAGACAAATGAAAAAACTGTAATTGCAATGAAGAAACAATGGCATCATCTCTTTGGTATTTTAGTTAGATTCACTGGGTTTGCTATTAGAACTCCTCAACAAGATAGAAAGAGAATAAAAGTAAGTTTGTGTGTGAGGGATTTATCATTATTTTCTAGGATTGAGGTTTTAGGGTTTTCCATTGAACTGAATATCTTCTATAGAATCTTTTTTAAGTTCATTACTTGGTCTCCAATAAAAAGCACAAGTTCTTGGTTGAAATAAAAAATTGGATATACTTCTTATTTTATGAACTGGTCAGCCGAATACGTCGAATGGGAATTTGGTTCATAAATTTTCTTAGAAGAAACTACTTGAGCATTGATCGTTGAAGAAACTTTTGTAATTGAAAGCAAATTCTATGCTTACTTGGTCAAACCCCATTAGTCAAAACATTCTTTTATTGATGTAGACAACTCAGTTGAGAACTGGAACTCACTTGTTGACCCACAAGGTTATTCACAAAAGCATATCTAATGTGTCAGGAAATTGATTACATTAATATATAAAATTTATTTTCTTGTAATACTATAAATATATGGGTATCCATAACATATAGATCATGATTTTAAAACAAATGTTTATGTGATGTTTCATGCACAATTATGATTACTAAAAAGATTTTTTTTTGTCAGTAAAACCGCATGAGACTTTTTTGTATTTTCCTGAGGTGTCTATACAAAGCATGTACTCAACCAAAGTGGAAGAGCACCAAAAAGAAAGTAGAAACAGAGCAAAAAATATATGTACAAGTATGGCTCATAACATGAAGGTGGAACGACTAGGACATAACCTGAATCGACCTAATTCCACAAAAAAACTAGACCAGGAGTGACTTGAATCTGAAATACAAAGTAAATCACCCTTGATTATGTTCTAGACTAAATCTTCAGAATTTAATCTGTCATCATGTACATGTATATTCCTTTCTCTACAAGAACTATAGTGTAACAAAAAGAACACAAGAATACTATCACCATTAAGTCTTTCTGACCTCAAACCCGTTAGATCAAAAGGTGTCCAACTTGAAATCCTTTAGAGAAGCAGAACATATATACTTTACATAGATGCAGTCAAACATCAAGTGGTTGGAGTCCTCATATGCCTTGAAGCATAAGAAGCAAATAGAAGTATTTGGAAACCCCATTCTTCTCACATAATCACCAGTTGGTAATTTGTTCAGAAAAGCTTTCTAGATATGAAAAATACAACATTTTAGTCCTTTAATCTTCTAGAGCCAAGTAAGAAAAGGAATTTCTTCACAAGACAATCAAATATCATTCCAAAAGTCTTTCAAGCCAGGCTTTTCCAGACCCTTAAAGGTAATAAAATCCTGGCACATATGAGGAGTCTGTTGTCTAGTAACCAGATCCCTCAACTTCATATTAACTCTATTTTCCACTACCACCCAAGAACAGTTACTAATGATAGAAATGACATGGCAATCATGGGCTAGGCTAGATTGCAGATACGAGTCCTTTCCAATTAAGTCCTCAATCAGAACTCTGTCCTCGATCCATGGATCAAGCCATAACCTAGTGTCACAACCATTCCCAATAATAAACTCAACATTTTCAAAATAACTAATCTGAACTTCATAACCTTCTGACTCAACCAAGACCAGCTTGAGTTTAGAATGGCAGACCAGAAGGTTTGCCTTTTTAAGTACTTTCCACTCACCCAATTAACCCAAAGAATATCTTTCTTTGAGGCTAAATTCTAGGCATTCAAACATGCAACATCATTAGACACATCTTTAGTCTTCCTGATTCTGAGACAACCCTCAGCCCTTGGACGGGTAACTTTTTCCTAGGAAATAAGGTGTAAGTGGTTTTCTCCTCAATTTTCCCCCAAAGAAAATCTCGACACAACTTATCAATTTGATCACAGATAGAAGCTGGCAAAGGGATTGCTGACGACCAGTAAATATGTAAGGTTGATAAAGATGACTTAATTAATTCACATCTACCAGCCAATGACAGGGATTGAGCATTCCAACCTTCAAGTTTGGACTTTACCTTATCAACAAGGGGAGCACAATCCTATTTTATGATAATTCCAACAAACAAAGGGATGTTGAGGTACTTAGCAGGGAGGGAACCTTCTAGTATCTCAAGGATATTAAGTATAGGATCTTTATGCAAATTCTTACTGAAAAGGATTGAACTTTTGCTGGAAATGTTGGCAAGCCTAGAAATATCACAAAAGTCCTTGAGAATGGAGCTAATGGTGATTAACATTATCTTCACTAGCTTAAAATATAATTATATCATCTACAAAAATGATATGGGAAATGGATAGATTGTCTGAGGCTTTAATAGGACTCAACGTTTTGTTAAGAACAACATATTTAAGCATCTCTGAGAGACCTTGCATAAAAATAACAAATAGATAAGGAGCAATAGGGTATCCTTGTCTGATTCCATTAGATGGTTTAAATTTAGGCCCTATTTTTTCATTAATGAAAACATGATAAGATGTAGAAGTAAGGATTTCTTTGATCAATTTGATCCACTGCAAAGGAAATCCCATTTTGAAAAGAATAGAGAAGAGATAGCCCCATTGAACATAATCGTAAGCTTTTATAAGATCAACTTTTAGTCACATGTTGTTTCTAGAATAAATACTGTTGAAATCATAAATGATCTCATTAGAAAGCACAATGGCAACCTTTATACTACATCCTTTTATAAAAGCACATTGGATAGGACTAATGATATCAGACAGGACCAACTGCAGCCTATTAGCCATTATCTTCAAGATGATTTTAAAGAGAACATTACAAAGCACAATAGATCGCCAATTTTTCAAGTCATGACTGTCCATACCTTATGGGATTAAGGTGATAAAAGTGTTTTTGACTTCTTTAAGCAATTTCCCTTTATTGAAAAACTCTTGGATAGCCTCACTAACATCTCCTCTAATGATCGGCCAAGCTTTCTTGAAGAACACCCCATTAAACCCATCGGTTCCTGAGGCATTGTCAGGATTCAATTTATCAATAATGTCATCAATCTCATTTTGTGTAACATGATTCAATAGAATCCTTTTGTGCTCCTCAATTATTTTAGGGCCACTCCAATCGCCTTGGAAGACTCCCCCAAAACAATTATTGTTGAAAAGAGAACTATAGAACTCGAGCACATGCCTTTTTATGGAATTAAGATCGTAAGAAGTATTACCATCTATGTTCAAGGAACGAATATGATTTCTCTATCTTATGGTTATAAGAGAGGAGTAAAAGAAGTTAGTGTTGGAGTTACCATCCTTGAGCCACTGTACTCAAGACTTTTGTCTCATTAAATTTTCTTCTTTAAGAGCTGCAACCTGAGCCAATTTCCTCAAATTGTTAGCAGTGGGTATCAAAATATCATTCAAAGGATTAGCATCAACTTTTTCTTATGGGTCTAAAGCTTGGTTTCTTTTAATCTTTACATATGAAAAATAATTATGGAGAGAATTTTGATTCCAAAGAATTAACTTCTGCTTAACTAGTTGAAGTTTCCTGTACACCTTAAACATAACATAGCCTTCTATGTTAGTCGACGAAGCATTACTGACTATGTCCAGGAAACTTTCTTCATTAGCCCAGTTGTTTATAAACCTAAAAGGGGACTTGATAATACGAGGATTACACACATTGAGTGTAATGATCCTATGATCACTTTCAATATTTGACTTAATACAACCAAAGAATTCCAACAAGTCATTAAGAGCATAAGACTTATATAGAATTTTATCAATTCTAAAGGTAATAAACCTACTTCCTTCTTGATGGTTATCCCATGTAAACTGTGGACCACTCAAATTTAACTCAAATAAGGAGTTGTTGAGCATACAATCATTTAAGGATTCCATAGCTTTCTTCGTAGGAGGAAGTTTACCGATCTTCTTGTAATCAAATCTCACAATGTTACAGTCTCCAATAATGAACCAGAGGACATCAATAGATTCACCAGTATAGGAGATAGAGTTTCAAAGTCTAGCTCTATCATTATCCTCGTTATGCCCATAGATAGCTGAAAGGATGAAAACAATATTGCCCAATCTTACTTCACAATGAACAAGTTGTTCAGTCCCACAGATCTGACAAATGTAATAGACATTAGAGTCCCACATAACGATAATCCTTCACAGAGGATGGGAACAATGATTAGAGACAAACTGGTATTGAGGAAAATATTTAGCCATAAAAGAAATAAGCTCCCTTCTTCTAATCTTAGTTTCAATGAGAATTATAATATGCCCTAATACCCTCCTTAATTCCTCCTAGATGGCTAATACTTTATTAATCAGGCCCCTTACATTCCAGGACATGATTTGGAATGCATTCATCTTGACACCTAGGCTGGGATACTGCCAACCTCACTTTCAGAATTAGATCCTAGTTGTAGATCATTTTTGTGAGCAGGGGAAAAATCGATTTAACAAGTCTTTGAGAAAGTCCATTTATAGCTTTAGGAACTAACACCAACACAAAATTTTCTTCAAACACAGGAATAGGAGTATTTGGAATGGATCTCACCCGATCCTCAGTAGACTTAACCACAACATTAGTGTCTTTGGTATCTTCAGAAGAAGGATTGTTGCAAAGAAAACTGCAGAAATCATCATCATGAGGTGAAATCCCACAGAACTTATAGCCAAAAGAATCAGTTGAAGCACTAGCCTCTTGCCCATCAGTTCTCATAGATAAATCCAATACATCCTTGGTCAAAGATGAACCTAAAGCATCCATTTTGTTGGGAGGAAAGTACTTGCAGTAATCTTCTTCATGATCATATAACCCGAACGATCTGCAAGCAACATGTTTCTACTCATACTCAATCCTGATTCTGGTAATATCAACTTCATCACTTTTGAGTTCAATATAGTTCGGAAAATCAGCGGTACAAGGAAGAAGAATTTGAATACGAGCATACTCAATTCTGGTAGCTAGTTTAGTTTGAAAGTCAGAGCAAATTGGATGGGCAAGAAGAGTACCAATCCTCATAGACCATAAGTCAAGAGGTAAATCATGAATACAAATCGAAACTCAAATATCATTGAATCTATGCTTAACAAGCGGAACTCCTGGACGCCATATGGCAAGGAACATTGGATGATTTTTGACCAACGAGGGACCATTCTTAATAGAAAACTCCATATCTGAAGCATACTCAAATCTAAGGATGAAGAACCCATCATTCTTGCCTATAACTTCGATAATGCCTTCGGGTTCCCACTGCCAATATACAAAATCCTACGGTGTTGGCAAATGTGGCTTGAAACCAAATATATAACCAGCTAGACAGTGCTTCCACCAAGAAGAATTCTCCCTCGCTTTAGATCTAGGGTAAATGAGTCGACCATCTTCTACCCTCAGCTCCGTCTTCTTTAGGCGAACCTCCTTTTTATCACTATAAGATAGATCTATCCACAACTTTGGGGTGGAGGAGGCATTTAGAGGAACAAAACTGAGGGCAGATGCTCAACTTGCATCCTTCACCTTCCAAATTTGGCGACGTTTCAGGTGGATCAGGGACGGCGGCGCTAGATCGCCATGAGGTCGCCACTGCCGTCGCACGTCAATAGGGTACATCTGACATGACGAAGATTATAATATACTAGCAAAGTGACGTGAAAAAGTGAACAATTTATTAGCACAAGGTATAATGCATAATGTATAATGTATAATGTATAATGTATATTATATATTGTATAATGTATAATGTGTAATGCGTAATGTATAATGTATACATATTGAAGACATCATCAAGTACAAGGCCTTGCTTCGAATTGACAGTTGGTACCGTGCCAAGAAGGACAGGATTGCTTCGAATCTCTTTGGCTCGCAGCTCTCTGTTGGTGGCTTGCGATGGTTCTGTGATCTGAGAAGGTCTGATGCTAGTGATGCTGTTACAGGCAGGGTTACCAGGTGTTTGACTTTTTGTAATCTGTAGTTACTATTTGTGGGTGGGCTTATTACATGTATCTGCAGGTTGTAAATCGTTCTCCTGGTAGGATTGCCTGGTATTTAGTCTTGTTAGTTTTGATGTTCTTCTCAGTGACTATTATCTTTAGTTGTAGTGTTATACCCCCTGCGTGGGGTATATGTTCCTGGTCGAGCTTATTAGCTCCTTGTGGTGTAATGGGGTACTCTGTGCCTAAAGTGTTTGATTTTATAGTAACACGCTTTTTGACCGACCAAAAAAAAATACAAGGCCTTGCTTATAATGTAAAATGCATACATTATATATGATATTCGTAATGTATCATGTATCGTGTACATTCTCTAGAACAAGGTCACACTCGTAGTGTTGGCGAAGCCATTTGATAGAAGTCATCATAAATTTATAACAAAGAGAAAAATTAGAAACCTTGGTTTAAGTACTTTATGGCATAAAGAGGCAGAAAAACCTTTCAAAATATCGAAGTGGTCTAATGGACATTTTACCTTATGAATAGTACAGTCATATATAACCTTTGATTTTGTATAAACCTATACCTTTGTGGTGACTTCTTCCAAAACACGGTCTAGTTATTAAATACTCGATCTGTAGTTGGCACAGCTACAAGCAGGTGGATCTACTAATGTCATCATAAATCAAATTATAATGGTGCTACTGTAACATATGCAGATTAGAGGTTACGTGAAATAGAAGTTCCGACATCTCTGGGATGCACTGTCAAGCAATCAAACATGACATGGAACCAAATGCCCAATCATAGTAAACTAGTGAATAATTATTATTGCTCTCAAGATGACCAAGGCCAGCAGGACATTTAGATTACTCTGACTTCCCAGTCAAATCCTCAGTCCTGGAACCCTTTTTGCTAAATGACATGTTTCATAAGCAACTACTTGATTGTATGATCAATCGAGAAACAAGACGGTAGGAAGAAGTTCTTGAGGGCCTTTTAGGATGAACTTTGTTATTCAAGAAACTCTTCGATTGTTGCAGACAACTCAATTGGGAACAACAACTCGCTTGGTGGAGTTAACTCATGAAAGGTTAACACGAGAAGCGTATCTAACATGTCAAGAGATTGAGTGCATCAATTGTAAAGTTCATTTTCTTTCTAATATGATATTTACACGGCTAACCATTAATAGATCATGATACTGAAAACAATGATTCGTGCAAAATTATGATCACTAAGACAAGTAACATGAAGAAGTACTAGCAACGTGACGTGGAAAAAATAGTGACGTGTAAAAGTTTATAATGTATTAGCACTAGGTTTAATGTTATATAATGCAAAATGTATATTGTATCTTAGACATCGCCAAGGAAAAGGTCGTATATATAATGTATACTGCATATATTATATATAATAGTCATAATGTCTTATGGATTGTTTACATTGTCAAGAACAAGGCTATAGCCATAATGCTGACGAAGCCACATGATTAGAAGTTATCCTAAACCCATAACAAGTTAAGGGGCCGTTTGCGTTCCACTTTTCAAACTGCAGGTATTTAACACGGAATTTTGTACCTGTTATATTTCAGCTTCTTAGGGCCAGTTTGGTTGTACGGAGCTTCAACCCATACGCTGGATTCTGAAACAGGAAAATGAAAGTTGTGAACTGAAACCCCAACTCTTGTATTTGGTTCCGTGTGAATGTTACTCACGCGTTTGATTTGTTAACGTTTGGTTCAGCGATGTTTTGTACGGATTTGGTCACTGCCGACAATGAATACTGTACGGCAACAACTATATAGCAACGCTCCAAGTTCATGGAAAACTAACTACGCCCATATCTGGTGCGGTTGGTTTTCTAGATTTTTCAATAGGACCAAAAAACACGGGTAGTTAGTTTTCCAAAGATGAAACAGATCTGCATGAAACCAAACAGGCCCTTAGCTAAACGATTTTTGTTGAAAAACATAGTGTTTTCCAGCTGCATGAGTTCCAACTCATCAAAACCAAACAGGCCCTTAGCTAAACAATTTTTGTTGCAGCGATAACGTGTCCAAGGTCATCCGGCGAGGCCCGTCAGGACAGAAAAGTGGAAAGTCCGTCCATTTCGGCGTGTTTCATAAATACTATTTCTGGTTATTAACTTATACAATATAATATTTGTGATTACCAGCTAGTAAATTTACTACAGTTGCCATCATAGAAGAATGCCGCATTCTGGACTTTGTCTCCCAAACTAAGGCCTAAGTCTAGGTACTTTCTAATATATGGTAGAGATAAACATGTGAAATCTTTTGAAACGGTTCTCCAGTAGACCTTTTACCTTATGAATATGATAAATTTTTGTATAAACCTATAACTTCGTGGTGACTTTTTTTTGGTAAAAAAACCTAAATGACACATTTGCCAATTTTAATTACCTAAATGGCACGTTCTTGAACTTATTGTCTAAAATGACACATTTCTGGAGCAATGCGCCCGCTGCTGGGACACATTGCTCTCACGCGAGACAATGCGTCCCGGCGGGGGACGCATTGGTCCCACATGAGGGCAATGTGTCACGGTTCGGGACGTATTGCCCTCCAGTGGGACCAATGCGTCCCCCGCCGGGACGCATTGCCTCGCGTGAGAGCAATGCGTCCCAGAGAGGGACGCATTGACCCCCACAGGAGGGCAATGCGTCCCGAACCGTGCCGCATTGTCCTTTGTGGGACCAATGCGTCGCGCGCCGCGACGCCGCCAACGGCTAAAAATTTCCACGCGGGCAATGCGTCCGGGACGGGGACGCATTGCTCCCAGGGCAACAACTATTTTACCGTTGGGGCCGCCGCGTGGCGCGGGGCGGTGCCACGTGGGCGCAATGCGTCCCCAACCGAGACACATTGCTCCCCTATATATATTGGCCGAAAACAACCCCCCAAACTCACACAATTCTTCATTTCCTTACTCTTGCTCTATACTCCCATTGCTCTGGAGCTTTTTCTCGGATTTCTGTTGCTTTGGGTGATTTCTAGCTTCTTTCGGGCGATCTTGGAGCTGATATCTTCTACTGCTCGGAGACGATTTGGAGCTTCTTCTTTCTCTTCTTCTATTCTTCGATTGTCAACACATAACTCTCCATTTCAGGTATTTATTCTACCAAAATTTTAATTTTTAAAATATGAACTTAACTTTAGTACGAAATATTACAACTGAAATAATTGTATTGTTACTCTTTAATTGCACATTACTGAAATAATGATGTAGAAAATGACAATTGAAGGCTACTTAATACCTGAAAAATTATTGTTCAAAATTGCAAAATTGTTATTTTGAAATGTTAGTGTTACTAAAAAATTAGCAAAATTGTTGTTATGAAATGTTAGTTAATTTTACTGAAAAAATAGCAAAATTGTTATTCATTGTTAATGTTATAGAAAAAGTAGTCCAATAAATTTAATTCCAAATTGATGTCACTTCTCTAAAATATTAATTTATGTTGATATAATGTCATAAAATATGAATATCTTTCTGATGTTAATATAATATTCTAAAATATAGGAACATGACATCTAGTTCAAATTCACGAATTGTGAAGATGCGATATGATGGGCAATTTCTCTCTGATGGGTCTTATTCTAGTCGATCTGTTAGACCCATAAACATTTCACTTATTAATACCCTATCTGAACTAAAATCATATATCTATACAACACTTGACATCAATCCCAACCACTTCTCTATCAAAATATCCTATCTTTTCCCTGGAGAAAATCATATGCTCGTACAAGTTGATGATGATGATGCATACAGAACCTTGTTTTCACTTTCATTTGATGCCTATATTGATGTGTTTCTTGAAAAACCATATATCCACCAACAACCTTGTTTAATGAGTCTATTGAATCAATTTCAATCTCAATTCTCTCAGAGTCAACCACCTCAATTCTCTCAAAGTCATTTAACTACTGAATGGAGTCAACCACCTCAATTCAGTCTTACACCTCAATTCAGTCTTAGCAATTTAACTGCTGAGTGGAGTCAACCACCTGAATTTTCTCAAAATCTTACTACTGAGAATATTGGTGTTGAGGTTGAGGAGGGAGATAATGATATTGATCATGAAGGTGATAATGATAGTGATCATGAATGTGATAACAATAGTGACATTGAAGGTGGTAATAACAGGGAACCACCTGAGGATGAGTCATTGACTGAAACCGATGATGAGCACACACATCCATTCCCTGACTCTATTGCAACATTGAGTTCTATTCCATCCATATTTGACAACCAATGGCCCCAACATGAACACATTGATTCCAACTATGAAGCTTTTCAAGATGATGACTGGGTGGAAGATTTTCATCATGAATTTCGTCTCAATTACAATCCTTCCAGTGCTGTTATATATGAGGGTGCTTTATTTGCATCTAAAGTTGTACTGGTTGAGACACTCCAAAAATGGTCGGTACAAAAGAATGTCCAGTACCGTACATTACGCTCAAATACTCGTCATCTTAAACTTGCTTGTATCCATGATGAACGATGTCCTTGGAGATTGACCACTTGCCAGTCCAAAAGAGCAGGTGCCATGTGGAAGATAAAATGTTGTAAAGCAGGCCACATTTGTGAATTAACTGTTATGAATCATGATCATCACCAAGTCACAACATCTTATATTGCTCGAATGATAATGCCAATCCTAGTATCACGATTGGATATGTCGACACGAGAAATTCGTGACAAGGTGAATGCTGAACTAAGGCTCAATATATCTTACAAGAAGACATATCTAACGAGGAGGAAGGCTGTTTGTAAAATATTTGGAGACTGGGAATCATCATATCATAGTTTGTTGCCGTTCCTGATTTCTCTGACACAATATATTCTAAGAACTATATATGCCCACCTTATTGATGATTATACCCTTCAAACTGAAGGCACTCGTAGATTCAAGCGGGTATTTTGGGCATTTGGTCCAGCTGTGAGGGGTTGGGCCTATTGTAGGCCTGTTCTTACTGTTGATGGCACATTTTTAATAGGAAAATATACTGGCATACTTCTCATTGCATGTGGCATAGATACTGATAATGGTCTATTTCCACTTGCTTATTCTGTTGTCGAGAAAGAAAATAAGGACTCCTGGGAGTGGTTCTTTTGTTGTCTACAAACTTGTATTCCAATCATTCCACGAAGTACAGACTTGTGTATTATTTCTGATCGAATGAGTGTGATTTTTCCAGCACTTGAATCAAAATTTCATTGGGCTCAACATCGTTATTGTCTTCGACATCTTTGGGAGAACTTCCATAAGCAGTTCAAGTCCAAGGAGTTGAGGGACCTTATGTGGAAGGTGGGATCCACAACTGATACACATGAATTTGATCGTCATATGACTATTATAGAAACCATAGAACCAACATCGAAGTCATATTAATAGGCCAAAATCCAGTACATTGGGCTCTCGCATATGACAGAGGTTGCAGGTATGGGTCATTGACTACCAATAATGTTGAAGGGTGTAATGGAGTCTTAAAAGGTGTTAGATGTTTGCCAATACAAGCATTAATTGTTGCCACATACTTGTGAGTGCATATTATAAAAATGAGGCTTATCTAAATGCATACAGAACTGAATTTCGTGGTATTCCCGACAAGAGGTATTGGCCTCAATTTGATGAAAGTAGAGGTATTTATCGCTTATTACCCCCTAGGAAATAAAGGCAAGCTAGAAGACCAAAGAAAAAGAGAAGGCATTCAACTATGGATGCTGATCCAAATCAGTATACATATCACTGTCATAAGTGTGGTAGAAAGGGCCATAATAGACACACTTGTCCTAATGTCATATGATGGCTGGTTATATAATGTTTGCAATTTCAATTTACTCAAGTCATGTAATATTTGCAGTTTCAATTTCACTAAATTCATGTAATGTTTGTAATTTCAATTTCACTAAAGTCATGTAATTTTGCAATTTCAATTTCACTAAAACAATGAATTTATAATGGTTTTTCTATAGATGGCTCATCGAAGGACATGGACATTTCACATGTCCGTAGAGTTAATCCAAATAATAGCTACGAAGTGCCTATAGGGAAAAATGGCTCATCAAACTCTATTGGATGATGACTGGAATGACGTACCAGATTTGTTACACAACAAGTTAGGATTTATAGTGACAAAAGAACAAGCAAAATTTCATTGACAATTTTTAAAGCAAATGTTTCACATGTATGAAGAACTTATTGAGCTACCTGGTTGGTATTGGGATCACACAAAATAGAAAGCAATGCCAATCAATGAACAAGTTAAAAACCAGTTAGCTGTATCGCATCCAGAGATACATCGAGTTGTACATCAAATGTGGCCATTTTATGAACCTCCAGATGAGATATTTAATCAAATGCAGTAACTAATTGTTGTAGTTCATGTAGTTCATGTTGTTCGTGTTGTATTTTTATATTGTTCATGTAGTTCATGTTGTTCATGTTGTAATTTCATCTTATCTAATGAAGAATCTTGACAATCTTAAATGTTGTACAATATTTGCACTTTTCATTTAATGTAATATTTGCACTTTTCATAGATATGGCTCCTAGACAAGAAACCTACCGACTCTCCCAGCACCACATTATGTTGGCACAATGGCCTATTACTGACCAAGATGTTTTAGAAAATATTTCCATAGCTGGTTTTGGGATTGTTCATAGGCTACCATGTATCCACCTTGACCCTACTTTAATCACTGCATTAGTTAACAGGTGGGACAACTCTAGCAATACTTTTAGGCTTCCCCCTTTTGAGATGAGTGTCACTCTTCAGGATGTTGCAGTTCTTTTAGGCCTGAGGATTGATGGCCCACCGGTTATAGCTTCATATCCTTTAGGTGTAGATGAGGGGCAATTTTTTTCATGGACTCGCCTTTGTGAGAATTTCTTAGGAGATGCACCATATGGGATGACTAAGGGGCATATCTCCTTGATTTGGTTGCGTGAGACCTTCAAGGATATGGATCTTACCGCGGGTGATGAAGAACAACAAGTAGAAATGAGGACAAGGTATACTAGGGCATATCTCTTATATTTCTTAGGTAGTTACCTTATCCCAGATAGTACATGGGATAGAGTTCATGTTAGGTACCTCCCTCTTGTGTCCGATTTTGTACGTTGTGTCACTCTATCTTGGGGTGCTGCAACTCTAGCTTTCTTATATAGGGAGTTGTATAAGGCAACCACCCGATCTAGGAGAACATCCCATCTATCAGGTTGTGTGTGCCTATTACAGCTGTGGTGTTGGGAGAGGTTGGGAATTGGACGCCCAGGTACAATTGCAATGTGCTGGGATGATTGACCAGAAGATGTTCCCTTGGGTTACAGGTTAAAGATCTACACAATTAGTTTTTTTATTTGTCCAAATATTATGTAGTGTTTATCTAAATTTAGTTTGTCAATTTAATAGGCGGCCTACCTTTGTCCAAAAGAGTCAAACTATTAGGGGAACAATTCAATTTTACGATTCAGCATTTGACCAGATTTTGCCCTCACAGATATAACTTACTTACCTCTGTTGTATGGTATGTTTTATTTATTTACAATTTACTCCATT
Source organism: Alisma plantago-aquatica (assembly GCA_963693085.1). Classification (NCBI taxonomy): domain Eukaryota; kingdom Viridiplantae; phylum Streptophyta; class Magnoliopsida; order Alismatales; family Alismataceae; genus Alisma; species Alisma plantago-aquatica. The sequence continues at coordinate 1,845,497,924 of OY856409.1, forward strand.
TTATATGATGCACATTGTCTATATGAATAACAGATAGAGTTGACTCCTTACACTGCTGAGGTTCTCGAGAGATTGCCTGCCATTTGTAGAGATGATAGTGATATTTGGTTGGCACGAGTGCCTCTGTTGTGCTACACAATAGTGGAGTGGCACTTTCCCGAAAGAGTACTTGGACAGTTCGGCTTTGTTCAAGTACAACCTACTCTTGAGATGTCGCTGGTTAGCCAAATAGATGGGAGGGGTCATGCGGCTGAGGATTGGATGCTTCATTATAGGAAGGAGGTGCAGATGTGGAACAACAGACATGAGAGCTTAGTTCCCGCTCCACCAGCTGATACAGTCTTCAGTCCTCAGGTTCACTATGCATGGTATCATCTACAATACATCGTGCCCCCTCTAGCTATGCCTCCAAGCATATACTACCCACAAAGTTATCGTCAGCAGGAATCTGTGAGTATCATTATTATTTTCTTTTACAAATTGTTATTATTTATCTTTGTTATTTGTAATATATGTAATTGGTCTTTATTATGTGTACATACTTTGTTTTACAAGTACAAATACAGGTGGCGATCCGAGCGGCATTAGAGCACGCCCCTGCACAGATCAACGACAACATCTATAACATCTGAGGGAGTTACTTTGATAGTCTTCCCGACTATGCTCGACTGTGGGATCCCATACCCACTCATACTACAACCCCTGAGCCCACTCCTAATCCTACTCCTACTCCTACTCCTACTCCTACTCCTACTGTTGAGCCCACTCCCACTCCCACTTCTCAGTTCATGTCATGGGGACCGACATGGCCATATTTTTCAGGAGTTGCTTCATATTCCTCATTCATCACCCCACCTCAACCACCATCATACTATGGAGCAAATTCTTCTTCTTCTCCATACACTCCATTCCCACCAGCAATTATTCCTGAGAGCCGACCACCATCTTATGTCACATATTCACCTACTCCGTTTGATTTCTCAGGATGCACCCCACCTGATGCATCCTATCCTGGTTTTCCGAGATCCCTCACCCCACCTCCACCTTTTCATTTCTTCCCTGATGCTCGTCAACAGCCTCCTACGCAGTTGTCCCTAGTTTAGCCGTCTCCAGATGACATCGGTACAGAGGATCCTAATGTATAGGGACGTGGGCGAGAACGTCGTGGGCGAGGACGACATACTTAGTTTTTTATATATTGTACAGTTTTGTATGTATGCCTTTGTGAGGACATCTATTGTATGTGGATCTATCATATTATGATATCACATTGGTTCATTTTGGATCATGTTGTTGTGGATCTATCATATTGTTCTGTTGTGTATTATTTTCTCATCATGTTGGTTCATGTTTTAACTTTCTTTTTAATTGCTATCTCATTTTTTTGGATTAAGTTCTTATTATATAATCAATTAGGAACCATCCGATGTTGGTTGCAATACACTTATATATTCCATATGCATGTTACGACCTATTGAAATTGACAAATTTATAATAATTGGGTATATTATAGACATCCAAATACAAGTGAACGAATTATAAATGTACAAATATAATCAATATTGTTAATATACATATCAATAACCATGAAACAATATCAGTGACTGAAAAAATATGATTAAAAAAGCGTCCTGCATGGAGACGCATTGATCAATGCGTCCCGACGGGGGACGCATTGGTCCCACAGGAGGGCAATGCGTCCCGGTTCGGGACGCATTGCTCTGTTGTGGGACCAATGCGTCTCTTGCTGGGACACATTGACCCACAACAGAGCAATGCGTCCCGAGCCGGGACACATTGCCCTCCTGTGGGACCAATGCGTCTCCCGCCGGGACGCATTGCCTCGCGTGAGAGCAATACGTCCCAACAGGGGACACATTGCTCCAAAATGTGCCATTTTGGGCAATAAGTTCAAGAACGTGCCATTTAGGTAATTAAAATTGGCAAATATGCCATTTAGGTTTTTTTGTCCTTTTTTTTTCTTCCAAAACACGATGTCGTTATTAATTACTCCATCTGTAGTTGGCGTTGCGCCAAGCAGATGCATTTACTAGTGTTATTAATCAATTCAAATGGTATATTATTATAAAAGTTGCCGAACAGATGTCATCTGATATAGAAGTCTCGACATCTCTGGGATGCACAATCATGACATTGAAGATGACATGCGACAAAACGCGTCATTGTAAAGTATCGAATAATTGTTATTGCTTTGAAAAATTCTACGCATAGTACACCCTATACCCGGCCACATACCCGGTCGTCGGGAATCCTCAACTGCCGTTTTCCTCCACTGCTGCGCCAGTCCACTAACTCCTGCTGCTGCTGCATGCACATTTAAGTGGTTATCTCCAGCAGTGATTTTGCATGCTTTTACATGCAAAAAGAATGCATGATCTCGTAACCAAATAAAAATCCACCATATTTCGATTTCCCTCTAATCATTCCCTCCATTTAATTTCAAATCACCTATATAGATGCAGATCTCCTCAAGCTTCTCCTCCATTTCCATATTCCTCCCAGCTCCGAAGAAGTACTGTACCTACAATAATTCTATTGCATATTTATCCCCACTGCAGATTACGTAAGTACTGTACCTACAATAAATACATATACATTCAAAAATGAATAAGAGAGTTACTGTACTTATATTTGACAAACTGGGTTGAAAATTAATATTGGGTACAATACTTATAGATGCATTTTATAGTTGATTATGTACCAGATGTGCACTACATTTTTGTAAAAAAATTATGTCCAGGCGAAAAATGTTGTTATTGGATTCTGTAGGTACTGTACTTATGCTTTCAGATCAGTTATACAATTATGCTTGATTTTGTAATTTGTTAAGTACTGTACTTATGCTTGGTTTTATAATTTGGTAAGTACTGTACTTATGTTTGAAAAAACTGAGTTGGAATTAACAAGTGAGTATTGTACTTATTTTGCATGGATTCCGTAGGTACTGTACTTATGCTTCCAGATCAGTTATACAATTATGCTTGATTTTGTAATTTGTTAAGTACTGTACTTATGCTTGGTTTTATAATTTGGTAAGTACTGTACTTATGTTTGAAAAAACTGAGTTGAAATTAACAAGTAAGTACTGTACTTATTTTGCATGGATTCCTTAGGTACTGTACTTATGTCCAGATGACAAATGTTACTACTGGATTTCGTAAGTACTGTACTTATGCTTTCAGATCAATTTTGTTATTGGATTCCGTAGGTACTGTACTAATACGGGAATGCAGGTGGGTGGATTAGAACGGGAGAGAATAATTACAAGAGAAAAAATGAATTAATACACTTTGCATGGACTTTGCATGGACTTTGTATGTAGAGACATACTGTTGCATGGACTTTGCATGAGAAGTTTGGGAGTCCTGAACGTCTTTTCGGCTTCCGCGGTACGCAGAAGATTCATTTAATTAAATACGACTGATTGCAGATTTTTGTAGGTTATCAAGAAACCGGGTGGGCTGCCGGATCTATAAGGAACGGTAGGTAGCATAAGTCATTGCTTTATGGACGACCAAGGCCGGCAGAACAGTTAGATCACTCCAACCTCCCAATCACATTTCCAGCCAATTAGAGGGGAAACAGAGCATTGGGCACTTCTCTTGGTGATACAACCCAAATTTGGCTCTAGTGCTCAACTATGGAATTAAGTGACAAAATGTAGTCGTCCTGCTCCCGAGTCTCCACAACGTTTAACTTAGTGTTTTACTTTGTTTGAACCTGCTCAAAAAGTTTGTGTCTTTCTGATTCCTCGCCAGTGCCACCAATCAAGCTCCTCTGCTCGACCACAGGGAGCAAAAGGGCCGGCCTTGGGGCCCTTATTAGCTGCTAGCTACACGAACAGCACAAACCTCAAGGTGAGTGAGCTTTATTGCTGCAAACACCTTCGATCTTGCTCCCCGGGCCGGCACAATCTCCAGCAGTCGTTCTTTCGTGCGATCCCAAGCGAGCTTGCAATTCCAAATATCTAGCTCGATCGATCGGTAATAATGGGTGCAGACAAAGCTGCAACGCTAGCGAAGGAAAGGCAGGAACTGGAGGACCTATACCTGGGGATACCAGACGAGTCCGTGAACCTCACGTTCAAGGACCTCCCAAGCTATGGGCACAGACTCGTCTCAGCGCCAGCGCCTCAGTCATCAATGGGTAACCAAACACCTTCCCTTCTGGTGCCCATCCAAGAACACCGGCTCAACGGCAGCAGGCCCACCATACCCGGTGTTGCTGGGGACACCGGTGATGCTGCCACACCGCCTTCTCCGTCCCAGAAATCCCTCAGCTTCAGCAAGGACACGGTGGCAACCGCGTCGTTTGGCAAGTCATCAAGTTTGGACTTCGCGAGGGGCTTGGAGGAGACGAAGGAGCACCGGCGCCAGCTGGAGGATGAGGTCCTTCGTGAGCAGAACGCTTGGAAGGGCAGGGCCGTGGCAGTAGAGAGCAGCAGGAACTTCGAGGACTTCAGCGGGTTCAGCGCGGCGTTTAGGAGCACTGACGGAGGGGAACGGAGGAAGAGGCGGCCGGGTATCCCTCACTCCGGCATCTGTACGCTGTGCAGCCTTTACGTGTACCTTTTTCGACATCGATGCTTGGTGAGCACTAAAGTCAAGCTAGCTATATCGATTTCTACCGACTCATTCAGAATACATGACAATTGACATTTACAGTTCAGGTTGACAATTTCGTTTCATCTCGTAAATTTACAGGTATGCGGAAGGGTGTACTGCAGAAATTGCGTCGGCATTGGAATGGGAGAGATGACTGAAGGAAGAAAGTGCGTCGAATGTTTAGGAAGAAGGTTCAGTGAAAGGTGAGCTCGTTTCTAAGACAGATCAACTTAATAATCACCAATTCATTTTCATCCTCAATTAAGCAGGAGTATTACCTAGCACAAAAGAACCCATCTCATTGTTGGATCATTACTCTGCTTCCTTATGTTTTGAAATGCCAAAATCGCAGATATATACACAAAGCCGGTGAGACAGGTTGCCTCTGCATCAGGTACTCCAAGGCAGTGATAGAACAGGAGCACATATGGGCGGACAAGGGTCCAAGAGAACGGGGAGACGGACGGTACGGAATATCCATGGTATCAAGGTCGACCCTATTAATGACTCCCAGTCCCAGTACACCACGGAACAGGTTGCCGTCTGCAGGCAATGAGGAAACTGCGTTCGTTGCTAGCACCAAGTTTTGATGGAGCTACATAATCACGGATGTGCGCATTTTGCTGCTATGGAAGCTGCAAATTTATCTATTGGTATTGGATTGATTGCTTCAATAATCTAGTTAGGCGTAAGAATTAGGCGTAAGAGTTATGATTTTCAATAATCTAGATCATTGTACATAAGATGATTGGATTAGAATAAGTAAATTATAGATTAAAAAAAACAGTAAATTTTCACTTAAGAAAGGTTAAGATTCAGATTTGGAAGGATCTTACACTTGGGATTTCACTATCACATCATAGCTTATATTAAAATATAAATTTGAACATGTTAATTAACTTGCAAAGGAGGTTTGTAGTCATCACTCACCACCCGGTGAAGTAATGACGATTCTAACTCCATACATCACTCTCGTGCATGTATTTCATTTTGAATCACAAACCTTGCTCCTCAACTTAATCCCAGCCACTCTCGCGGTCAAGGACAAGTTGCCAAAAGAGTAACACCGTACTCTCAAACACATCTTCTCAGATTATGAAAGAAAACATAAAACATGCAAGTATGATGGCCAATCACACAAACAAGCATTTCAGATCTGAAACAACTCTTGGAACATACAAGAAACTAACATTTAGTACGAAATTTATATGTTCATACAAGCTATGACATGGGAGTTACTCTCCCATGTTCAAGATTCGGATTCTACTCGTCCATGATCATGTATTGCAGAAATGCTACAGAATTTTTAGTGTTTAACATGGTTTAGAGAAGGAAAAGCTAGGAGAATTGAAAGTGTAACCCAAGAGAAGTAGAATTCCGTCTTGGGGACAAAATTCCACTCCTAAAGCTGCTCCAAAACGGATTGGCTCCTCTCCCGAGAAGCTGCACGAAGTTGGGGAAGCTTGGCTGCACCTTGGAGAAGACAATGGAGAAGAAGAGAAGAAGAAATGGACTCCTTTCCAAAAAAAACCACCCTTGATCTCCTCAAAATCGCCCTCCTCTGCTCTAGGCTTGCTCTGGGACGAGGGAACGTTCATAAATGACTGGGCATAACCGACCATTAAGTTCTCACTTCGTTTTAAACAAAAACTCATATTTTACAAAATGCTGAAACTGCCAGGTGCACGCCGTGCACCCAAAGTGCACACCGTGCAACTTTCTAGAAACTTTCAGTTTTCTCTAGAATGCAATGTGCACGGCGTGCGCTAAAGGAATACACGCCGTGCAACTTTCCAGAAACTTTTGGCTCAGGTGCATGCCGTGCAACTTTCCAGAAACTTTCAATTTGCTCGTCGTACCCAGTGCACGGCGTGCACCTCACTGTTCTGGGCTGTTGTGTATTCTGCTCATAACTTTCAGTGTGTAGGTCCGATTTACATGCCATAAAAATGGGTATTTGTGCAATTTCGAACCCCAAAACATGTAGATACTTAAGGAGTGATCCAATAAGAGATAATATGATATATTCCTCATCATTTCATTGCAAAATATAATACCTACAATCCAAACTATGAGACAAGTAAGAATAGCTAAAAATATAGAATCTAGCATGAATGAGAGTGATAATTGAGTCAAAACAACATGGATATGCAACCAAACATGATCCAAAAGATGATATGATTTGTGCGCATCAAATCCCCTAAGCTTAAACCATTGCTTGTCCTCAAGCAAAAAGAGCATAGAAACATAAATGAAGAATTGTCAAGTTCATGAATAGATCAAATGAAATGAAAGATGTGTATAAGACCAAGCCAACCATGATCAACATGTTTATACTCATAGCCATCAATTCAAATTAAACACCCAAGAAAGAAATTTTTAGTTCAGCAGGGGTGGTCACAATTAAATGAATCAATCAATTAAACAACACTACGTAGAATTTGGATGACCAAGCCAAACAATTAGTGGATGTGCAACTCAAACTCTCAACTATGAAGGATACAGTTGATGAAATCTTAGTTAAAATTGACAATTTTAGTTGTACTCTCCTTCTTTCCCAAAAATGATATGATAATGGATTATGGGTTCCGACACTCGGCTGCTAATGTAGGCTTATGCACACGTGGAATGTCGGTTGGGGTATTTTACCCTCTTTTAAGACATACCACCTAACCATCGCGGCCAGATCGGACTTACACTAGGCTAGCATGATATGTGGGCAGTTTAGCCATCTTTTATGGGGTATAAAGATGAGATAAGCCAAAAGAAAATTTAATTTTTTTTCCAAAAGATAGGAGAGTCAACTAAATTGCAACATTAGCTAGATTGCATTCATTTGTTTTGAAAAATTTTCATTGAAAGAGTGGTTGAAAATGCACTAAGAGCTTGGCAAGGGCATACCGTATTCCAAATGATGTTGTAAAGTTGATTTACTCACAAAAATTGAAACCATTACATGTTTTAAGCAATCAAGGATGTGAAAGATGAATGTTCAGGCTAGAAGCATAAACTAGAGTTAAGCACATGTTGATGGCCAAAAGGTTTCATTTGATTAATGCATGCCTTTTACAATTTCTCCAAATGATATTTCTCATCAAAAGAGGACAATCAGTTAAGCATAGGAGTTCTATCCACATATAAAAGATAAACCTCATATCATACTAGATTTGCCACCAGAAGAGCAGAATTGAAAACAAAAGACTGAAATGTGAACACAAAATAAAAGCAAATGACAAGAAGCAAATAACATGAAAGGGAAAAGCTAAAAGAACTAGGTTACAATCCGGTTGCTCCCCCCTAAGCTTGAAATCTACAGTGTCCTCACTGCATAAATCAAACTAAAAAGGTTGCAACCGGGTACCTCATCATGGTGGAAACATCAACGTCTATGGAGGACCAATGCTCTGATTTGCAGCTGGAAATTGTTGTGCTAAAGATTTATGCCTCCTTGCAAATATGTCCTTGATTTGGGGCAAGCGAAAGCACCTATGAGTTGCAACAAGAATAGTCTTTTGTATGCCAATACTATTTGTCTTTTCATTCTTCTTTGAAGCATCATCAAAATATGATTTGGGAAGAGTGTTCTCATTATAAAGTAATGTGTCATCTAGAATGTGAGGAGGAAGGACATGTGGCTTGCTTGAAGAATCAACATGTAGAGCATGCGTTGTAGCTTTCTCCCCTTTAGTTGAAACTTCATAATCGTCATGGGTATCAACATCATCATACTTTGAAGGATATACCTCTATAACAACTCCATTCTTCAATGTCACCGGCCTGAAATATGTAGGATTCATCTCCGGTGGACTAGGCAAGAAAGGTGGAAATGCTTCTTTGCTAAAAAGAGCTTCCTGGGTAATTTGTTTCTCCAAGATGTGTGCATGAATGGTAATATCGTCCACCTTAGAAGAGAGTTGGAAAATGGTACCCTTCATTGATTGTATTTGTTGATGGAACTCCTCATTTTGCTGCATTTGAGTTGAAATAAATATTGCAAGCATGGACTCTAATCTAGAAGTTACTTGTGGTTGTTTTGGCTGAATGAAAATTGGGTTTGCATTGATGTAGAAGTCCGATGGAGTGTAGCCCATTGGAGAATAAATAGAAGAAGCATAACATGTAGAAGATGAGTGTCCAAGCAACCCACATGAATCACAAATAATATTGGCTGCTTGAAATGGCTGTGTGCTTAGCTTATCAAACCTTTGTGATAAAGTGTCTATCTTTGCTGCAATTATGTCTATAGCACCAACCGTGTGATCTTTCCTTTGCTTTCTGGAAGTAGTATGTGAAAAGGATGGGTGGTAACTTGTAGCCAGACTCTATTGGCAATGATTTGCTGCCATATCTTCAATAATATCATAGGCTTCTCTATAAGATTTGTTCATTAGAGCTCCATTTGTAGCTGCATCAATAGACATCGTTGTATTGTAGCACAAACCATTATAGAAAGATTGCAATAGAAGCCAATTGCTTAGACCATGATGTGGAAAAAGATGTTGAAGATCTTTGAACCTCTCCCATGTATCATACAAGGTCTCTCCATCCCTTTGAGAATAATTAATGAGTTGACTCCTTAGCTGCAAAGTTTTGCTAGGTGGAAAATATCTTGCCAAAAAGACCTTTAGAAGCTCCTCCCAAGTGTTGATTGACTTCTTTGGCAAAGTATAGAGCCATGCCTTGGCTCTATCTTTAAGAGAGAATGGAAAAAGAATTAGGTGTATCCCATCAGTAGGAACACCATATATCTTTATGGTGCTTAGCAACTGCAGAAATTCAGCAATGTGGAGGTTTGAATCTTCCATTGGTCTCCCTCCAAATGCATTCAGCTGCAGCAATTGTATGATGGATGGGCTGATAGAAAACTCCTCTGCCTCAAATTATGAAATATTAATAGGCCCACTCATATACATTGCAGCTGTACCAAAGTAGTCCTTAAGAGGAAGGTCATCCTCCTTGACTAGTTCTTCATGTGAATCTAGAGGATTAGGTAGATTTGGCGTAGATGGTGGTGGTGTATGTTGTATGGATGTTGGTGGTGTATATGAGGGTGTGGAAGAATGTGGTATGGTTGTTGGTGGTATATATGATGGCGGTGAATTAGGTGTGATTGATGGTGATGTGGATGAAGGATGTGTGGATGAGGGTGGTGCATATGATGGTGACATGGATGATGGTTGTGTGGGTTGTGATTCCTCCATACATATTTGGGTTTCACTCCTTCTTGCTCCATGAGGGCTACAAATAGTGTGTTCATTTTCTAAATGTAGAGATATGCACGGTTCAAGGATCTTTTTATGAACACCCCATATGCTCCTGCAAATAAACAAGGTGAGTGAGATAGAAAAACAAACATGGAAGATACAACAAATTATGATGATCATGATGAATTATGATTTATGATTTATGGATATGATGGTGGATATGAAGGTTGTGATCTAGTCTCATTTACTTATCAACAACTCTTACTCTAAAAGGAATACTGATGGTCCCCGACAACGGCGCCAAAAACTTGTTGGTTGTTTACACTAACGAGTTTCAATCATTAAGAATGATCTTTTACTCAACTAGCTATATCCCGCAAGTATACGAGAGTAGTTGTAGTCGAGGTCGAACACAAGGAACATTGGTTAGTTAGACGCAAGAGTTATGATTTTCAATAATCTAGATCATTGTACATAAGATGATTGGATTAGAACTACTAAATTATAGATTTAAAATAAAACAATAAATTTTCACTTAAGAAAGGTTAAGATTCAGATTTGGAAGGATCTTAGACTTGGGATTTCACTATCACATCATAGATTATATTAAAATATGAATTTGAACATGTTAATTAACTTGCAAAGGAGGTTTGTAGTCATCACCTCCCGGTGAAGTAATGATGATTCTAACTCCATACATCACTCTCATGCATGTATTTTATTTTGAATCACAAACCTTGCTCCTCAACTTAATCCCAGCCACTCTCGCGGTCAAGGACAAGTTGCCAAAAGAGTAACACCATACTCTCAAACACATCTTCTCAGATTATGAAAGAAAGCATAAAACATGCACGTATGATGGCCAATCACACAAACAAGCATTTCAGATCTGAAACAACTCTTGGAACATGCAAGAAACTAACATTTAGTTTGAAATTCATATGTTCATACAAGCTATGACATGGGAGTTACTCTCCCATGTCCAAGATTTGGATTCTACTCATCCATGATCATGTAGTGTAGAAATGCTATAGAATTTTTAGAGTTTAACATGGTTTAGAGAAGGAAAAGCTAGGATAATTGAAAGTGTAACCCAAGAGAAGTAGAATTCCGTCTTGGGGACGAAATTCCACTCCTAAAGCTACTCCAAAACGGATTGGCTCCTCTTCCGAGAAGCTGCACGAAGTTGGGGAAGCTTGGCTACACCTTAGAGAAGACAATGGAGAAGAAGAGAAGAAGAAATGGACTCCTTTCCCAAGAAACCACCCTTGATCTCCTCAAAATTGCCCTCCTCTGCTCTAGGCTTACTCTGGGACGAGGGAACATTCATAAATGACCGGGCATAACCACCCATTAAGTTCCCACTTCATTTTAAACAAAAACTCAGATTTTACAAAATGTTGAAATTGCCAGGTGCACGTCGTGCACCCAATGTGCACGCCGTGCAACTTTCCAGAAACTTTTAGTTTGCTCCAGAATGCAATGTGCACGGCGTGCGCTAAAGGAATACACGCCGTGCAACTTTCGAAACTTTTGGCTCTCAGGTGCATGCCGTGCAACTTTCCGGACATTTTCAATTTGCTCGTCGTACCCAGGTGCACGTCGTGCACTTTTGGTGCATGGCGTTCACCTCACTGTTCTGGGCTGTTGTGTATTCTGCTCATAACTTTCAGTGTGTAAGTCCGATTTACATGTCGTAAAAAGTGCTATTTGTGCAATTTTGAACCCCAAAACATGTAGATACTTGAGGAGTGATCCAATAAGGGATAATATGATATATTCCTCATCATTGCATTGTAAAATATAGTACCTACAATCCAAACCATGAGACAAGTAAGAATAGCTAAAAATATAGAATCTAGCATGAATGAGAGTGATAATTGAGTCAAAACAACATGGATATGCAATCAAACATGATTCAAAAGATGATATGATTTGTGCACATCAACCAACTAATGGATGCAAAAGCAGGCATCTCATAAAACCAAAAAAATGACAAAGGAAACAAAACTCAAAAAATTCGAGAAGATTTCCCCCCTAAGAGATGCCAAACTTAGTGACATCTATAATCTCTGTGAAGGTTGTATAGATGCAATCAAGTTTGTTCCTCTCAACACAAATATACCACCAGTAAGCATAACTAATACAAGCCTCCAAATATGTTGTACCAAGTTTGCTGTCTCGGTGCTATTTCCAAAAATCTTTACTATTCATTATGCTAAAAAAATCCACCCCTAATTTTTTTAATAAGGTGTGTGTATAGCAGAGATTAATAGTGATACATTGGGAAAACAAACTCGGATGACAAATTTGAACCCGCAATACAAGAGGCATTGTAAGTCCCTTCTAGTGAAGTGTGTAGGTTAACTGGCCTATATTAAAGCTTGCATTCTATTGCGGTGGACAAAAGAAAAACTTTATCATATTATTCTATGTTTGGTACATTGTAATGATTAAACGGTGAAGGGAGGGAGGAAAGAGAAAGAGACACTTATTCTTGTGTGGTTGGGATCAAGAGAGAAAGAAATCTTCCCTCATCTTCCAAAGTATATGGCAAAGGCCGAATGCGTGAGAAGATAGTAAACCAAAAAATATTTGCTTGAGTTGTTCGAACATAACACCCTTCATTGAGGATCATCAGAGTTCACCAACCGATATCCCACACCGATATAGTTTTTTGTGTTTGGTTGGCATGAGAAAGGAAGAAGAACATTTTGTGTGGTAAAAAATAGATTGCATTTTATTTAATCAATTGTATAATACATAAGTATTTCGCTTGTGTTGTAAACATTAGACTGTTGGTATAGTATGCCTAGAGAGCTAATCATAATGTGATTGCAATGAGGTATGTGATACTTGATTTAATAATAATAAAGGCAATTTCCTTCTATATGTTTTAACTATTTTTGAGATAATAGTATAACATGTTAGATGTCTAGAGAGTGACAATACTCAATGACGTATGTCTTCAAGTACATGACTTGAATAATGAGATCATATGGATGATAAGAGTATGTACATTCTCACTATCGTTCCTAGTTGGTTGTTATTGTGGAAATAACCATAGACATCAATAACACAAAAGACTAGAGTGTGTGTTGGTTGATGATAGAATCTTATCAGTCATGATATATGATATCAAACCAAGTACACATATACATGTTAGAGAACAGTGTATCAGACAGACCCACCATGAGAGTGATGCATGGAAACTATACTTGGTTAGTCAGGATCATCTCTTATTGTATTGGTGGTGACTGTGGTTCTTAGATCTGAAATCACTGCACTCCTCACATGTCGTTGGGTACACTTTTACATCATCAAATGCAGTCCTAAAACATGGGTTGTTATAACGGTGATGATTGGGTGACTTTGACACATGGGGACTTGACTGTGAGTGATAGATAAGGAATTTGTCCCTCCTAAGGGAGTGTGATATCCTAGCCACTTGAAGAGTGAGACTGATAAATGCATGGCTATGCAAATGTAAGCCAATATATGATATTGAGCCTACATATATCTCAGACAGTCTACTCTGAATCAAGAAACATGGATTGAACATTTGTAGAGGATGACAAGTCCATGCCTTGAGTTCAATCTGGATATCAGTGACAAAGGAACTATACATTCACTGTAACACCAATAATAGATTGTAGGTTGAAAGTTGTTCTCCGACTTCCTCTTCACTTGGGTAGCACTGATGTGCAACTAGGCACCACTCTTTGCTTGTGATGTCATAAGTTAGTTATGGACATTCACAAGACAACGTGAAATGGAACCTATAGGGTCACACACATAGGATTAACCTAGAAGCGGAGTTTATCCATGAATGATGTTTAGATTGATTACTAAAGTGTTTAGGTACTCAATTAAATATTCAATCAATAGACTTGACTCAGAATCATCAAGTTCAAGTGTTGAACCATCTGATTAGAGTATCAGATTGATTGAGAACTACATTGACTGAGTTCTGCACAACCTGGACCACCAACCGACCGGTTCACTGGGTGAACCGATCGGCTCATGGTCAGTGAGACGACCGATTCACTCTAGTGAACTGATCGGTTCACATGGATCAAATGAGCATGTGTTGGGTTTCCGGTTTGTGAGAAAAGATTCTCGTTTCACTTGCTCAATTAGATTGGGACAAGATTTAATATTTGCATTAATTAGAAACGAATAAGGAAAATCAATTGTGGGCAAGTCTGGGAAGTGAAACGACCAGTTCACTGGGTGAACTGATCGTCTCACCTGCCCAAATGACCGGTTTAGTTATGAACCGATTGGCTCACCTGCCTAAATGATTGGTTCAGTTGCGAAACGATCGGTTCGCCTACCACAGTGCAATCAGTTTGTGGAAAATCCGGACCCTTCTACTCCCACACAGACTAGGAACCTTGAACCTACCCTCTACTATAAATAGAGGGATACATGGGGCTCTCAAAATACACAACTTAGAATATCAGTTGCTCTGTAAAGTTTTTGTCCTCTCTGGTTGTGGTAACCGAGAGAGCGCAAGCAAGTTCTACCTATCTAGGGAGGAACAATGAGGGAAAGAAAATTACAAAAATGTGACTGGTGGTGGGAGAGTGTATCAGTGACTAGTACGCTGACAAAGGACGACTGCTACTAGTCTGTCCATCAGGACGACTAGAGTTCCCGATGGTCCGTGTGGACTATCTATAGAGGCGGGAGATTTCTGTCGCTCAGGAGGATGACCGTCAACCGCAGTCTGTGTCTACACCAGGAGTTGCACAAATGTTGTCGAAGACTAAGTGGTTGCAGACCGCACTAGCAACAAGGTATTGTCGTTGAGCAAGCCTCAGAACCATGTATATCTCGCTAAACCATATTTACTATTGCATAGTTGTTGATGCGATTTGTTGGTTATGGGTTTGTGGTTAGATACATTTGTGTTTCTACTGTCTGTTCTGTCCCACAAAACCCAATAGTGGTATCAGAGTCACGTCAACATACTATGTTTTAGGATTAATCAATATGATCAAATTTTGTTTTTTTGCCATTTGTTTTTGAAGTTAAACAGAAAAATTTCATTATGGAGGAGCCATATGGCTTCTACATGAGGAGAAAAACAATCTAAAAGACCACACACAGATCAATAACACATACAAACCACCACAAAAACTCGTATTGGAAACTAATAAGAACAATGATGTATATATCTCTCTTCTCCTTCGCTGGATAACACAACTTTCTATGAGAAATACCTTCAACTTGAGTACGTATATGTGGTAGAGTACTTGCACCAAATTAGTGTTCCAAAAGGATATTTTCCACTCACTTGCTGCCATACAACACCACAACAAAATTGATCGAGAAAGAAAAATCTACTCCGAGAAGAGAAAGAAGTGCCGATTAATAGTGAGAGAGACAAAATAAGAGAACAACCTAGTCTAGATAGAAAGAAACTAAAAGAGAAAGGAGGTAGGAAATAATTAGTGCAAATATATTTTTAATTTCATATTTATCTTTAATAGGTTGTCGGTGGACTCAGATGGAATTAGGGTTTGACCTTGGACACATGTTGACTTCATGTGAGTTATGTTGCATGCCCTTATTCAAATTGAGAAATTTACTTAATTTTAGACTTTCTTGATGTGTGTTACATCCCATATGAGCCATATTGAACAATTAATTTCTTTATCTCTCTCTTGACCGTCTTTGAGGTATTTTGGTGGTGAATATTCTCATTCTTGACTTGAAGACCTATTTAGGTCTAATCTTAATGACTTTGAACTCTTGATCTATGTTGGACTTTTAAATTATACTTTTCTTCTTGATGAAATCCTATTTGTGAATTTCATCCATGTAGTTCCTTATTGTGAGATGGAACCCTAATTTTGCCCACTTTTATGGTGGATGTCATATTCTCCATTTATATGATGGCAATCTTATTTATTCTAATCTATAAGATTGAACTTTTACTTGCCTCTACATTTTGCATGCTTTGTGATTTAGTAGCCTTGGAGTAGTGTAAGTACTTTGGTTTTTAGATTTTGTGCCCAACTTTACATATTGGGAGATTGTAACAACCCCGCTTCCCGGTAACCCCCAATTATGGGAGACTAAGAGGTCATAGGCGTTATCCCAAAATAGGATCAATGGTTTTGCAAATAATCAACAATTATTAATAAATTCTACAACAACTAAGCTTTAAAATAGAATAATTTTTTTCTTTTCTCATACCTTGCAAAATATTGGAGCTGAGGGACTTTACCCCATATAACATCTAACTATCTAAAATCTTCCAATCTTTATTAAGATTTATTCCATCATTGTCACTTTAAATGAATATCCATTTTCTTGATAAACCTAAAACGTCGACAAATAAAAGTCGATCAGTATAATGAATTATAGTGGTATGTGGGGGAATCAAAATCTTGCTTTTAATTGTAACAACATATTGCAAGCAATTATGATTTGACAAAATAAACTTTACATTTTAAGCATAACTACTCAATCCTTACATACCCTAGCCTCTGTGTTATCCCTGCAGTGGATGGGGATACTACCTCTCATATGGTAGATCTCAACTAACCCCCACGATCCTACCTTATAGGTAGATCAATACATAGGGTCATGGAGTCATATGGTCCTACCCAAGGGTATACCAACACATCAACTCATGATAACATAATGATCCTACCTCGTGGGTAGACCATGTACTAGGTCATCTATATAATCATCATCAGAGCTACAGAGGAGGACCATGATCTGAGCTAGTCATGCACGTATAATTATGGTGGTAGTCATAGTCACTTTATAGTTGCATGAAATAAAAGAAGCAATTATTTCCAAGCAACCGTTAAAACCTCGAAAATCACCATGAAACTAGTAATTAGTCATAAGCATAACCACATACCTACTTTGGAGTCTCAAATATAAGCAAGATATCCAATCTAATCAAGATGTCCAATCAAGCAAGACAAGCAACCAATCAAGCAAATCTTGATCCAAAAAATATGTATAACACCTAATTGTTACCATATATCCCAAACAACTCTTTATTCAACTGGGATACCTTTCTAGGTTTCTAAGTCTCATCAGGATGCATTAGGGTTCCTTAGACCAATTCTCAAACCTTCTCATTTTTAGGTCAACAAAACCTAAAACTGCTTTTCTACTCATAAAAACCCTAATTACACAATTTATCCACATTAAGGATCTTTTATACTCAAAATAACTTTAGAACATAATATCTCTGTCTTATTCATGGATTTTCACAATTAAAATCCATAATTATCAAAATTAGGATTTTAAGCCCATTAATGCATTTTCATCTACATGGAACCCTTAATTAAGCCAATTATGTAAAAAGATCATCTTTTTAGATCCAATACTCACTTTTATCAACAACAGGTTAATATTGGCTTAAATTATCCAAAGAACATCATTAAATCCAACTATCATCAAATCTAAGGGTTTTTCATTAATTAAATAATTAAAGATTATAACTTTATGCACTTTTCAAATTATAAGCCTATTCAGATCCAGATTATATTTTTATCTTGTGTCCTTTTGATCAATTTTCATGTATGACATGTCTTATTATGAGCAGCTTAGCAATTTCTATGATTTTTGCAAGATTAGATTACCTGAGCCAATTAGGGCTTGACACGTCAGCGACTCTTGTATACTCCGGGTGCCTTTTTAATTTACAAGAAAAGACTCTACTACCCTCAGGTGGCATGCACACACTAAGGGGTATTTGTGTCATTCCAGAGATCATTGTCTTCAACCCCTCGCCCCACTTCTTCTCACGCACCAGCTTCAGGGGCTGGTCAACCTATGGGTTGACCTTATGTTGAAGGGCGCCGACGAATCAGGTGAAGGAGTGATCACCTCCGCCTGGTCCAACTGAAGTCGAAGGAGGGCTCAAACCTACGGGAGAGCGCGAGATCAGCAGAAAGGGACACTGATTCTATGACAGCGTATAGGGGTACAAAGAGGACCATTATGGCGATCGTGGTAGGCTCCTTCTGATCTTGGGCCTCACGTAGCGGTTCCTTGGGTTCGTTTGACTTGCCTCATGCCTCTATGCCCATCGTGAAGAGGGCAAAGCCCATTTTTATAGATCTGGCTTGAAGGCCATCACCCATGGACTCCGGCTCCACAGGGACTTTGGGAAAACTCCCAATGGCTCACAAAATCAAGAAATTAAAGGATCATTAGATATGATTTCTTCTCTCAGACCTATTGATATCCTTATTTTGAGATGAAAACCGTTGTATGGAAAGATCCAAGGATCGCGTTCCCACAAATGTACCGATCCCTTTCCCAGTCAGCTCGGGGTAGGAGATAAAAGCCGAGCCATCAATTCTCGATCCAAGGGCCAGGAAGCCATGCTTCATCTATGAGGGCCGGGCCTATGTTCCTAATCCAAATATAAAAAGTGACATTTCAATGTATTTCCTTTATCCTTTCCACTTTAGGAAATTTTGTAATAATCATAACTCTCAAATCGGTTATCCAAATAATACCAAATTTTAAATTAAAGTCCTTGATGACTTTATCTACTTGTATGCCAAGTTTGGGGCTCAATTTTGAAACTATGGGGGACTTTTCTTCATAGGAAAGTTATCACTTATTAAGGCATATTTTATGCATATTTTCTCTCTCCTATTCTTTAATTCTCTTTATTTAGATTCCTTTTACCATTTGAAACCTTATGGATTCTAAATCTCATCCATGATAAGTCAATCCCACATATTTCCACATATTTCTTATATTTTTATCATTATCTCAAATTTCCTTCTTAATAAAGCATTATTTGATTTCTTCTTTTTCTTTTAATCATATTGGACTCATTAACATATCATGATCCATGAAATCACATGCACAAAGGAAATCCATTCAACACACATAAATCATACAATTCCCATAATCATACATTTATTGGGGAAATTGCATTTCCAACCATATGAACCCAAAAATTGGGGTTGTAACAGAGATGGTCGTGTGCCATACTTTATCATATTTTTAAGGTTGTGAGACTAATTAGCCACCATTGTTTATTTATGTTACACTAGTGTTATGCTTATCTCACATGCATGCAAGTTGATATTATTATAATGGGTTTTACGTCCTAATTTCTTTATATGTGCTTTTTTGGCACAACTTTTATGTTTTGTTAATGGTAGTATTCTTCTTGATTATCTCATTTCAATTCTTATTCTTTTGATACCCACTTGGATGGTACCTTCCTCTGTTGGATCCTAGATGGGTGATTAGATGCTCTAGAGGGGGGGTGAATAGAGCTAAATGCACTTAAACAAAATTTATTAGACCTTCAAGATATATCACAAGATAAGGTTGCTAAATAGGAAATTTGAGTGCAACTAAAACATACATAGCAAGGATGAGAGAGATTGAGAAAACACAAGTAGACAAGATATTTAGAGTGGTTCCACACTTCAAACTAGAAGTATGTCAGTCCACTTACCTAGAGAGGTCAACCTCTAGGATTTCCTAACCATTGCATTCTTATATTCATTCATAAGACTTACAATACATGACCAAACAAAGGACTTACCTATACAATACAAAGAGTCTTCAACCTTACCAAGGACTTACCCACTTTGCAAGGAGTCTTCCGCCTTCTTCCAAGGACTTACCTACTCTTGGTCAAGTCTTCAGCCTTGCAGGGATTACCCACTCTTCTTGGATCTTCCTCCTTTGACTTCACCTTCACTCAGAGAAGCTTCCACCAAGGACTTACCCACTTGAGCAAGGAGTCTTCTGCCTTCACCAAGGGCTTACCCACTCTTGCTCCAAGTCTTCCGCCTTGATCTTCACCAAGGGACTCCTTCCCTTGTTCTTCTTCTCTCTCTTGTCTAAGAGAGAGAACCTTCATCTTCATGGTTGAAGTGAGAGAAAGGGAGGTGGTGGAAGTGAGAGCCTCACAAGATATACATGTAGGACTAGCTCTCTTACATATTTCCTACTCACTCTAATTGATGTAGCAAGTGATTAAGCTTAGAGATAGAGAGGAGGTTGTAGGATCACTCAACTATAGAATAGGGACCTTCATAGTGAATGCTCAACCTTGGAATGAAGCCAAATGGGTCCTATTTATAGCTGGGGATGCCTCTTAGCCTTTGGGAACACTTGTGAACGAAAACTTGCCATTTTATGGATTGCAATAGATATATTTTCACTTAGTTGCAACTCCACAATGGCTAGAAGCACTTTTCTGCACTTTTTCATATAGTGCAATCAGTCGAGTTTCTATAAGGGTAACTCAATCGATAGAGTAAAAGATAAAACCGATATTCAGACCATAGGTCGAGTTTGTCCTGGGGAAACTCGACCGACCAATGAAAATCAAATTGGTCTGGTACTCCATCGGTCGAGTTCTGTGTAGTGTAAACTCGACCGATCAAAAGTCATTTTCAAGATCCAATCAGGATCGGTCGAGTTTTCACCTAACAGAACTCGATCGATGAACAACCTGATGTGAATTTTGGAAAATGGCTTTTGAGTGCTTAAACATTCAATCTAAGTGCTCCTGATTTTTCTAAGCTTAATTACAAGCCATACAATCATTACAAGTGATTTACAACATGATTCTAATGGATTTACATCATATTACAAAAACGTGCACTTGTATTGACTTTGACTTGTCTTTTCTCCAATTTGAGATGCGCAAGTTAGGGCATTTGGAGTGTGTCTATACCTAATCTGAAATCACTCAAGTAGAGACATTAGACACCAATATGTGGAATGATTAGTCATCATCAAAACACGGGTTTAGTCAATTTAGACGTGAGTCAACATTGACCTAATTGACCTTGAGTCAACATCCTCTTCTATGGGAAGCCTTATTTCTTTGACGTTCTTAATTCCTTATATTGCTCAATCCCCGATTAATATGCTCATATTGGCTTGTATGCTGATAACTTCCATTTTTCTCTTCTCCATCAGGTACGCTTCCAACCCCATGAGTGAGCCAAGGAGTAGAAAACCAAGTTTGACCAAGACAATGCCAAGAGTAGATCGACCTTCTTGGGAGATAGATTTGAGATAGTTGGATATCCCTCTACTTAAATCCTTATGTTGTAACTTTCAAGTAAACCCTTTATGGGAGATGATAATGCAGTTTTATAAAATTGAATATAGTCATAAAATATTATTTTGTTGCTATACTTTGTCTATTTATAAATCATCATTAAAAAAAAAGAAAAATATACACCTATTCAAGCATGCTTGTTAGTATTCTAGGTATGGATGAGTTTATTTCTCAAATTAAGTAAGAAGTGGATACCCTCTCGAGTCCCATTCCTTACACTAACACACATCCTCTCTTACCTTATCCTCCTAGAGATTTTTCCTTCATCTCACCAAGTTTTACTATCTCTGACGTCTACTTAGACTTGGTTTAACCTATATGTTCCCTAAAAATAAAATGAAGATCACCTACACCATCCTACCTCTACACTGACATGTCCATATAATGTTTGGCCCTAAGGAACTCTTAGATTTGCTCTCCAACCCTAGGTGTGCTCGACCATTGTAGAAAGGCTTATATTCCATTAGATATGATGCACCATACAATAAACCAAAGATTGAAATACAATCTTTGTAATTATCAAATGAGTTGTTAGTTGACATCTATGATTTTTAGTAGTCTCCCGATTTCCACAATTGTAGGTAAAAATTTAGCTTCTTTTTTGCCTCCCTTGCTAGTGTTTTTAGGGTTGCTTCAAACTTGTTGAGTTTTGATTGTTTTATCAAAGTTTTGGTTTTTTCTATATTCGAGGGAATTCATCTAAGCTAATGAGATCTTAAGTTTCCACTGATTCTCGACACAGTTTGGTGCCTAAACTTCTAACTCACATTCTATGGAGGTGAAAATATATCTTGAGGCTCAGGTGACCTAGTGGCCTAAGTACATGGTCAATGGGACAAGACATAACTGGTGAGCGCAACACTGCCATCCCCTATCTTTCTGATCATGGATTCTTGAGCTTACCTCCAAGATCAAATTCCTCCTCTACTTCTGCTCGAAGACCTATTCTTCAGAGCTAATGAGTGATAGTTTCACCAAGTTTCCCTTTTCCTCATTTTATTTCCACTTGAAATGATTGGGTATACTTGTCGTTATGCAAAAAAGGTTTCAATTGTATCACATAGGTTTTTGAGTAAATGAAAAGACAACAAATTCCATGTCCTACTTTGACCTACTGATGTGTGAGTTGGAGGTAATTCTTACCAAACAAATTTTCATATAATCTCATGTAAACTCAATGAACTTCAAAAATTAAAATTGAGTTATTACAAAAGTGCACATATTTTGGTTTTTGAAAACAACAAATGTGCTTGATTTATTCCCATAAATTTGTAGGTTTGAGTTTTCAATAAGGTTATTCCTAGGGTCTAATAAGTTAATTAGAATAACTTATAAGCATACTGCATATATATTATAATTAGTTGTTGGATAGTCTTGATCCCTAACCTTAGAAGAAGATATGGTACTTATAGGCCACTTTGAGGTATATACATCTTCCCAATTTTATTTGGTCATATAATGAGTAAACACTAACTTGTTATCAATGAGGCATATTTTGAATTACACTCCTCTATTTGAATATCTTTACATCCTTTTGTATTATGAATTATTATCCATTGATTTCTTCATTCTTGATTACTTGGATCAGAATTTCTTCTATATGATTTAGGCAACTCCATTTGAGATATTCTACATTTTTGCATCCCTTTTGTACATGAATAGTAATTATATTGAACTTGTGATCTTGCCTTCTCTATTATGCATTTGATATTTGAATAAATAATATCTAATAGTAGTTGACAATGTTTTAGTAACTAACATTTTAGTCCTCCTACCAAGAATTGGGTTTCATTCCCTTGCCACATGTGATATAAAAGTAGGCATTGAGTTTTTTTTTCTTCTATCAAACATTATGGATTTTTTCTTCTGCCATATTTTATTTGTTGGACATTGGTATTTCATTATTCTTTGAATGACATTTGGTTTATGGTTCTCTACACCTACTTTTGATTATTTTAGTCTTATTGTAATCTACATGCATTTTGTATATGTTGATATTTTGTATAATATGAAAAAGTCAAGAATCTCTTTATTCATCAATTGTTACTCAACATTGTTAATGCCTCATTCTTTTGTAATTATCTTAGGTTATTTTTGATAATGTATAATACCCCTTGAGCTTACACAATTGTCATATCCCCTTTTGTAGGGAACACCCGTAACATCATACTTTCATTCTTATAATCCCCAAATATATTTCTATTGTACATATAACAATGTTCATGGTGCATACATTTTCCTTGTTTCTTCTCTTCTAGGTGTTGTTTTTAAACCAGATAGATGTAAGTTTTATAGAAGATGATGACTGAGGTGGACCTTATGTCATGACTTTGGCCTTTGAAGGATATGTTGAGATGGTTAGGTTTCCCTATGCAATTGGTCCTTAGTGTAAGTTATTGTACATTTATCCTTACTATTCATATATCTCATATGTTGAGGATCTTTGTAATCTTTTTCATAATGTAATAATCTAATGTTGAACTACTATATACTGAATATGTGTTTGTTTATCATACTTTTTAAGAAATGAAAAAATATTCCCCCTTCATACATTTAAGTAAGTCTGGAAGTTGGAAAGGTTTATTCTTCATATTAAGTAGGGAGTAGATCCCCTCCCACGTCCTACTCCATTCACACGCCATGCGTTCGGAGGAAATGGTGTGTAATTTCTCAAAGAGTTCATTCTTCTTTTATTGTCATGTTACACTTGTAGAATTTGCACATTGTATTCTGTTATAGTTTAACCCAAATGTGATCTGATCATCGTGGAATCTGATATGAATTGCACCTATCAGTTCTTGTGACTTCCTAAATGATGTATGTCATAAATTAAAACAAAATAAAAGATCATGTATGATGACCCCCTCCCCCTTGTTATCTCCTATTCCAGCAGACCGAGAGGGCAAGGGTCATTACCTTCATTACATGATCGAGGTTTATCAAGTAACCCGAAACAATTAATAAATTTCACTAATTGGGAAATAGTTTGGTACAAGATAAAATATAAATTTTCCAATAAGGTTACAAAACATGGATTCCTAAAGTTTACCATATGAAGTACAACCAACTAACAATATCCTCTAGGAGTTACATTAAATTTCTTTGTTTGATGCCTTCTTCTCTGGGTATCCATCTTTCATCATATTTGTGGAATAATTGTAGATTATCCTAAAAAACCAACAAACAAAGCATGCAGTTAGTATAACAATTTATACTGGTATGTGGAGGAAACTAAAAGATTGCATCTAAGTGTCACAACATAATGATAGAAATTATTGTTACAGAATCAAAATTATCATTTTCTTCATAGCTTCTCAACCTATTTTACTCAACCTCTGGGATACCCTTTCTTAGGGTTCCATCCATGCAGTGGATAGTGGCCCACCTCTCAATTTGGAGCTAGGTGCCTACGTTGGTCTTTCCAATCTGGGGTTGACCCCATATGACCTTCCCAATCTGGGGCCTGGTCTTGACGTTATAGGACCTTCCCAATTTGGGGCCTGATCTGACATTATATGACCTTCCCAATATGGGGCTTAGTCTAACATTATATGACCTTCCCACTATGGGCCCTGGGCTGACATTATTTGACCTTCCCGATCTAGGTATTGGTCTTTAGTCATCACAATGACTTTTCATTTCTTTCCATTCAAACCTCTAGAGTTGGTATGCGGGGTTCGAGCAAGTTACAAGCATAATTTGTGGATAACCTTAGTGATGTTATAGATTATAGGAAATAAATATCATCCAAGCAATTCGATAAAACCTCAAAAAATGCTGAGAAACTAAAGTGGTTAGTCATAGGTGTAACCACATACCTTGATCAAGTGCACATGATGTCCAAGCAAGAGAAATCAAACAAGCAACCAAGCACTTTTATCTTGAAAGTTATAGCAATACACCCATGTATCTGTCACGGAATTGTTCTTACCCCAATCCCAATCCCACTGCCTAGACAGTAGAAAAAGGATTGAAGCGCCCGTCCCTGAGTGGCCCAATAGGATCAATCACACTGGTATATACAATAAGAAACAAATAACTCAAAACTAGATAATTAAAGAACAAACTAACCCAATATGGAGATATACCCGATTTATCTTTGTCATCAGAGTGTATGAGTGCGGAAGCAATCTTATTCAATATTCCATTTGTAATGCCTAAAATCAAGAAAATCGAGACACAATCATGAAATTGCACGGTACACTATTAAATCAAGTAAATTAGTTTATCAGAAATCAAGTATACCTGGCAGGAATTATATTCAAAAGAGTAGCAAGAAATTTGCAAAACCAACATTTATTTGACAAGTTTTTCAAGCAATTCAACTTTTATTTTGAGTTCCCATTATGCTGTAATTCGAGAAGCATGCTTATATATTTTCTGACACTATTACCCCAACGCGATGGGGAAGGTCACTAGGCTCCTTCTCACCATAGGAACATAGGAAGCCAATGTACAAGTCCCACCTCCAAATGAGGGGGTTGTTGTACTTAATATCCACATTATCAACATTATCAATATCATCATCATTATCAATATACGGGCAGTCATAATGAGCATGCAATTTATGTTTTCATGTTTTTCAAAATATAGTATAGAAAAACAGAAGGCTAATCATAGGGAACAATATCTCATCCAAGTAAATAGCCAAGTATACAATCAAGAGATACATAAAAGTATCTTCATACAGTCAAGGAGGAGTTATATAATAGCGTACCTTTCACCAAAGATTTCGAGTATGATCAATATTTGAATCAATATGTCAACCATTCGAGTCAGATCCTAAATAATCCAAATTGGATCAAAAGTCAAGATCATGATGTTTAGAAAATCATGTTTTAATATTTGAGATTAGGGTTACACTTTTCCTATGTCAACCTTAGGGTCATTCACTTATAATCAATCAATATTTCAATATGTCCAACATTATTTCAATTATCAAGTATCTTCGAGTGTGAATGACTTTCCTAAGTTTCTAGGATCATGTGTGTTAACTCTAATTTATGGTCATTATCCAAGTCATCATCATGTTCCTAATTCATCATGATACTCAGCATAATTGCAATTCAAGATCAATTTGATTAAAGTAGAGTCATGAAATATACACTTGATCAAGGTTTTTCACAAGATTTAGATTTATTATCACAATATAAAGGTTAATCCTTAGTTCAATGTGCATGATTCACATTCTAGGAGAGATAAGTTACAAGATCAGATCTAAACTCATATTTAATCAAGTTTGGATTCAAGATGATCATTAGAGTCAAATATCAAGATTTCAAGGGATTAATCACTAAAATAGAGTCATTAAATAAGCAAGATATCAAGATTTAATCATATTAGTGATCATAGTTTTGAATCAGGTTTCAAAAGTATTTTTAATAGATACAATGGATTTTTCTGATCAAGATTGACTACTTGTTCGAATTATTTGGAGTTAGGATGCATTTTCCACAACTAAAACAAGATCTGAACATTTATTGCAATTTTGAGTAGAGAGGGATATAATTACCTTAAAAGGAAAGCCGAGATGAAAAAATGTAGACCGTTGATCTAGATCTGGACATCCACAATGGAACTCTTCATTAACAAGTGAGTAAGTCTCGATTTCCAAGCTCATGCCGTTGGATCGTGATCGGAGGGTTGTGGCTCTTCTCAAGCTCGACCCTTAGATCGAGATCCTGTGGCTTAAGGACCAGCCGGTCTAGGGACTCTTCCCTTTCATCACAGACGCTTGTGCGAACCATGAAAGCAGTATAGGAGCTCGATGGAGTGAGGGCGGATTGGGGCAGGAAAGGGAAGGGGAGAGCACGAGCTGGCCGATGGGGTTTGCCTCGGCCCCGCGGACTAGATGGGGGTCATATATTTGGGAAAAGAGACGAGAAGCATGGACGCCCGATCTGGGCTTTGCAGTGGTGCCATGGTGGCGTAGAAGGGGCAAATGAGAGAGAGAGAGAGCATGTGATAGGAAGAGAAGGTGTCGGTCGAGTTCTTGGGAGAAAGCCGAAGCTGATGGTGGGGTTTTATATAGCTATATGGGGCTATGTTTAGGGTTTTCCTAGGGCCACAACATCCATGGTGGCGGCCGTGAGAGCAAGCTCTCGTTTTCTCTTGAAACAGGCTGATTTGAGGGGGAAAAGGGCATAGCTAAATCCGAAATGGCGGGGCGAGCATTGTTGTGTGGTTTGATTTTGAAAACGAGGTCAAGATGATCGAATCATATTTGGCCGTTTGCCACCCCCCCTCTCCGCTGATTGCGGGAGGTAGGGGATGACCTCCTATCCATAGGATCAGGGATGCGATTCGTGGCTAGATGATCCAAGGTCCGGGGTTTATCCCATGCCTAAGGTCGCGGATTACTGACCTAGAAACGGTCAGAAAAGGCAAAAATAAAGGGATTTTGAGCATAAAACTTCCAAAATTTGTAGAAATTCGTAGGAATGTCCAAATGACCTCAAATTTGGATCAAAGTTTCAAAATAATGTGGAGAATATCTAGAAAATGTTTGAGAATCAAAATACAAAGTATTATTGACCAATTTTATTCTTTGGACAAATTGATGAATGAATCCAATTTGAAGTGTTATAATGTGTATAAAATCCACATTGTTCACCAAATCTTGGATTTGAGTCTCAATAATGATTATGAAGACAAGAAAAATAATTTGGGACCATTAGTAGGTATAATGAGGGCAAAAGAGTAATTATCACATTATTTTTCTAAAATCCACTTTGTCACATCCTTCCCTTCTTAAAAAGGAATTTTGTCCCCAAAATTCAAAAATATCCTCAAAATTGGGATTATTCAACCTAAGTCATTTCCTCAAATACTGGGGTGTCCTAAAGTATAAAATCAAAATCATGTCCTCAAATTTCAAGTAATCCAATAATCATAATTGGGATTCCATGTTCCTTATCATAATCAACTTAGTACTAACACCATTTCATCATCAAGCAATTGAGTATCAAGATCAACACATATATTGTCCAAAGTCATTATATGAGTCACAAATATAAAAAGCATCCTATTGATCACAAATTTGGAGAGATCATATTTTTATTCAAGAAAAAGTAGAGATCTTAAATCAAGTGTACAAGGTAACTTTCTATTCCAATAATTCAGGGTCCTCGCTTCTCCATTGGCCTAGGTGGGGGTTATACATCCATGATTTGAGATTTCATATTTCAACATTTCAAAACCACATCATACTTTCAATATCATGATTTTTGAGCTCAAAATCACTGGGATGTCCCACCCTAGTCCTAATGAGAGCTAAACCTTAAGTCATAAATCAAGAAGTCAAAATAAAGTCATCATTTCAAAAATTTCAAAATTTGGGATTTTGAAGTCATTAGTCATATATTTCAAGGTCCAAATAGTGTGATCATAGGATTTGTATCATTATTGAGATTAATAATAATGAGTCACAAGTTCATTAATAAATATCAAGAGTGTTGGATCAATGGGCTCTAGAAGGGGGGGTTGAATAGAGCTTCACAAACTTCACAAGATAGATTAAACCACCAAATTATATTACGAGTGTAATTTGAAGCAAAACAGTAATTTGATGTCCTAAGCTAGCATTCATAGCAAGGGTAAGAGATATGGATAAACATGCACTTGGACAGGTGGTTTAGAGTGGTTCCTCGTCCTAAACTTAGGATCAAGTCAGTCCACTACCTAGAGTTGGTTAGGCTCTAGGATTTGTAACTTGAGGCTCTTATATTTCTCACAAAAATAAGATTACAAGCTACAACAACCAACCATCCAAGGTCTTATATAACAAGCCAAGATCTTCTACCTCACCAAGGACTTACCCACCAAGCAAGTAGTCTTCCGCCTTCTCTAAAGGACTT
The DNA here is from genome assembly GCA_963693085.1 of Alisma plantago-aquatica. Taxonomy (NCBI): domain Eukaryota; kingdom Viridiplantae; phylum Streptophyta; class Magnoliopsida; order Alismatales; family Alismataceae; genus Alisma; species Alisma plantago-aquatica. Next base: position 1,845,526,698 of record OY856409.1, read on the forward strand.
ACCCACTCTTGCTCTGGTCTTCGGCCTTGAAGGAATTACCTATCTTGCTTGCCCTTCGCCTTGCACCTCTCCTTCACTTGGAGAGCTTTAGCACCTTCCTCCTTCACTCGGAGGCCTGGAGCAGCTAGCCTTCTTCTCCTTCACTTGGGGAAGAACAGCAACCTTCTTCTCTTTCTCTCGGAGAAGAAACTTCAATCAATCTTCATAGAGAATGGAGATGGGAGAAGTGGAAAGGAGAGCTTTACAAGATTACAAATGATAGCTCTCATACATGGGATCCTAACTCACTCATACTCACGAATTTGCTTTGAAGGTAGAGAGAGAAAGGGGCTCAAAGGATTAGAAACCACTCAACTAAGGCTAGGACCAAGCATATGTGAATGAGCAACCTTGGAATGAAGTCCAAGAGGTCCTATTTATAGTTGAGGGTGTCCCTTTGAGGTTGGGTGAGTTAAGTGGCACAAACTAGCCGTTTTACAACTTGCAACGGATCTATTTTGAGTCCCACCAACTCCTCCAACGGTTGGAATTGCTTTTTCTGCATTCCAGTACAGTTCGATCGGCCGAGTTTCATTAAAGGCAACTCGGCCGACACACTAGGTGACAAAACCAACAGGGAATCTGTCGGCCGAGTTTCCAGGGGGAAACTCGGCCGATCAGTCTTCCTTTGGTTTTGACTGACCAGTGGATCGGCCGAGTTTCCTGGCATTGAAACTCGGCCGACAGCCCAGAAAATTCCTCAATACATGGATCGGCCGAGTTTGTAATTCGGCCGACCAAATCCCTGTTAAGGGGTATTTTGGAATATTCAAAAACTGTATAAATGATGGATTTTTGAGTTCCAATCATTTTATCCATCTTAGATACAATGCAAAACATGAATTTAAGTGATTACAAAAATTGCTCTAAGCCTCTAAGGGCTATATTACAAAGCGGGTGAAAGTCACATGTTTTGCATGTGCCGGGAGAGTAGCTTTGAGTGAATTTTGATTCTTTTCTTGTATCTAATGTCTGCAATGATCTCAATTAGAAATGTTAGATACATATGAGTGGAATGGTTAAGTCATTATCAAAATATGGGCAATATGCGACACCTAGGTCAACATTCTCCCCCTTTTTGACAATGACAAACCATTCCTCAACATATTGAAAAGAATATGAAAATTATACCTTTGCTTAGAGAATTGCAAGGGGATGCAAATATGATCAGTCTTGTAATGCTCCCCCTCAATTCATGCTTACTCATCCCTGCATTGTTAGTTAACACACAAACAGCCATAGCATATATATATTGTATGATTCTAGCCAAGTCAAGATATATAAGTTTTAAAGACAAGAAAAGAACCATACAAGCACTAAAAGCAATATGATGGCAATATGATTGAGGTATATTTCTCCCCCTTTGTCATCTCAAAAAGGCAGGGGGGTAGAAGAGCATACAAACCAGGTCTTCTCCAAAACACTCAATCAAACATAGCATATGAAGACAGAGAAGCACAAAGATAATTCATGAAAACAACCAACTGTCATTCATCAAAATATGGATTACATGATAAGATAAGTCATACAAAATGTATCCAAAACATAAAACCAAAAGCTACAAGGACAAGCGGAAAAGCCATAGTACATCTCAGATAATGTGCCTAATATAGATGATACAAACATAGTCCCTAAAGAAAATGACATGGTCATGCGAGACTACACTAGACACATCTACTCTAAGCTATACTAATCTATGTCGACGTCATCAACAGCAGCATCCATGTCCTCATCGGGCTGGTAGTCCTCGTCTCCATCAGAAGGAGGGGCATCAGCCGGTGTAGCCTGTTCATCAGCAGCATCATCATCGTCAGCATCCGTATCAGCATCTGTCGCAGTCGCCTCATCTGACTCGGCATCGTCCTGATCTGGCATATCCTCGTCTGTAGGACCAAAAGCCCGTCCAGGCCATCTCGTGCTCTGCTCAGCCCAAGACATGCCCAGAGCATGGAGCTCATAAGCTATCTCAATGGGAGGAGCAGTCGAGGTGTACTGGGCCAGTAGCTCGGACAAGCGTCCACCTGGAAGCGCCAACACCGGGGAAGGGTGAGAGTATCCACCTGCAGAGTGGTCAGCGGAAGCAGAGGGTGGTGGAGGTGGATAGAACTGACTATACGCATAAGAAGCGTAGTTGTCACCGGGGTAGGGCTGGTAGGTGGGGTAGGGCTGCGGGCAGGATAAAGACATGGATGACATGACATGACAGAGATCCTCATGAAGATGGTGTTGGACCTGCATGTTGTAGGCTTGCTGATGCATGAGATACCCCATGAGGGCCTCATTGGAAACATGAAAATCGGCAAAAGCCGGGTGTGGAGGAGGTTGGAAAGATGGCTCAGGAGGTGGTGGTGCAGCTGATGATGGTGGAGGAGGAGGTGCATCCGATGATGATGGAGGTTGTGGTGGTGGTGGAGCAGAAGAAGATGATGCACCAGATGTAGGGACACTCTTCTGGAGAGTGGTCTCACTGATGTAAACCCCTTTTCGATCAGGTCGGTAGAGATAATCGGTGAAAAGAGATTTACCAGTGGCAAACTGGAAAAGTCCACAGATTAGGGCAGGATAAGGAAGATGGGTGCCCTTCGTGTTCTTTCCAGAATCAAAACATGTCATATGGTGCAGGATATACCGTGCCCATTTGACTCCATGATTGTTCAAGAGGAGATACATCATCATGGCAGTGTTCTCGGCTATGTCCGTTTGGTTTTTCTTTGGGTGAACATTGCAACTAAGAACAAACGCCAACACACGGCGAGGGGAGGACAGAGCAGAAGAAGGCAGGGTGCCCTTCTTTCTATAAGGAAACTCGGGAAGCTTGAGGAATTTGTGAATATCCGACAAGTCTATCTCGAGTGCCTTATAGATGTCCTCGGGACGCAAAAGATCGAAATAATCGGGATATGAGGTGGTCCAAGACGCCGGGCCGACGTTGCCATTAAGGTAAAGATTAAAGGATCGCTCGGTGATATGAAACGGTTGTCCGGCGATCATAGAGGTTAAGACAATCGAGGTATCCGAGGGAGGAACCAAAGTGTCGTAATTCCACCGCAAGTTTGCGTAGAATTGGCGGACAGCCTTGGTGCTATACTTGAGATTGTGAAATTTTGGATCCTCGATGCTAAAGGCGTCAAGATGGTGTGTGCGAAACACTTGACTCGCCTCAAAAAGATCGGCGTGAAAACAATGCGGTTGATAAAGAGCACGAAAAGGAAAAGGAGATCGAGGGAGAAGCTCTTTATACCGTGCAACCGCGGTATTGTCCACGAAAGAGAGGTTGTCAAAGGACATATACCTCGGAGCTAGAGGAACCGAAGGAGCAGGAGCGGGAACGGCGCGTTTCCGACGTTGCGACCTCATCGGAGAAGAAACGGAGAGAAGGGCGCCGATCCACACGGAGAAAAACGTAGCAACGGAACCGTACAAGCAGCTAGGGCACACAAGGGGGCCGTTTTGGGGGCAAGAACGGCCGGAGAGAGGGAGGAAAAGACCAGGAGAGGAGGAGTCGGGCTTGGGCGGCTAGGGTTCGGTCGACTTTGCTCTAGTTGAGAGGGAGCAAGTCGGCCGAATCCTATATATATAAACCCGTCTGCCGTCGATCGGCCGAGTTCCAGGGTGGGGAAACTCGGCCGACAGAGTGTACAGACACCCTGCGCCCGACCGATCGGCCGAGTTTCCAACTCGGCCGACAAAAACCCTGATGTGAGAAATCCTAAAATCTAGTCCTAGCCTCATACGACCTAGGGCAATTTTTCTGAGGGATCTAGGATGTATTTTAAACACATTTAGGCACATTCTCATCATCATAGTGTACTATTTGTCGATAAAAACTCTTTTTGCGAAAAATACCCGAAAATGAGATAAAACCAATAGAGATATTTATCAAAAACAAGCATTTTAAGCAAACAAGGCATTTATAAGCATGAGCAACACACATAGCATGTAACCAGCTAATTAGAGAGCAATTCAACATCATCAAGAGAGATTATTAGCAATTTTGACCTAATGAAATTAAATTGATCTCTAGCAAGCGGTTTAGTGAAAATGTCAGCCAACTGATTTTCCGTATCCACATGTGTGATATAAATATCCTTTTTGACAATGTGATCACGGAGAAAATGATGGCGGACTTCTATGTGTTTAGCTCTACTATGCAATATTGGATTATATGAAAGATTAATTGCACTAGTATTATCACAGAAAATAGGAGAAGCATCAAAATGAATGTTAAAGTCTTGGAGCATTTGCTTCATCCATAGGACCTGGGCACAACAACTTCCGGCTGCAATGTATTCAGCTTCGGTAGTTGATAATGCCACTGTGCTCTGTTTCTTGGAGAACCAAGACACCAAGCATGGTCCCAAGAGGAAGCAAGTGCCACTTGTGCACTTTCTATCAATTAAGCAACCTGCGTAGTCAGCATCACTATATGCCACAAGAGTAAAGTCCCTTGACTTAGGGTACCATAGTCCAAAATTTGGAGTTTTGGCTAGATACCTCAAAATCCTCTTGACGACAATAAGATGTGATTTCCTAGGGCTTGATTGAAAGCGGGCACACAAGCCAACACTAAACATTATATCAGGTCTAGAGGCAGTTAAATAAAGTAAACTTCCAATCATACCTCTATAGAGCTTCTCATCTACCTTCTCACCTTCCTCATCCCTGTCAAGTTTGGCAGTGTTTGACATGGGCGTGTCCATCTGCTTCATGTTCTCCATCCCAAAGCGTTTTAGAAGCTCAAGCGTGTATTTGCCTTGGTTGATGAAGTTACCATTCTTGGTCTGCTTGATTTGGAAGCCTAGGAAGAAGGTCAGCTCACCCATCATACTCATCTCAAATTCACTCTGCATAAGAGAACCAAACTCTTTGCAAAGATCAAGGTCAGTTCCGCCAAATATAATATCATCAACATATATTTGAATGATGAGAAAATGGGTAGAAGTGTGTTTTAGAAACAAGGTACAATCAACTTTGCCCATGATATACCCATTATCTAACAAAAAGTTCTTTAGTTTCTCATACCAAGCTCGAGGTGCTTGTTTGAGACCATAGAGAGCTTTTTGCAAGAGATAAACGTGATTGGGTAACTTATCATTTTCAAAGCCCGGAGGTTGAGCAACATATACTTCCTCCTCAATTGTACCATTCAAAAACGCACTTTTAACATCCATTTGATAAAGCAAGAAATTTTTATAACTAGCAAAGGCAAGTAGCATGCGAATAGATTCTAATCTAGCAACAGGCGCATAGGTTTCATCAAAATCAATACCTTCTTGTTGATTATAACCTTGAGCTACTAACCTTGCTTTGTTTCTTACCACTTTTCCTTGCTCATCAAGCTTGTTTCGGTAGACCCATTTGGTGCCAATGATCTTTCTATTGTTTGGTCTTGGCACTAGGGTCCACACTCGGCTCTTCTCGAACTGCTCAAGCTCTTCTTGCATGGCAAGGATCCACTCATCATCACCAAGGGCCTCCTTGATGTTCTTCGGCTCCATTTGAGAGATGAAGGCGCTGTCTGCTTGTTCTTTGTTGTGTGCAGCCCGTGTCCTTACTCTTTCAAATGGATTGCCTATGATCAACTCCTTGGGGTGATCTTTGGCGAAGCGGGGAGTGGGATCCTTCCTTTCTTCTTCTTTCTCTTCTTCTTCTTGATCTTCTTCTTGAACCTGCTTACCTTTATCTTTGATGTTGAGATCTTTGAGGATAGGAATGATTTCATCTGCAACATCATTATCACCAATAGGCTTGCCAACAACAGGGTTAGTTTCAATAAATTTAACATTTATGGATTCTTCTATTTTAGATAGTTCTATGTTAAATACTCTAAAAGCCCTGCTAGTAGTGCTATAGCCTAGGAAGAAAGCCTTGTAAGATTTCGGATCAAACTTGTCGAGAGAGTCCTTGGTGTTCAAAACAAAACAAGGGCATCCAAACACATGGAAGAAATCAATCGACGGCTTCCTACCACGCCATAGTTCATAGGGGGTTTTCTTAAACGTCGGATGAGTGAAAACTCGGTTTTGCACAAAACATGCGGTGCTAACGGCTTCAGCCCAAAACTTCTTAGGAGTATCATACTCAAGAAGCATGGTCCTAGCCATTTCCTGTAGCGATCTATTCTTCCTCTCAACAACTCCATTTTGTTGGGGTGTGCGAGGAGAAGAGAAATTGTGCGAATAACCCGATTTTTCACAAAAACGTTCAAAAAGATCATTTTCAAACTCTCCCCCATGATCACTACGGATGGAAACAACATGACAAGAAGCTTCGTTTTCGACTCGTTTGCAAAAGCTCGAGAAAACGTCAAGGGTGTCGCTTTTGGAAACAAGAAAGAAAGTCCAAGTATATCTAGAAAAATCATCGACGATAACAAGACAATACTTGGAGCCGCGAAGCGTTTGTGTTCTCATAGGTCCGAAGAGATCAATATGAAGAAGCTCTAGAACTCTCTTGGTACTCATGACCCCTTTGGACTTGAAAGAGGATTTGGTTTGTTTCCCTTGGGTACAAGGTTGACATTCCTCATCCTTTTCAAAATCCAATTTGGGAAGTCCTCGAACCAAGTCCTTTTTGTCTAGTTTCTTCATTTGATGCAAGTTCACATGACCCAAGCGTCGATGCCAAAGCGAAAGATCGTTTTTATCCACGACTAAGCATCTATTTAGTATGGGCTTTAAAGCATCAAGAACAATCACATATAGATTACCATTTCTAGTTCCCTTATATATGACATTATAGGACAGGGAATCTAGAAGCAAGCATTCTAAGGAAGTAAAGAGCACAAGATAACCATTATCACATAATTGGCTCACACTGATCAAGTTGTGATGTAGGCCATCAACAAGCAAAACATTTTTAATGCACAAATCATTACCTACATCACCCTCACCTATAACCTTACCCTTTTTGTTGTCCCCAAAGGTTACCGATCCTCCTTTCTTCTTCACAAATTTGTTGAAATGGCTGATTTCTCCAGTCATGTGCTTAGAGCAGCCACTATCAACAATCCATTTCTTTGTGACCTGCAAGAAAAGAGGATGTCGGAACCCAACTCAAACTTTGGGGTCCGGGGTTAGCTTGGGGACCCATTTCATATTTGGGTTGGTCCCCTTAGGCTTGTAAGGACAATAGGTAGAATAATGATCATCACATTTGCAATGCATACATACCATGGGATTTTTAGAGCCGGAAGACTCTCCATTGAGAATTGGAGTTTCCACACTCTTTTTCTTACCTTTCTTCTTCTTCTTACCTTTTGGGATACTCTCATCGTATCCTAGACCACTAGTACCAATTTGTTTGGTAGAGTGCTCTAGAACATCATTTAGAGACTTTTTACCGGAAAGAAACCTTTGCAAGGTAGATCTTAATTTAGCATTATCATCACTAAGATTTTTAATAGTAGTAGATAAACTATCAAGATCTTCTCTAGCATGCAACAGGTCGGCCTCAAGACAGAGGGCTTTAGTAAGAAGAGAATCTTTTTCAATAGTTAAGTTAGCAACTTCATTCCTAGGCAAGATAGGTCTAGAGGATAGATCATTTGTTTGAGCAAGCAATCTAGCATTTTCAGATTTAAGCATAGCAATTTCTTTTTGATAACAATGAACTTCCTCTCTCCTAGCATCATCAATGAGTTTTAGTTCAACATTTTCAGTTTTTAGAACATCTAACTCATCTAGGCAATTTTGGTTCTCGATCTTAAGACTTTCAATAGTTTTAAGATAAGCACCATTCTCAACCTCTACTCCATTGTATTGAAGTTCAAGGTCTTGAAGTTGCTCTTGCAAAGAATCTATACTATCAAGGTGTAACTTTTCATTTTCATCAAGAATGTCAATCTTGGCATATAGATCATCTATTATCTTTCCTAATCTCTTTCTTTTAGCTTTACATTTAGCAAGAGATGATTGACATTCACTAAGCATTTCAATGATAGATTCTTTAGATAATTCAAGTAAAGCTTCATCACTTACATTGCTTACCTCACTTACCTCCATTACCTCTTCACTAGTAGATGCCATAAGTGCAAGATGACATTCTCCATCCTCGGAACAAGATGAACTTGAAGTAGAAGACTCCTCCCATGCCGCATGAGCTGCATCTTTGGATCGTCTTTCCTTCTTGTCCTTCTTCTTGTACTTGGATTCTCTCTTGTATTTGTCATCCTTCTTGTGACTGCCCTTATGATAGCCCTTCTTGACTTTTGGGCAATCATTCTTGTAGTGGCCCTTTTGGCCACACTCATAGCACCTAGGAGTGGAGGAGGATTGCTTTCCCTTGAAGTGTCTTCCTTTGGAGTAATTGGCTTCATGGTCATTAGCACCTTCGTCTTCGCTTGAGGAGGGGCAAGGAGACTTCATGGCAAGCTGTTGTTGCCTCATCATTTCTTCGACATGAGCTTTGAAGGCCGTGTCCTTCATCTTTCTTGTCTCCTTCTCTTCCCTTTTCTCCTCTTCCTCTTGCTTGTCGAGCCTTGGTTCGTGAGCTTGTAGGTTACCAACCAGCTCCTCGGTTGACAACTCGCTAAGCTTGTAGACTTCTTCAATTGAAGTCACCTTCGGCTCCCATCTCTTTGGAAGAGACCTCAAGATCTTGGCGTTGATGGTGCCTCGATCCATGACACTCCCAAGGGCTGCAAGGCTGTTGAGGATGACGTTGAGCCTTGTGTACATGTCCGCAACCCTTTCATTCTTCCCCATCTTGAAATTTTCAAGTAGGCCTCCGAGCATGTAGATCTTGGCCTCCTTGACCTGCTCCGTCCCTTCATAGGTGACACATAACTTGTGCCAAATCTCATGAGCGGTGTCCCATGAAGAGATGCGGTTGAATTCCGATGGAGAGAGGGCAGCGTAGATGATGCTAATGGCTTTAGCATTTAGTTGAGCACGCTTCATCTCTTCGTCCGTCCATGTTGTGATGTTCCCCTTCGGCTCGTCGTACTTGAGGTGGACTATCTTCCACATCTCGTAGCTAACTCCTTGGATGTAGAACTGCATCCTTCTCTTCCAATATAGGAAGTTGGTGCCGTCGAAGACCGGGGGTCTTGTGGAGTAGCTTCCCTCAAGGTTGAGTGAACCGAGAGCCGAATCGCCCATCTTCTCCTACTTGTTGAAGTAGCTTGGAGAAGACCCGCTCTGATACCACTTGTTGGATCAATGGGCTCTAGAAGGGGGGGTTGAATAGAGCTTCACAAACTTCACAAGATAGATTAAACCACCAAATTATATTACGAGTGTAATTTGAAGCAAAACAGTAATTTGATGTCCTAAGCTAGCATTCATAGCAAGGGTAAGAGATATGGATAAACATGCACTTGGACAGGTGGTTTAGAGTGGTTCCTCGTCCTAAACTTAGGATCAAGTCAGTCCACTACCTAGAGTTGGTTAGGCTCTAGGATTTGTAACTTGAGGCTCTTATATTTCTCACAAAAATAAGATTACAAGCTACAACAACCAACCATCCAAGGTCTTATATAACAAGCCAAGATCTTCTACCTCACCAAGGACTTACCCACCAAGCAAGTAGTCTTCCGCCTTCTCTAAAGGACTTACCCACTCTTGCTCTGGTCTTCGGCCTTGAAGGAATTACCTATCTTGCTTGCCCTTCGCCTTGCACCTCTCCTTCACTTGGAGAGCTTTAGCACCTTCCTCCTTCACTCGGAGGCCTGGAGCAGCTAGCCTTCTTCTCCTTCACTTGGGGAAGAACAGCAACCTTCTTCTCTTTCTCTCGGAGAAGAAACTTCAATCAATCTTCATAGAGAATGGAGATGGGAGAAGTGGAAAGGAGAGCTTTACAAGATTACAAATGATAGCTCTCATACATGGGATCCTAACTCACTCATACTCACGAATTTGCTTTGAAGGTAGAGAGAGAAAGGGGCTCAAAGGATTAGAAACCACTCAACTAAGGCTAGGACCAAGCATATGTGAATGAGCAACCTTGGAATGAAGTCCAAGAGGTCCTATTTATAGTTGAGGGTGTCCCTTTGAGGTTGGGTGAGTTAAGTGGCACAAACTAGCCGTTTTACAACTTGCAACGGATCTATTTTGAGTCCCACCAACTCCTCCAACGGTTGGAATTGCTTTTTCTGCATTCCAGTACAGTTCGATCGGCCGAGTTTCATTAAAGGCAACTCGGCCGACACACTAGGTGACAAAACCAACAGGGAATCTGTCGGCCGAGTTTCCAGGGGGAAACTCGGCCGATCAGTCTTCCTTTGGTTTTGACTGACCAGTGGATCGGCCGAGTTTCCTGGCATTGAAACTCGGCCGACAGCCCAGAAAATTCCTCAATACATGGATCGGCCGAGTTTGTAATTCGGCCGACCAAATCCCTGTTAAGGGGTATTTTGGAATATTCAAAAACTGTATAAATGATGGATTTTTGAGTTCCAATCATTTTATCCATCTTAGATACAATGCAAAACATGAATTTAAGTGATTACAAAAATTGCTCTAAGCCTCTAAGGGCTATATTACAAAGCGGGTGAAAGTCACATGTTTTGCATGTGCCGGGAGAGTAGCTTTGAGTGAATTTTGATTCTTTTCTTGTATCTAATGTCTGCAATGATCTCAATTAGAAATGTTAGATACATATGAGTGGAATGGTTAAGTCATTATCAAAATATGGGCAATATGCGACACCTAGGTCAACAAAGAGTCGATATTTTAGGCATCAAAATTTATAGGTCTATAATTTTGAAGCTATAGTTTAGATTCCTATTTAGAACTTAGGGGAGATCACTCATCTATATTCAATTTTTAGAAACAATATTCAAGCAATATTTGAGCAACATATCAAGATTTTATTATCATTGTATCCAAGTGTGATGAATGATCTAGACCTAGGTCTATCTAGGAAGTAAACCACAGGTTATAGTCAAAATTGTCATATGTCAAAGTCATTATTAAATCAATATTCAAGATTCAGTATCAACCATGGGTTTAACCTATTGGGTTTAGGTCAACCAATCTAAATAATCAATAGGATGAAAACTTAGAGGTAGTCGTAATGGGGATGTGACCTAGGTTAGGGGAGTCATGAGTCAACTACCACCCTAATCTGGCACATTACCAACATTAGTCATTATCAATTGAGCTTATTCAAATAGGGAGAGTATCTATGATTAAATCATATATATCAAGGTCATAAGATCAAAATTTAAGATAATAGGTCAATAATGTCAAGATTTGCAATTATTTCTTTCAATATCAAGGTAGTTACAAAATTTGAAAATCGAGGATTTGAATTTGACATTCGAGGAATTAGAGCATAATAGTGCAAAATCTAGTCATATCAAAATCGAGATTGCAAAAGGCATCAATAGTCAATCGGAAAACTGCTTTTGCATCATAGTCTTACATCATGGTTTTGTGAGTCCTAGAATTTGTCACTTAATAGCATAGTCAAGGTGTGTATAAAATATGATACGAGTTTGCTAAACTATGTTTGAGGTTTAATCAATAATAGGGCAACATGGGTTTAATCAAATAGGGACCTTATCAACAATAAGGTATAAGGTATAAGTCATCCTTATTTCACCATATCATAACCTCAAACATAGTCAGAATTGAGTGTTCATGATATTAGGGATCATATATGAGTATTTGGTTTCAAAATTAATTGGTCAAAATCGAGTTTTTAAATTAAGGTCAGATCATAGTATCAACTTTCAAAAATTTAGCGATATTCATTTTCCCATGCATAAGCTAACCATAATCGAGACATTAAGTGGTAAAAGGTCATGAGAAGGACCACATGATAAGATAAGAATACTACCTAATCTTCATCTACATGGGTGGCTTAAGATCATCCTTTAAGAATAGATGAGATGCTAGAAGACTCTCTAGGGTTTCACAAGGGAACCTTTAGGTCCAGTTCTGGATCAATTAAGGCTAGGTAAAGCGGGGGATCTAAACCACCATGAATATGGATAGGAGAAATTCAGCCAGGACCCCGAGTCTAGACACCTCAATTTTCACCATTATGGACTTTAGGGTTTCTTGGGTGTAACGGACCTGAGAAATTATTTACTTAAAGTATATGGGAGTGTAAAGGCTCTCATACCAACTGTCACGGTACTGTTCTTACCCCAATCCCAATCCCACTGCCTAGACAGTAGAAAAAGTATTGAAGCGGCCGTCCCTGTGTGGCCCAATAGGATCAATCACACTAGCATATACAATAAGAAATAAATAACTAAAAACTGGATAATTAAAGAACAAACTAACCCAATATGGAGATATACCCGATTTATCTTTGTCATCAGAGTGTATGAGCGTGGAAGCGATCTTATTCAATATTCCATTTGTAATGCCTAAAATCAAGAAAATCGAGACACAATCATGCAATTGCACGATACACTATCAAAATGAAGTAAAATAGTTTATAAGAAATTAAGTATACTTGGCAGGACTTATATTCAAAAGAGTAACAAGCAATTTGCAAAACCAACATTTATTTGACAAGTTTTTCAAGCAATTCAACTTTTATTTTGAGTTCCCATTATGTTGTAATTCGAGAAGCATGCTTATATATTTTCTGACTCTATTACCCCAACGCGATGGGGAAGGTCACTAGGCTCCTTCTCACCATAGGAACATAGGAAGCCAATGTACAAGTCCCACCTCCAAATGAGGGGGTTGTTGTACTCAATATCCACATTATCAACATTATCAATATCATCATCATTATCAATATACGGGCAGTCATAATGGGCATGCAATTTATGTTTTCATGTTTTTTAAAATATAGTATAGAAAAACAGAAGACTAATCATAGGGAATAATATCTCATCCAAGTAAATATCCAAGTATACAATCAAGAGATACATAAAAGTATCTTCATACAGTCAAGGAGGAGTTATATAATAGCGTACCTTTCACCAAAGATTTCGAGTATGATCAATATTTGAATCAATATGTCAACCCTTCGAGTCAGATCCTAAATCATCAAAATTGGATCAAAAGTCAAGATCATGATGTTTAGAAAATCATGTTTTAATATTTGAGATTAGGGTTACACTTTTCCTATGTCAACCTTTGGGTCATTCACTTATAAATAATCAATATTTCAATATGTCCAACATTATTTCAATTATCAAGTATCTTCGAGTGTGAATGACTTTCCTAAGTTTCTAGGATCATGTGTGTTAACCCTAATTTATGGTCATTATCCAAGTCATCATCATGTTCCTAATTCATCATGATACTTAGCATAATTGCAATTTAAGATCAGTTTGATTAAAGTAGAGTCATGAAATATACACTTGATCAAGGTTTTTCACAAGATTTAGATTTATTATCACAATATAAAGGTTAATCCTTAGTTCAATGTGCATGATTCACATTCTAGGAGAGATAGGTTACAAGATCAGATCTAAACTCATATTTAATCAAGTTTGGCTTCAAGATGATCATTAGAGTCAAATATCAAGATTTCAAGGGATTAATCACTAAAATAGAGTCATTAAATAAGCAAGATATCAAGATTTAATCATATCAGTGATCATAGTTTGGAATCAGGTTTCAAAAGTATTTTTAATAGATAAAATGGATTTTTATGATCAATATTGACTACTTGTTCGAATTATTTGGAGTTAGGATGCATTTTCCACAACTAAAACAAGATCTGAACATTTATTGCAAATTTGAGTAGAGAGGGATATAATTGCCTTAAAAGGAAAGTCGAGATGAAAAAATGTAGACCGTTGATCTAGATTTGGACTTCCACAATGGAACTCTTCATTAACAAGTGAGTAAGTCTCGATTTCCAAGCTCAGGTCGTTGGATAATGATCGGAGGGTTGTGGCTCTTCTCAAGCTCGACCCTTAGATCGAGATCCTGTGGCTCAAGGACCAGCTGGTCTAGGGACTCTTCCTTTTCATCACAGATGCTTGTGTGAACCATGAAAGTAGTAGAGGAGCTCGCCGGAGTGAGGGCGGATTGGGGCAGGAAAGGGAAGGGGAGAGCACGAGCTGGCTGATGGGGTTTGCCTCGGCCCCGCGGACTAGATGGGGGTCATATATTTGGGAAAGGAGATGAGAAGCATGGACGCCCGATCTGGGCTTTGTGGCGGTGCCACGGAGGCGTAGAAGGGGCAAACAAGAGAGAGAGCATGCGATAGGAAGAGAAGGTGTCAGTCGAGTTATTGGGAAAAAGCCGAAGCTGATGGTGGGGTTTTATATAGCTATATGGGGCTATGTTTAGGGTTTTCCTAGGGCAACATCATCCATGGTGGTGGGCGTGAGAGCAAGCTCTCATTTTCTCTTGAAATAGACTGATTTGAGGGGGAAAAGGGCATAGCTAAATCTGAAATGGCGGGGTGAGCATTGTTGTGTGGTTTGATTTTTAAAACGAGGTCAAGATGATCAAATCATATTTGGCCGTTTGCCACCCCCTCTCCGCTGATTGCGGGAGGTAGGGGATGGCCTCCTAGCCATAGGATCAGGGCTGCAATCCGTGGCTAGCTGATCCAAGGGCCGGGGTTCGTCCCATGCCTAAGGTCGCGGATTACTGACCTGTAAAATGGTCAGAAAAGGCAAAAATAAAGGGATTTTGAGAATAAAACTTCCAAAATTCGTAGAAAATCATAGGAATGTCCAAATAACCTCAAATTTGGATAAAAGCTTCAAAATAATGTGGAGAATATCTAGAAAATTTTTGAGAATCAAAAGACAATATTATTGACCAATTGTATTCTTTGGACAAAGTGATGAATGAATCCAATTTGAAGTGTTATAATGTGTATAAAATCCACATTGTTCACCAAATCTTGGATTTGAGTCTCAATAATGATTATGAAGACAAGAAAAATAATGTGGGACCATTAGTAGGTATAATGAGGGCAAAAGAGTAATTATCTCATTATTTTGCTAAAATCCACTTTGTCATAATATCATTATTTTATCCAAATCATCATTAAGACTGACTTGGGTTTCAAGTTCGGGTTTCTAGGTCAACTTTAGGGTTTCACTAGGGTTTTGGCTTTCCAAACCCTAGTTTCCACTTTTCATTACCTTTGGTTCACAAACCCTAATTTGTCATTAATTACACCTTTTATCGCAAGGAAACCCTAATTATCCGAAACATGGGTTTCTAAGTTCACATAACCTTCAAGTTCTCCTTTTTCTTTATAAAAGATCAGTCTTTTATCATCAATATCAACTGGACACATTAGAATCATTAAAACTTATGTATTAGGTTTTCTAGTTCATTTAACACATTAAAGATGCTAACTTTAGGCACTTTTCAAACTAGAAGACTATTTAGGTCTTGGTCATATTTTTATTGCATTTCTTGCATTCTCTTGATCAATTTTCATACATAATTAATCTTAATCTAAGTTACCAATAATTAAATATGATTATTCTGAGATAAACCCTAACCAGCCAATTAGAGTGTGCAACCTCAACATGGATGATCCTATCCCGCGGGTGGCGGGAAAGGGCTAGAGCTAATATGCTCCCACCAACTTGATTCTCTGTGCTCGAATGGCAAAGTCGAGAAAAGGGGTGTCAAAAGACCAAAAAGACCTCACCTTTGTTCACACATTCCTAAAGGCATGGAGGTAATTATGCTAGTTGTCATCTTCATCCATGTATCATAACCCCTGGGTTGACTCTGCATCCTCGAGCCCTGATGAAGAAACCATATCCATGGTTGCATTCACACTGGCTCACCAAAGTCACCTGGCCCATCAAACGAGCCAAGTTGTGGCCAATAGAGAGTCAACCATGAGCCAACCTAGGTCAGGGAAGAGGGGTATCAGGGGTGATGGGTTTTGGAGGTATGAGGTGAGATTGGGTTAGGGAAGGATCCTTGGAGTTTATCTTGGTCTCTCCATCCTTCTTTTGGTCTTGCACACACCCTAGGAATCCTTATATAGGCCTAGCAAGTGAGTCAATGATCAATGGAGTTCGAACCCCATAAAGTTTTAGGGAAACTTTGCTCCTTCAAGAAGGCATGGAAAATATGGGGTAGTTAGATCTAAAAAGGTTTCTTGAAGGTATTAGGAAAGGTTTCTAGGGGTTTCTTGGATCAATGCGAGAGAGAGAGGATCGAGTTGAAAGGGGGCTACTATTTATATCTTTCTGATTTGGGCATGAGGTGGAAGATGATCCTGCAATCATAAGATTATGATCCAATAGCCACAAATAAATGTGTGAATAAAAATGGCATGGTCTATAGTTTTTTCTTTCCAAAATGGACTGTGACATTTAATATGCCAAAGCATTAATACTTACACTTTATGGATTTTTGTAAAATCCATATACCTCGATCTATTATTCCTTTAACCCCAAATTTAAAAGGAAAGACTATAACGACTTTATCTAACTGTGGGCAGAGTAACCAAAACTCGAAAAGAAAAGATGCTTTTCTTAATATGCAAGTCTTCTTCATATAATGCACATTTCAAGCATTAAAATGCATTCTTTTATCTTTCTTTCTTTTCTATTTTCTTTATTTTGGCTATTCTTTCTATTAGAAACCATGTGCAAATGAAATTAATTAATAGGATCCATCCTTCCCACTTTTTAGAGAATTCTACACATTTCTCTGAAGCACATATAATTATTATCTATTTTCCTTTGTTCATTGCTTATTATGGGATTTTCTTTTTTCCCTTTTCTTTTTTATCTATTATTGGAATAATAAAATTGTAGAATTCATGAAATCCATCATAAAAGGGAAATTTGCAAAGAAATCCATTCTTTAAAACAAAGCACACAAATTTCCAATCAAGTCTCTTTTATTAAAACAATTGCATTTAAATTATCAAAATACAATTGATGTTGAGGGTATAACATCTTTCCTACTTATAGTAATTTCATCCTCAAAATCAGACTAATCAAACAAACAACTCAGTATAAGACTTTTCCATGTCTGTCTTTAGCTCCCATGTGGCTTAATCCTCTCCATGGTGATTCCAAAGAACCTTCACCATCTCTATCTTTTTAATCCTGAGTTGTTTCACCTTGGTATCCAGTACCCTCATATGTTACTTAGGGTGTGTCATCCTCCCTTGGGGTTCAATAGGTTCAATGCTCAACACATGGCTTGGATCCTTCACATGGTGCTTCAGATTGGATAGTTGGAACACATCATTCATCATACTATATTGAGGTGGTAATGCTAAACGATAAGTAGCTTCACCAATCCATTCTAAAATCTCAAACGGACCCACATATTAGGGACCTTCTTTCCACTATTCTTAGCTATAGCTCGGAGAGGTCAGATTTTTAGAAACCATGTTCACCCATAGTGAAGTGCAAGTCAATATGCTTTGCATCAGCATACGACTTCAGTCGATCCTAGGCTCTCTTCAGCCTTTGCTTGATCAAAGTGACTTTATCAACATACAACTACAGTTCTTCTGACCTCATCAAGGTCCTCTCACTGACATCATCCCAATGAAGCGGTGACTGACATGACCTCCCATAAAGAGCTTCATATGGAAGCATCCTGATACTGGCTTAGTAACTATTATTTTAAGTAAAATCAGCTAAGGGCAAGTATTGCTCCCATGATACACCCCAATTGAGCACACATGCTCTCAATAGATCCTCTAAAATTTGGATTATTCTTTCTAACTGTCCATCAGTCTGGGGGTGATAAGTTGTGTTAAACTTCAATCTAGTACTGAGTTATTCATGCACTTACTTCCACAGCTAGGAGGTGAACTCAGGGTCACAATAAAAAATAATTGAACTCAGAACACCATGCAGTTGAACTATCTCTCTACTATATAGTTCAACTAGGTCTGTCACCTTGGTAGTGGTATTTAAGGCAATGAAATGTATTGATTTGGTAAGGCGATCTACCACAACACATATTGCATCATGACCTATCATTGTCTTGGGGTGACCCACCACAAAATCCATGGTGATATGTTCCCATTTCCACTCAGGAATCTCAATGGGTAGATATTGTTCATTCTTCTCCATATGGAAGGTGAGGCAACTAGCCACATATACTAGTATGTTTGTCTTCATCCTGGATATCAAAAATATCATTATAAGTCTTCAAACATCTTCATGATGCCAAGGTACATGGTAACTTAGACTAATGAACTTTTAAGTCCTTAGGAGCAAATCCTCAGGAACCCAAATACCATTTTCATATCCAATTCCACCATTCATATCTACTGAGATATGGGTCTAAGGTCTCCTCACAAAACCATTCCCCTCAACTAAATCTAGGTCATCTAACTGAGTTGTTCAATCTCAGTCAACAAGTCAGGCTTGATTTACCTTTATATGGTACTTCAACTATTACATTCGTCATTTTGATCACCAATACAATCCTATACCTATTCAAATTCCACTTGATAAATATATCCTCATATAAGATGTTAACTTGTAAATTATTGCGTTCACCTAGGGTTCCAAACTATTAATTCAATATCTTCTCATAGGGGTGTGGTAATACCTCAAATAATCGATTATCCTAAAAGAATTTCAACTTCAATAATATTTTTTTCATATCATTTCCATTCCTAGTATGGAATGCATCTATCTCATCTATCACAATCATAATAAGATGAAATACACATTTGGATGTAGTACAAATACAAACCTCATGACATTCCAAGAGTAGATATGGTGCATCACACATCACCATTTTATTTTCAAGTCTAGGTGGAATCATCCTCCAGATGACTCCAAACCATGATTACCACCATTCCCTTAATTCCATGTACATATAGGAAAACCTTTTCTCATAACCCTTGAGTCTTATCACAACTCCTATTTATGATCCTTAGTCATCTCCTCAAGGCTCTAGGGTGTCTCTACTTTTGGGAGTGATCTCATCCTTATGCATCTAGAGAGTGCCTCTCACATTTACCCTGTGGGCCATAGGAACTCGTGAAGGACCCAACCTCCTGACCCATGGGCCTCGAGCAAACATAATAGTTACCTCCCAACCATATAGTCTTGTGCATTTAGGGAAGAATCAACTCCTAATCCCATCGGTCTCATCCCTTCTTGACCTTAGAATTGACTTAAGGTTTTATCATAACTTTATTTTATTTCAAACCACTAGCTTGATGTTTCTTTATTAATATCCAAGCACATTATATCCTTTAGAATCATTACATAGAATTCCTTCATCCCCTAGGGCATTCATAGTTTCCTTATGTCCTTTGATGGGAATCATGGCAACCTACCCATCTGGGCCTGGTCTCGTTCTATTGGCCACTTTCATAGTGACCTTTATCATGTCCCTTAGAGATGGCACACATGGGTGTAAAACTAATAGTCAGTATATGTGCTTTTATGCTTCATGCGCTAAATTTCTCAAGTAAGGGACCTTTAAAGTTACCTCAAATCTTAAACAAATTAGAAAACTCACTCCTTTAGGAAGGGTCCTTTCCCAGGATAGGAAAAAACTATTACTTAACGGTACCAAGGATCACAAAAACCTACTTGAACGCAAGTATATATCATTACACGAGGACATTTACTTTAGGCATATTTCCTATTATTCCATCCATGCAGTTTCTACTTGTGAGTTATGCCATTATATCCCGTGATCTACCACTCAAGAGTTGGATCACTATTGGTACCTTACTACCAAAAATCGAAGTGTTTGAATACAATAGGACCAATGGATTATATCTCGTGTTTTCGGTACGATAGGAATGCTATTGCATATGGCATCATATGCCAAGTACGTTGTGTAATCTATACAATATGGTAGGCCAGAGTAGGATAGAATTCCTTGAAAAATACAACCTTATTTACCACACCGACCTCATGTCAACTGTAACCACATTCCATATTTATTATGACCATTATTACATTTCCAAATTTTCCATTATGTCATACTTATTCATCACCTCTTGGGGTGGGACTGGTTTCATAAATACATATGATTTCATGGTGGTGCTAGACCAACTTGTGTGAGTAGCACATCAAGCATATATCACATATGGGGTTCCACTTAACCCAAAACTTTACGGGGTGTCATGATTAATTTCTATGAACTCACTCAACCTTGTGAGCATTATATGCACCAAATACCTCCACTTCCCCTCTTTGGTCTAGGAACCTGGGGTTTACCTTCTTATCATTGGTCATCTAAACTACATGACTTAACCACTCAAGAACATACCACACCAAATCATTATATGGCATTTTCTTCCAAATTATCTTTTACATAAACAACCCTTAAAGTCCTACACAAGGAACTACCAATATGAGTATGAGGCTTCACAACATACTATCATTTTATACCTATCTAGGATCTTTGGAATCTCTTTCCCTCACCTTGATGGTAGGTAATCATATCATCTACACATATGTATAAGAAACCTCCTTCTTTATCTCTAGGGTTTGGCCCTTCCAAAGACATCTATGGTACAAAAAAACTCTAGGGATCTTGCATGTAGCAACTCAACTCATCCCCTCATGGTAGTCTAGTTTAGGACACATTTGTTGGTAAGGTATGCCCAAAGAGCCAATCATGTGATGATTGACATGGCATATACCATAAAGGATTTGATTAATACTCACAAAGGTAAGCTTCCAATTTATTCTATTTCATTCATTTATGAGATCATGAGGAAACATTATTAATGTCTAAAGAATGACAATATTCAATGACACATGTCTTCAAGTAAGTAACTTGAAGAATGAGATCATATGAATGCTAAGAGTATTTACATTCTTATTATGTCCCTAGTCTATTGTTACTGTGGAAGGCAGATAGACACCAATATCACATAAGACTAGACTGTGGTTTGGTTGATGACTGAATCTCATTTTTCATGATATGGCAATATCAAACCAAGCACACATATACATGTTAGCAAATAGTGTATCAGACAGACCCACCTTGAGAATGACACATGGAACCATCATTGGTAGTCATAGCCACCTCTCATAGTGAAGGTGGTGATTGCGATTCTTAGATTAGAAATCACTACACTCATCACATGTCGTTGGGTATGATTTGACATCATCAAACGCAGTCCTAAAATATGGGTTGTTATAAAGGTGATGATTGGGTGACTTTGACACATGGGGACTGATTGTAAGTGATAGAAATGGGATTTTTCCATCCTACTTGAGATTTATATCATGGTCACTTGATAAGAAAGACTAAGAAACGCATGTGCATGCACATGTGAATCAATGTATGATATTGGGGTCACATTATCTTAGACAGTATGCTCTTGCTTCAAGGAACATGGGTTGAACGTTGAGAGGATGATGACTTCATGCCTCAAGTTTACTCTGGATATCAGAGACAAAGGAATTATACAATCACTACAACACCTTACACAGATTTTAGGTTGATGTTGTTCTCCAACTTTCCATTCACTTGGGTAGCCGGATGTTCGACTTGGCACCACTCTCTTCTTGCGATGTCATAAGTTAGTTATGGACATTCATTGCCAATATGATCTGGGACCTATAGGGTCACACACATAGGAACTCATCTAGAAGAGGAGTATAATCTTAAATGATGATTGGATTATTACTAAAGTGTTTGGGTACTCAATTCACACAATATATCAGTTGACTACACCACTACTTGATCGTCTCACTGGGTGAGATGGCTGTTTGGAGTGCCAAACCATTGTTTCAAGGGTTGATATGGGAGTTTGGATAGTCGGGATAGTTGGAATTTAATTGGTTGGAATTATGAACAAATTAGACCCATCCGATCGGCTCACTAGGTGAACCGATCAACTCGGCTGAGCGAGATGACCAGTTCACTTAGTGAACCGATTAGCTTGATTGGGTCGGTGGAAGGTTCCAGCAAATTTCTCAAATTCATGAGAAATATTACTCATTTCTATTGTTCAATTTGATTGGAACAAGGAATTAATATTTGCATTAACTAGAAACAATTTTTTCAATTCCGTATGAGATTGGGAAACTTTCAGACGACCGTCTCAAAGAACAAGATGAACATCTCGTGGTGCCAGAAAACCATGTGGACTACAAGATGACTGTTTCATGCCTCATAGGTTACAAAAATTCAAGATCTTCCGGTCCCTTCCACTCCCACATAGATCTTGAACATATTGGGAACCCTGGCCCTAACCCTACCTATAAATAGAGGGGTATTGGGGACTTCCCAGAGCACAACAATAACACAGAAAATTCAAAATCAGATGCTCTGACAATTATTGTCCTCTCCTGTTGTGGTAACTAAGAGAGCCTGAGTAAGTCCTACCCCACTAGGGAGGGATATCTATGGGAGAGAAAAATTGAGGATCATTATTATGGGAGAGAAAGTTGGTGACTAGTATTCCAATGGGAGGGACAACTCCTTCCTGTCTATTCTAGTTGAACGACATGAGTTCTAGATGGTCTTTGAGGACTACTCTGGGGGCAGGAGTCCTTTAGCTACTTCTGGGAGGGCAAAGTCAGCCTATAGACCATGGAGAGACTACAGGAGCCGCTATAGAAGCTGATCCAATATGCCTTCTGTGGGAAAGACCAAGAGTTGCACAACCACCATCCAATAGAAACTAGAAGATAGTTGCAACTGTAATGAGTTGTACTCGTTGGACTTGATCTAGGACCAAGTATAAACTCGTTAAATGATCCTTACTATTTCATAGTAGTTGACACGATCTTGTTGTTATGGGGAATATGGATATATTAAAAAACGTTCCATTGCCTTACTTTATGCCTGTATTTCCCAGCAGTGGTATAAGAGACACATCAATTTACTATGACTTAGGATAATTTATGTGATCATATTTTTGGGTTTATCATTTATTTATTACATATAATGTGAATATTTAAAATCTCTGATATGCGTATCTGATCAAATACCACATAATCCCAACCTAATATATATATATATATATATATATATATATGAGATGATATATTTGCAATTTACACACATCACCCTAAAAGCGATTTTGATGGTGGATGTGTAGCACAATTATGTACTAAACCCTATATCTGCATGTGGTTGGATGGTTTGGTTTTATTCTTATTTATCTCAGTCTGTGTACCAAACCTCTACCTCCTTATTCCCAATGTAAAATTAATTCTTTCATACATTTGCTCTCCTCGAATGTAATTTGAGGTTTCTCTTTACAATGTAATAAATTGCAATAGGATAGTTTCCTTTCATGCAATGATGACAAAGATGATCACTGCCAGACATGACGATCAATTCATGAGACAAGCCAACCATTCAAAGGACCATGGAGGATAGATAAAAGGAGCCATACAACCTCCTAGTGGGCCCACCAACTGCCTGGAAGGAGTCCAAACATCATTTAAATGGGAGGCCAGACAACCATCCCTGAGGACCAACCAAATGGCCAAGAGGCGAGACGACCGATTCAAAGGTTGAACCGATCTACCCATATGGGCAAGTAGAGATCTATACCAACAACAAGTTCATACATGTGATGTGATGATTGTCCTAGGTGGTAGTAATTCCTTGTGGCTCCAAGGAATTACAGTAGACATGGACATAACCATCGCTTTTTTTAATATTGCATGTTTACATTGTAGGATATAACATCTATATAATATGTACTATATATGTGGTGATTGGATATAGTATATGTATATATAATATATATATATATATATATATATATATATATATATATATATATCTTTAAGAAATTGTAAGCTAGTCTTGTGAGAACTTGAGGACATCACTTGTGAATCTTATTGGGTAGGTCAACTTTAAAACATATGAACATGATTGTGTATCCTTATGGTTCATGTTAAGAGGATTGATATGGATGTTGAGCCTAAACTGACCAAAAGTTAATGTGACTTTAATTTGAAGTGAGAGAGAGAAATCCCTTGATTAACTGGTACACAAGTCAGTAAGGAGGGACATATAATTCTTTCTAAAGGTTCTGTCAATTAATCTTGTGATCTTTCCACCGCATTTTCATTCACAATCCACCATAAGAACTAGGAGCACATTACTGTCTTTCACTATTTGATTGCATCCTATGTAGATAGGTCTTGCATTATAGTTATTTTCACATAGTTTTGCATGAGAATGAAAAAAAATAGATAGATTAGTCATCCATGCACTTTATCCTTAGGTTCATGTCATAGTAATTGCATAATTGTCATTATGTAGTTGTATTTGCATCTTTTGAGCATATAGTACATCATGTGTCTTATGTTCTTCTAAAAATATTAAAGTTGGTGAACTTGTTCCATACCCTACGAATAGAATGCATCAAATGTATAAGTTATGTAATCCATTGTCATTTATGAAAATGAGGGCTTGAAAAAAAAAGAAAAAAAGATTGAGAAGTAAGTAGGAATAAGAGGGAGAAAGGAACATGTTCTCACACGCATATTAAGAAGGATAAGCACATTGTGTAGTTTTTTTAGATATTCCATCTCACTTTGAGATGGAATGATAGTGCATGCATTATTTCACCAAAAATGTTAGCATTACGATCATTATCATCTACATCTGCATCATCATAGGTTAAACATTTTTGTATTGCATGATTGACTATAATGTGCTTCCATTTCTTCCACAGTCGCCTATTCCATCCACCTGTTGCTCTAAGTGGTAGGCCACCCATGATTTTCTCCTCATTCGTGTATATCAGGAGAGTTTCTTCCATTTAGATGGTAGTTAGAGAAAATGAGCAACGTAGATAGGAGATCATAAGATGCACCAGTTAAGCTGATCGCAACCGGTTAGTAGTAGTTTCTGAAATTCACGTTCCCTGAGTTTGACTCGAGCCTCATAAGGCCTATATTACTTCGATACGTACACTTGCATTTCACACACGGTTCAAGCGTGTCACCACCTGCCTGTAGAACTCGAACACAGAGCATGGTGGGCAATCAAATAGTTGAATTTTGATATGAAGAAAGCAGGTGAAGCCAAGATTCTACAACTTCAAGAGCTAGAAGAACTCCGGATGATAGCTTATGAGAATGCACGAATCTACAAAGAACGCACCAATCTTTGGCATGATGGTCATATGAAAAGAAAGGAAATTCAAGTGGGAGACCAAGTTCTAATGTTCAACTCAAGACTGAGGTTGTTCCCAGGGAAACTTCGTTCTCACTAGTCTGGACCATACATTGTCAAGAGTATCTACCTGCATGGTGCTTTCGTTTTATGGAGTGAACAATTAGGAGAATTTGTGGCTAATGGAAAACACTTAAAGAGATATTTCACCTCAGTCGACATATGCACTGAAGCAATGCTGGATCTTACCAATCCAGCATATCCACCAGAAAATTGAAGAATTTACGTCGATCCATCAACGTAAAACAAAGGTGCTTGTCGGGAGGCAACCCGATCAATAATTTCATTCTTACTTTTAGTTTTGAATTAGAAAATTTCCTTAATTTTGTTTTCACTTTTTAGAAAATTTTGCACTAAACATATATTGCATTGCATGATGCTATCTTAAGTTCTGTCTAGTCTTCATTTTTGAGATTTTCAGATGGCGGACGTGCGTTGATTGGAACGCAACCACATCTGGTGGACCAACCGACATGAATTTCCTCTCCATCTTAGATTTATAGCTTGCTCGGGACTAACAAATTTCTAAGTTCAGGGTGGAGGGTGGGTGGTACGTGCTTTACTTTCCTCCCACACCCATCTATTTCAGACTTAAGATTTCATCGTCGCATTTTTTTATCAAAATTTTCAAAAAAAAAATAAAGTTTTCAAAGAAATTGTATAGAAACTTGATGAAGTTTTGATGCTTTCTGTTTCAATAAAAGCCATTACCAAGCTGGCTAGTTTCTCTCTCTATGTTTTTTGAATCATTATACCCTCCTTATTCGAAGCAGATCCTTAAGAGGACCACTTTTTGAAACTAGCCTATTGATTGAAATCATCTTGTGAAGCTTATGAACCCTAACATCATGATCCTTTCTGCAAAAATGGCAAGTGTCTGTCGAACTGATGGGGATCAAACACATCATGCTTCCTAACTGACTAGTGGAATAATAACATGGAACCCCACTAGATCCTCATCAAGTCATTATTTGAGCAGAGTACGATAAAGAGAATGACTCGGTGCACTGAATTGTAAATCAAGATGCATTCTGATCTGAACTCTCTTCTACACTTCTTCGATCATGTGGTTACCCCTCCATCCATAAAAAAGAAACAAAAAGAGAAAAAATAGTGCCAAACCCTAAGTTCAGGGTGGCACACCACCTCTCTATATATCTGCTTCTTCCATACCCCTCGCTATTTAATAGGGGCGTACCACCAAGAAAAGATGCCAATGTGCACACAAATAATGCAATCAATGAAATTGCAACCATATATTAAAAAACTCGAGTCGAATAGAGGAGATATTTATTTATTCATTCCATAACACCATTCACTCCCTTTTCTACCTAAGGCACAATGAATGCCTCTCCCTATCCTGAAAAAACACTAGTGTCAGACCAGATGCACACTTGTTCTCCGAGTATCTCTGGACTCTTAGAAATGCTTGTTGTTGGAAAAAGTGAGGAAGAAGTGATGTTGGAAAACAAACTCAGGAACGAATATATGGTAAGATGTGTTCAGTGGTCTCTGGAAGTTGAAATGCTTAGTCATACTAAACAGAATGGAAACAATCATGATGTGGAGATGAGGCAATCACACGATTTGAAAGTATTCATTTGGCGACTATTTCAGATTTTGTGTTACTCAAGGATGAGAAACGTTTAAGTTCGGGGTGTTTTGATGAATCCACATTCATCATGATTTTCATTCGCCATCGTGGGCCCAATTCGACTCATTACATTCACTTTTATCCCCTAAATATTACAAATTGCAATCTTGCTTTTGACTAGGGTTTTATATGAACTTCATGCAGATTATGCAGGTTACGATGATGTTGAATCCTCATATGGGCTCACCTTCACTCAACCCTAGTTCCACCCTCATTAAACACCCTTTATC
Source organism: Alisma plantago-aquatica (assembly GCA_963693085.1). NCBI lineage: Eukaryota > Viridiplantae > Streptophyta > Magnoliopsida > Alismatales > Alismataceae > Alisma > Alisma plantago-aquatica. Next base: position 1,845,553,631 of record OY856409.1, read on the forward strand.
TACTTCACCTTCCATCAATGATCATCACCATCCCTTGCTTCACAATCCACCTCCATTTTCATCAAAATCATCCTTCACCACCCTCACCTCCACCCTCGATCACCCTTTTCCTTCTCCTCAACCACCATCATCACAACCGCCAATTGTCTTAGCAGTTTGCCCTAGTGGTTTGGATCATTCGGTCTTGGCCTTGCAGTCTCCACCCCTGCCCTTTTGATCTTTCCTACACGATCTTCCCTTTTCTATCTCTTTCATCCTCACGGTCTCAAGACTGTGAGAACCCTCACGATCCTCAAACCACGAGGAGCGCCCTCATGGTCCCGAGCCCGCGAAGACCTCCACCTACAAACAAAAACCACTGGCACTCTGCCTCTGTCCTCTCCCCTTCACCTCTGAAGCCACCTACTTCTCTTTTGCACCGCATGCACCCATCAGTGGCACCATGATCTCTACCGACAGCGACGAAACCATGTTCCTGTCGAGACCTGTAACCTTGCAGCAGATCAACGCAACCACCTACGTACCTGCAGCGCCCCCTCACCACCACTGGTGATCTCCATCCTCCCCTTACTTCACGATCTCGACAGGCATCTTACGGTTCGACACCGCGAGAGAATGTTCACGGTCTCAAGAACGTGTGATGGCCCTAGCGGTCTCCAGACCGCTAGGACCTCACTGGTTTCCAAACCGTGAGAGGAACCAAGCCGATTTCCATATCGTGAAGAGCGCGATCGGTCCTCGAGACCGTGAGGAGCCCGACCGAACTCCAAAATTGTGAGGACTCCCACCGTCATCAGGACCGTGACAACGCTAATGGTCTTCAATATCGGGTGAAGAAGCAATCGGTCTTCCAGACCGTGAAAGAGGATCATGTGAGGTGGCTAGCGGCTTGAGACCGTGTGGGCGTGAGAGTCCAAGACCAAGAAAGCGCTTTAACGTAGGACCAAGAGAGTCTTCCAAACCGTGAGAATGTGTGAACACAAGATCATGAAGGCCCTCACGGTCTCAAGACTTTGAGGAAGGTAATCGATCGTTGATCCCTAAACGGTTTCCCAAAACCGAGAAGAAATAAATGAATTTTCAAACCGTGTGAAGAAGAATCATATTAATACCATGAGGAATTAATCAAGAGTCCAAATTGTAAAGATGTTAAAGGTTCTCCCAAACCGTTTAAGACCTGACAAGTGCCTATAAATAGGACCAGAGGGGTCCTCATTTGATCATTGGATCCGAGAAACTGCCAGGCTGCCTGAACACAGGCCCGACCCCTGGAAAGGGATCCTGATCCATCACTCTTCTCCATGATCCATCTACGTGCATCCACGCTACATACACATCCAAAGATTGCTCCTCCAGATGTGAGAAAGAACGACGAGAAGATAAGGAAGGTGGATAGAGAAGGTCTGTCCCATCTGTCGTGGTGCCCCTCACTCCTCGTTTAGATCTGTTCTGACATGGCATAGAAGACAATATCTTCACCGAGTTGCGACTATCTTCTGCATCATGCTCATGGTGGAATCTTCCCTCTCTCTTATTCTTTTTATTCCTCTCATCATGAGCGAGTAGTTCATTTTTACTGGGGTGCGGGGACTAGCCCCGCTGCCCATGCTTATATGTCCTTTTGTTAAACATTTCATGGCATGTATGTAACTTTTCATTTCATTGTTAATCGTCGATGTTTGCTTGTAGATTGATCACCTGCTTGCTTTTATCTTGTTCTTTCCTATGTTGTGAGAACTTCAACATGTAGGATAGAATGTCGATTAACACGGTTGACTCCCTGACTAGAAATAGAATGGGATTCCTTGAGGTCGTAAGTGAATGATCCATGAGGGGACGAGCCATCTAGCCCATGGTCACACTTCTGTGTGCCTAATGCCTATATAGGGGGCCCACAGCTTTAGTTGGATATCTATATCTTCGAAATAGTAAGTGCATGATCTGGATGGCGATGGGAAATCTAATGCCTAGGGTGGTGCTTACACGAACCTAAACATCCCTCGGGGAGGGTTTGCAACAGTTCTATTTGGATAGTTAGATCTTTCCTAGATGTTTGTGATTGGATATGTTTGCATGTGTAGTGGTGGTGAAACATGGGACCACCCCAGCGATCTTCATCATTAATCTAGATTCAACTTTTAATCCTACACTTTACTTTCTTGCATTTAGTATAATTAACCTCAAACCAACCTTTGTTCTGAATATTATCCTTACTTGAACTAGACTAGACTAGCAACGATTCTTAAAAACGTTGTCCCTTGGGATTCGATCCTTAACTATACTGTGATAAGACCCATCCGCTTGCGGGTGGTATTATTGCACAAGGTCTTGGTAAAAACTCTGGGATTTCAACCCCGAGTGAATTTGTTAGTGCGATAATAGGCCATGTCAATCATTCAAATAAATTATATCCTTATTTCAATGTAAATACCTAAAATCATTGTGTTTTACATATTAATAATTTCTTTATTTTATACGGGAACATTCTATATATAGGATTGTAAAGGAGAAATTGATGATACATATATTACAACTAAAGTACCAAATAACATTGGCAAGATTTTTTGGTATAAAGGATCACCCAACCTAGAATGTCATAGTGGCATGTACTTTTAATCGCCAAATTTGTTATTTTGGGGCTGGTTGGGAAGGATGACATGACTTTATTAAAAGGTGCAACTAGAGACCCAAGTATAGTACAAGTTCTAGAAGGTAATTCATAAATTCTCAAGAAAGATAAGATTATAATTTTATGATCATTAAGATTCATTGTACCTTCCTATTGTAGGTAAATATTTCCTAGCGATGTTGGATATATAGCTATGCATGGATTTGTAACTCTATATCATGGTGTACAGTATCAAATAAAAGATTTCTCTCGCACATGGACTAAGAAATTTTGATAAATTGTTTAGTAAGTGACATTTAATTCAGAGATGTAGTGGAATGAATAATAAGTTTACTTAAGAAAATATTTAGGTGTATGAACGTGAGTTCATGTTACCCTTTTAAACACAAGTCAATACAATATTCGCTTATTATTGCATAACTACATAATGGAATAATGGAGGTGCATCTTGTTATAGATAAATTTTTCATGGGAGAATACCATGATGGAGTAATATTAGAAAAAAATCACCCTACAAAGTCAATTAATGATTCATTTGAAAATTACTCTCAAACATGGGAAAATAGAGAGAGAAGATATAGGAATCAAGTTTGTAGGGGACTCGGGTAATATTTCTACATTGATGTGGAGTGATAAATAAACTAAAAAATATGTAACATTTTATTTTCAAATTTCATCTTGTGTTGATTTTATGAACTAATAATTAATATTTGTAGTTTTTTTTCAAAGATCGTCATGGCATTCTAATTTTTATGATTTTCAAAATTACAGAAATTGGTTATACATTGAATGGTGCTTTTGATATTAAGATTTGTTTTTTTAATGGAACATATGTAGATTAATTTCATCAAAAGTATAAGCATGCCATCCTATTTTTTATTTTTCCTATTATTTTGATGAGTACATATTTATTTGTACATAATGAAACAACAAGTTGACAACTCTCAATTGGCCATATTGAGATTGTGAACCCAAAATTGTAGATGGTAAAAGAATTGGAGTTAGTTTGCTATTAAGTATCTTGCCACCTTTATAGTGAAGGTCATAAGGTAGATAAAACATTGAAATATACCACATTTGAATGTTTGCAAACAAATTTTCTATAAATCATCTATGAACTGTGAAAAAGTATTCGGAGGAAATTCAAAAATATAAAAAGAAAAGTGCAGAAATGATTCTAACCATATCAATGCATAATAAGTATGGATCTAGAGATTGTGGGATATTTGACATGTTTAAAGATTGCAAATAATTCTTATATTATATATTTTAATAGTTTTTCTAAAGTGTTGTTTTTTGCAGGCACAATCCAAGGTTGAAGATCCCATAAACAAGCCCATTATAGTGTATGATGAAAGGAGAACTGCTTGTAGAAATGACAAGGTAGCACGACAATCTTCAAGTCTATCCGAAAGCCTATAGGTGAAATTGGAAGTGGACAAAACTTAAAGGATAATGTTGATTTAATAGAATATGATGAAAATGTAGATAAAAGAATTGAAGATTGTGAGGCAGTCCCTAAATCCCAGAATGTGAATTTGTCAAAGGAAACTCCTCTTGCATGTGTCAGAAGGATGAAAAACAAAATTAGAAAAAGAATGTCAGAAGGATATGATGTTATGGTTGAAAAAATTATTTAGTAAGACTGATAGGTTTTTTTAAGTTTTCTCAAATCCTAGACCAAAACCTGAAAATTTTGGATGGAAATATGATATCTGAGGAGTTGGATAAAATAAATGAGTTAGGCATATTTGGTGATGAAGGCATATTATATGTCTTAACACACCTATGTGGAAACTCTATAGATGTCAAAGTATTCATGAGTTGCAATCCAGAGAGGAAGGTGACTTGGCTTCACAAATTTTTTGAAAAGATAAACAAAACCACTATGGAAGAAAAGCTACATGATAGAGATAATTCATCTAAAATATTTTTTATGGGTGATTTATTGTTTTTATTTTTTTCATTATCAAGTTGGGCTCCAATTTCTTTCAATATTTTTAATTTTGAAACAAAACTTTGACACTATATATGTAGTTCATGCTATCATTTTGGATTTTCCCAATTAATTTATTCATTTAAAAATATGATAGTTATTGCTTTTAAATTTTATGTATAGTTGCTATGTAGTGTAGAACACCTTCTATTTCTAGATTATGTGTCTACAATTACAACCAAACAATCAAATAGAAGTTAACTATAAAGAAAACTAAAGTTTTAAACCAATTATTTGGAACTCATTATCAAGAACTCAATTCAATGATCAAAAAATGAATTTCAAAAAAGTTATACTTATGTTGAATAAAATTAGATTAGTGGCAACCTCCATTCCACCAGGAGAGCTTCCCATTCTGTTTGGCACATGCTCTAGGTTGGATTTTATTCTCATGCTCAATCTGTCTAGTCACTAAGAATAACTTCAAGTGCCCCGTCTTAGCAAACAGATTCATCTGTGTTCAGTTTGGTGTAATTCATGTTGGGGCACTGCCACTTAGATGCTTGTTGTGCCATTAGTTTTATCATCAAGCTCATGCAGTAATCGTGAGACTATTAATTCAAGTTCCCGCTTGAGGAAGCCACAGAAAGTCCTAAGGGTATATGGGTTCTATGCTCAGAGAGAAAATAGTTTCCAGCTTTCCATGCTACAAGATAGTGAATGGACAAGATGTTAAGTTCTACTCAACTTATCATTTGGTAAGTTTAGTCAGTGAGATTTAAAAAAAATACATATTCCCATTATATATTAGTTAAATACAAAACTTGATTTTAAATTGGTTTGTGTTGATTTGATTTTAAATTGGTCTACCTACCCGTAAAAGTTGAATTTGAATGTCTCACATTTATTTACATAAATCAAAATGCAAGATTGTCATTATATCTGAAATTCTTTAATTGGCCCATTTTTCAAATGCCACAAAGCAAACATAGATTTTGCAAAAATGGATTCCAAAATACAATCCGAATCCAAAAAAAAAAAAACTGACTTGAGGTCAATCACGTTTTAGCTATTCCCGCTAACTTCCCCCTATACGCCTGTTTAGAATAAAAAAAAAGGTGTTGCCGACATCTTCATCCAGATGTTGACAGAGTACTCTACAACTACATACTATCATGGCGAAGATGGCAAACACATAACCTGGCAACGATATTGAGCGTGGGGGGGTTGTTGTTGTGGTGGTGGGTGGACTTTATATTCCAGAAAGTGGTCCAAAATTACCCAGCAATAATGCCGTTGTTCCTCTCAAGTGGTTCGAGGTGGCCTAACAGTAGACTCGTAAAGTTTTAGATTTCAGTTAAATACCAGCATCGTGCTTCGGGTGGCTTTCTAGCACTAATATGTATGCATGAAACTAGGGATGAACACAAGAGGGCTGTTGGGGCTCGAGCTGACACCCCCCCCGCCAGCCTTGAAACTATTTGACCAAGCATTAATTACGTTAGAATAAAGCCAATTGAGTAAATGAGTTGAAAAATAAACAAGAGCTACGCTACACACAACCGGCCAGCCACCCGCTGGTATACCCGGTTCTCGGAACCGTGCACCTCCTGCCCCACTACCTGCAATAGCATTTAGAAGCAATTAATGCAATAAAAGATGAGGAAAGTAGAAGAGAGAGAAAATAGTTTTGTTCATAACTTTTAATTCGAAACGTATTTTTTGACGAAATAAATTGCATTAGAATCCTTGTAGAAAATACTTTCCAACGAGACTAGTGTTGATATATTTTGAAATAATGATATTACGCGAGAAATATAGTACCATATATTAGGATACCATACACATGTTCTGGGTACAGACGTACAGTACTCACGAGTATTGTACTTTTGAATGAAGGGTGATCAACAATACTCGTGAGTACTGTACTTATGGACATAAGTATTGCAACCACTTGTTAATACTCAAGCATAAGTACAGTACTTACCAAATTACAAAACCAAGCATAATCGTATAACTGATGTAGAAGTATAAGTACAGTTCATTCGGAATCGCATAACAACATTAGTCATTTGGACAATTTCTTTTACATAATGCAGACATAAGTTGAGTACCTACTTGTTAATGATCTCAAAAGTACAATGCACATCAGGTCAAAAATCACCTATAAAATGCAACCATAAGTATTGTACCCACATGTTAATTTCAACTCAGCTAGTGAAGCATAAGTACAATACCTAACAACTTATATATCAAGTATAAATCAAAAGTACAGTACTCACGAGTACTGTGCGTCTGTACCTAGAACATGTGTATGGTATCATAATATATGGTACTATATTTCTCGCATATTATCATTATTTCAAAATATATCAACACTAGTTTCGTTGGAAAGTATTTTTTACAAGAATTCTAATGCACTTTATTTCATCGAAAAATACGCTCCGGATTGAAAGTTATGGACAAAAACATTTTCTCTCTCTTCTACTTCCCTCATCTTTATTGTTTTAATTGTTGCTGACATGAACACTTGGCGCATAGGGCTGTAAATGGGTACGGGTATACCCGTGTACCCGCAAAACCGTACCCGTAAAAAACCGTCATGGGTCTAGTTTTCTAGACCCGCGTACCCGCGTACCCGCATACCCGCATACCCGTACTGTCCCAGTTCCAATAATGGGTATAGCTATATCCATACCCGCTAACCCGTGTACCCGCAAAAAAATATAAATTTATACATTTATATATGAGTTTGTTAGAATCTATGATTAACAAACTACTGGACATGATCTAACGGTATACATTTCTAACCTAATTTAGCCCAAAGACTAAAGCTATTGTCCCAGACCATCGACTCCCCTCCCGGCTCCCCCCTCATTCTGCTTTCCTCATATCGAGCGGAGACAGCGGACGAAGCGAGAGCTAGGGCTAGCCGCCAGTCTCCAGGCTCCAGCCAGAGCGAGCATGCCGGGCCACTGGCCTCAGTAGTCAGTCCGCCGACATTCAGTAGGATCGTCTCCGCGGGCGCCATCTTCAAGCCGCCCCCAACGACAGCCAAACTTTCAGCCGAATCCGCCCCTCAACAACCCAACAACCCCGTCGGCCATCGCCCCCTCAATCGCTGAGCCAGCCCAGGTCGTCGACGATACCAGCTCTCAACTGAGGCGAAGATCCTCTCTATTCAGGTCGCAGAGCTCTCACCAGAGGCAAGCCAAGCCCTCGTCAGCCCAACGTCGACCGCAGGAGTAATTTATTATTTGAGTAATATAGAGTGCTCTCCCTATTTCCACTCCTGCATCGCGTCTGACTCGAGAATTTGTTGCACGGCTCCCCCATTCTCTGCACTGAACCTGTGCACTCTGTTTTGTAGAGGCGCTGCCACACAAAACTGCTCCGGTGAGGAATCGATGGCATCTCAACTTCCTTCATCAACTCCTTTTCCCCCCTATTTGGCTCTGTCACAACAGCTGTAGGCAGCGGCGAGCCCATGGAGGTAGAGTCCAGGAGGCGGACCCAAGGAGACCTGAACCCATAGAGGCTTGTAAGAGCTATCTGAAGCTGCTGGAGGCCTAAGGATATGACAAGGAGCACTCCTGAGAAGCTCGCCGAAGATCTCCCATCGCGGCGGCGGGCGCGGAGGAGCGTCTCCGAGGATGAACTCCAGACTTCACTACGGTTCTACGATGAGCCGGAGAAACTCGGACTCACATCTCGAATCCAATGGTTGATTATTGAGTGGTATTGTGTGATTTGTTGAAATATTCTTAGTCTCCAAATCGATGATGTGGATAATATTGTTCGTTTCGCTGGGCTGTTTATAGCACTCAACTCATGAATGGTTTCTTTGTGTTCTATTGGGTTGTTCTAGTGCTATAACCATATATGTTTATGATATGATTTTTTTAATATAGATTTTGGGCCAAAAGTAGGTACTTAAATGGTTTTTAAGTGCACAAAGCCTCCCAAAACAGCAGCTTTGTGTTACTCTAGCAGCTTACATGTTGGAAATTTGGAACGTCGTTCTAGTGATTAAACCATGTATATGTATGTGTATGATATGATTTTTTTAATAAAGATTTTGGCCCAAAAGTAGGTACTTGAATGATTTTAAGTCCACAGAGCCCCCCCAAAACAGCACCTTTGTGTTACTCTAGCAGCTTACATGCTGAAAATTTTCAGTAAATGTATACATCAGCCTAAAAATAGGTCCAACCATCAATTTTAATACTTCTAAAAAAAAATTACACAGAACCGTATACCCTTGGAACCACACCGTGTACCCGCATTATATGTGGTTCCGGGTATGGTGCGGGCCTGGTTACTGAGAAATGCGGGTCTAGACCCGTACCTGTACCCGCAAAAATAATTAGGTACGGTTCTGAGTATGGTCATACCCGCACCGTACCCGCACTGTTTACACCCCCATTGGCGCAGCAGGAGGCCAGTCCCGAGGACTGGGTAGGCTCCCGGGGATGTGGCCGGTTATACGTTCAATTTTTCAAAAACAAACGGGAGTCTGGGACAATGCTAGAGCTTCCCATCGCGCTGTTATAGTGGCCATGAATGTGTGGACTGTGAAATCATATTTTCTTTACCTTTCCCGTATGTAAACAATAATCATTGTAGAATTGAAAATAAATTCTTGATGAGCGATCAACGAAGCTATGTGACGAATCAGCCATAAAGATTTCGTGAGAGTGCCGAGCGACAAAGAGCATAATGAGCCTGAGCAGGGGCGGAATCAGAATTTCACAACTGGGGGGCTGAATTGTAATTAATGACTATTATTTGGAATGGAGGGGGCTGAATGTAACGAATTCAATCTTTTTATGTCAAAAACGCCAGAATAGGGATTCGAAACCGGGGCTACTTACCATATACATCATTCCTTTACTACTCCACCAACAAGTTCATGCTTTTGTTACAACTGCAAACGTTGTATATATACGAGTTCTCTAACATGTGGTTTTTTATTTTTTGAGGAGGGAGGGGGGGCTACAGCCCCGGCAGTCCCCTGGCTACGCCCTTGAGCCTGAGAAAGCGAGTCCCCAATAATTTTAACTTTGAAAAGTTACTAAAATAAGGATTGGTTTGTCTTGTTCGCTGGTCAAGTACTGGCAAATACAAAATCAAATGATGTAGACTTTTTGTCAAAATTCAAAAGTCTTTTCTCTAACCGCTTGACGATAAGCCAGAGATATTTGACCACTAGTCAAGACATATACGACATGATCATAGCTAGCCTGACAAAGCACAATAGACTTCATTATTTATAGACTACTGTGACAATCCTTTTCAACACATTGCATCACACATGTTGAGGTATCAATCTTTGTGCATTTAGTAAATTGGATTCTTTTTGGAGTCGTTTGAGGTCATTATATATTTGATAATGGCTAGTCTTTGTAGGTTTACAAATTTTTATCAATCTCTCTATTCACATTCAAACAAGTGGACATATCTCTCCAACTTAAATTAGCAAGCTTTTTTATTTTTTACTAGAGAGTGGATTGCATGAGAAATAATATTATTGATAGTGTCAGGTACCAATTCTATTTTATATTTTTTTATCTCTTTCCTTGTAATTGATTATTTTACCATCATTACTTTATAACCCCTCTCTTCTATTAACCTATAAACCTTATCTTTACTTTCATATTTTATTATTTGTCAATTTTGGCAGAATGCTTGTTTCTTTATCAACATTTTAAGAGATGGAATTTATACAAGTAAAATCAATATATAACTTAAGTAATATGAGATGTTTGAGTGATCTTATTCATTTTTATTATTTAATAGACCACTTAGACAATTATAAAAATGAATTTGTTCGTTAAATCTATGGAAAAAGGTGATGAGCATGTGAGAAGCTTAATATCATATGTGAGTATGGTTCTATAAAAGAAGTCTCATTTTGGTGGTGAATTCAATTCAGATGATATTATTCTTGATCCCATACTTCAAAATCCAATTGAGGAGTATGAGGTGGAAATTTGAGATCTAATTAGAAGAGCTTACTTGTTGCAAGGTCCATGTTTGCCAATTGGTCACAAGTTTCCTTTCTAACAACAAGGAAATAAAAGACAAAATTTTCAAGAAATGTGATTCAATAAATTTGATTGGTTGAAATATAGTGTGCAAAAAGTAACAGAGTATTGCTTTTGTGTGTATGTCTTTAAGCAAACACAAGTTGATAACTTTGATAATGAAGCATTCACAAAACATGTTTTAAAAATTGAAAGGAAGTAATGAATGTTTTCAATGAATATGTTGGTGCAGTTTTAAGTGGTCATAGTAATGCTAGGCTACATTGTTAGAGACAAAGTTTGTCACATGTTTTATCTACTCATAATTGGGAGTCCGAAACTGTATATAGAGATCCTATAACTACAATATAAAATGGTGGTTAGATTCCTCCTTTTACAGGGTCTTGATTTTCATGGTCATGACGAGTCTTCTACTTCAAATAATAGAGAAACTTTTTTGGCATTAGTGGAATATACAAAAGATAAAAATAATGAAATTGTGTGTGTGCTTAACGAAAATACTCCAATTAACAATCAAATGACTTCTCTACTTAGAAGGATGTAGTAAAAGGTTGTGCAGAACATACCATACTAGTCATTATTGATGAGCTTGGAGATAGATATTTTTCTCTACTTGTCGATGAGTCTGGTGATGCATCAATTAAGGAGAAAATGGTTTTTATTGTAAAGTTAATACCTTCATACAGTAGATAAAATTTAAAACAATGTAATCTTATGACAATCTAAATCATACATATATTCTCATATAGGTTTATAAACAAACAAGAAAAAGTTATTGAAATATTTATTGGTGTTGAGCATGTGATTTATACTTCAGCTGCTTTATTAAAAACTACTTTGGACATATTGATTGCATATCATGGTTTGTAAATGTTAGACTAAGAGAATAGGAGTATGATGGATCCTCTAACATGAAAGGTGAATTTAATGGACTATAAATATTGATTCTAAATGAAAACTCATATGCATTTTATATCCACTATTTTTCCCATCAGTTGCAATTGGTGGTTGTTTTTACAAAGGAAACTTTAGTTGTTAGTGACTTTTTCAGTTATACAAATTTTATTGTTACAATGAATTGTACTTCTTGTAAAAGAAAAAATGCATTGCTTCGAAAAGATTATGATAATATTATGGATACATTCGAGAATTGTGATATTTTTTGAAGAAGGGGCAAAAATTAAGAAACTAGTCTAGCAAGGCCTGGTGATACTCGATAGGGATCACATCATATAACATTGATCTATATATTTACAATGTGGAATTCAGTTATTGAAGTTCTAAAGATTGTTTCTCTTGAATGGATTGATTCAAGTAATAGAGGCAAAACATCGGGTTTAATGTAGCCATAGAATCTTTTGAGTTCATATATATACTACATTTGATGATGAAAGTATTGGCTTTAACTAACAAGTTGTCGCATGCCTTACAAAGAAAAGACCAAAATATTGTTAAAGTCATGGTGTTGATTGCATCTTTAAAAGATATTCTTCAAGAAATAAGAAATAGTGGATGGGATGCACTATTGGAAGATGTAGTTAATTTTTTTGTTGTAAAGTCAATTCTATTGCCAAATATGGAAGATAAGATACATGTTAGAGGATATTCAAGATGTGAGGGTCAATGTATTACTTACTAAGATCACTATCATGTTCAGAGTTTTAATATTGTGATCGAATTAATTACTACTGAGATGAATAATCAATTTAGTGAAAGTTCTATAGAGTTATTGAGATACATTTCTTGTCTTGATCCAAGAGACTCTTTCTCAAGATTTGATCAAGAAAAACTTCTAGGGCTTGCTGAAATTTATGTTTATGATTTTTCTGTGTCGGATCGTGTGATTTTGAAATATCAATTTAGTATATACATTCATGTAGTTAGATAGGAATCTGGATTCTTAGACTGTGACGAACTTGCATGTCTTTCTATGAAGATGGTAGAAATTGAACAACACTTGATATTTCCATTGGTTTATCGCCACATGAAACCATCATTAATATTACCTATGGCAACCTCAACAGTTGAGCGAGTTTTCTCATCAATGAACGTCATCAAGACATATTTATGTAACAAGATAGGTGATGAATGGTGCATGAAGTGTTTAGTATAGTAGGTGATGAAAAGATTTTACAGTATTTTCAAAATACTAGAACATCGTAGAATACAACTCCCGTCTTATAATTAGAGCTATTGGTATATTTTTACCTTTGTATTTATAATTTAAAATAATATACTTGTTAACTTGTCATACTAATTATTTTTCTAGTTGAAACAACATATCTGTATATTTTTTTAAGGTCGAAAGTTCAATATATTTTTTAAATCGTGCATTGTCTAGTTGTCATGTGAAATCTTTAGTCGTGACTTATTTATTGCTTCATTTGACGAACTAGTCTGGCATTCCATCAAAAGGCATGTGAAGATGTTGTGTTCCTTTACAAAACAATAGTACAATTCATTATTGGCCAAAATTATTTTTCTTCTTTTTTCAACAATCAACCATCATTATACAACCCTGAACATCACCATTTGATTTTGGCATGGTATTTTGGCCCGTGTCAAATTGTAACTACCATGTTCCTAAACACTATATAACTTAGCCCCCCTCATCGTGGTTTTCTGGATTGCCCCTGCATGAAACCCACTAGATGTCTTCAACCGTATAAATTTTCTTTAGTTTGTCAAGTTGGTGTGTTCTTTATCTATGAAAATCATAGACCATCGTAGTCCTCCTTATGAAATTTCTCGGGCTGTCTCAAACAGCTTCCTTTTCTTCCCCGGGAGCCAATTGTCCTCCCACGCTAGGATACCTTCACCAGTAGGGCAGTACCCATTCTCCGTATGAGTGATTAAGGAGAGACTTGGCTCCAGGAGACTGCGCCCAGTAAAAATACTGTAACAATATTTGCTTTGATTGTACGAGATGTTAGGGATGATTGATCGTCATATAACCTCCATACTTTGCAAGTCAAACCTTGTTGAACACCTTCAGATCTCGGAAGCCCAATCCTCCCAACTGTACCCCGTGTACCTTTTTCGCGATCTCCTTACCAAAATATGCTATGATTATTTGGATTTCGTCAATCAGTTTGTCAAGCAATTTTGTAACACCATCTAGAATGCAAGGAATGTAACATTTTTTTCTTAGTTTCCGTATATATAATAATAGTGCTTCTCGATCGACATCGATACTTATCAGAACTTCAGGAGGTAGAGAAAAGAACGGATCTGGTAAATGTAAAGTCAACTGAAGTCATTTCCAATATTGGGTACAGACCAAAATGAAAATACAAGGTAATGAAAGCCCTTTGTCCTAAACGATAAAGTTTGAGAAACCTTTACTCGTCGTCAACCGTGTCGTAGAGATCATCGAAGTGATTGGTGTTTGTGATTAGAAACTAACATAACAAAGGTTAAATAAAGTGGGTTGAAATTGGTGTATGCAGACTAAAAATCAATTGGACATATTCTCTTATGGTGCGTGGGATCGTTATATATATATATATATATATATATATATATATATATATATATATATATATATATATATATATATATATATATATATATATATATATATATATATATATATATATATATATATATATATATATATATATATATATATATGCAATTCACTCGCTGCCCGCGCGAGTAGACAAGTGAAGTTACCCGTGCCTCATTATGTATTGCGCTGCATTGATTTGAAACGGTGGCAATAATTGTAAATATGTGCAACTACTGTACGTGCATGTAATAGAATAGCGGTGGCATTATTGGTAATTATTTAAAAAAAAAATATATGTGCAAGGAGTGGCGGTGCGAGACTCATCTAAGAGTAAAAATAGTATGCACCAACCACGTCAATATTGGACACGTACCCATCATTAAATATTCCAATGTCCAATATAACATGTCTAAAATCATTACAGTTGTGTCGTTTTGTGAAGACAAATAAACATATGGGAAATAATATAATACTTCCAGACTGTCTTACGTAACGTCATCCTTAGTTACAAATTTCTCCTTTCCATTACAGATTCTCTGTTCTCATTACAACATATCATTTATCCTTACAAAGACAATAATTATTAGAAATAGCAGGAAGTAAACAAGTGACATTCTGATAACATATAGTGAATTACAATGACAAGTAAAGAAAGATGATATTTTGTAATAAGAAAGAAATGTCTGTAATCAAAATAGATAATTGTAATGGAAATGAAAGATATGTAATCAAGGATGACATTTTATAATACAAATCTAAATGCATCAAATTCCATTGTCTAAGAGAAATGATACGTCCAGATTGTCTTACGTAATGTCATTCTTAGTTATAAATTTCTCCTTTCCATTACAGAGTCTCTGTTCTCATTACAACATATCATTTATCCTTACAAAGACGATAATTATCAGAAATAGTAGCAAGTAAACAAGTGACATTATGTCGAAGTATAGTGAACTACAATGACAATTACATTTTGTAATGAGAACTGAGAATCCATAATGAGAATGAGAAAGTTGTAGTTAAGGATGACAATCGATGAAGTTTATTTCATATGACCACAACCATGAGGTCTCTGTCAACCCATACAATTACATATGACATTTGCTTATTACAATATGAGTATCCATATTACAAAATGATCACCTATATTACGATTGGCTCTTGTCTATTACAACGTGACTGTCCATATTACAGATGACACTTGCTTATTACAATATGAGTATCCTTATTACAAAATTGTCACATACATTACAGTTGGCTTTTGCCTATCACAATGTGACTGTCCATATTACATATGAAACTTTTTTATTACAACATGAGTATCCATATTACCAAACTGTGACCTACTTACGGTTGGCTCTTGCCTATTACAATGTGACTGTCCATATTACAAATGACACTTGCTTATTACAATATGAGTATCCATATTACAAAACTGTCACCTACATTACGGTTGACCCTTGCCTATTACAATGTGACTGTCCATATTATATATGACACTTTCTTATTACATTAAGGCATTAAAAAATTAGATGTAGCATTTACACTAACAATCAAGATTCGATAACTAGAGAATTCTATGTGAACACAAGACAAAGAAAGAATCTGTAGGTTTAAGAACTTCACATGCAAAATGGTAAGCTTATCATCCTAAATATTACAATATTGTTTTGCAAATTGAAAATACAACCATGTTTAATATTTTGTAAAAAGACTTGAGCAAAGACAATTATGATAAGGAGGAGAAAATTGTAACTAATGTAGATGTTTGATGATATAATAGATGACCCACAAGGTGTTAAACAAAAATTTATGAGTATAAACTTCAGTACAGAATAAATTGTAATAAGAATGAAAAATATGTAATATGAATAAATAAATTGTAATGAGAATGAAAACAATGTAACCAAGTTTCACGTCTTGTAATACAACTCGACTGTATCTAGAACTATATGCATATTATGTAGATTACAACTACGTGGAACATATCCTAATTATGAGTCAACGGTGAACATCTGTTCAAAATGATTAAAGTTCTTGTCCTCAATTAATTTTTTATTCACCAAAAATATATGCCTCAATGTCTCTAGCTATCTTTTCCACTATTGCATGCACTCATAATTCATTGTCGTCTAGCTACAAATAGTGGAATCATACACATGCACTAGTAAAGGATGTTGAATTAAAAAATACTACCACGTGTTCCATGCAATACGTAGTTGATTTCTGCTTAATTACAATATGTACCACCGCTACTCCATGCATACGTAAACCAAATATATGTAATTACATACATGCCACCGCTACCATGCAACCGTAATGGAGTTCGATTTAATTACCAATCCTGCCACCGTGTATCAATGCACGGGTAATTAACTTGCCTACCCGCGCGGGCATCCAATACATACTTTATATATATATATATATATATATATATATATATATATATATATATATATATATATATATATATATATATATATATATATATTTGATCGTTAGATATCCACAGATTGGAATCTGTTGCCTGACAAAGTTCTGTCTCGAAGCAAACACTGATTGTCAGTCTGCAAAAGAACTCTCTACGATTCAACAATTGCGGCCCGCACGTCGTACGCAAATAGTAGAAACGTTCCGAGAAGCCGCTGGGATAAGTTCGCAGACATCCTTGTTATCTTCAATTTCGCACCTTTTTTCAGAGCAGTTGCTGTCTTGTTATCGCAACGCCAATGTCTTTATGACAGTGCACTTTGTTTGTATAGAGTACTTTTGCACTGTTTCTCTAATTCGTGTCCATTTGTGCCACTACATGATAGTTATGATTGCTCTTACCAACACAGGACAGGACGTTGAGGTCGTGTTGAGGGATGTAAGTAGAAGTTCCTGGAAATTTCGGGAAAGTTATTGAGTAGAACTTCAATAAAGATACGATAAAAATAATGATATTTTAAGAGAAATCGATAATAAAGCATCAAACTTGTTTACAAATTCAATATGTGTATTTTCATCAATAAGAAATGTATAAAACCCACGTTTATCTAATATCCATAGATCATGTCTACACAAATCACAGATAGATAATGTTAAATTAACATCAATTTATTTCCAAAATTACGAGGGTGTAACGGGTATTAAGTCTAGGTTCAAATATATATGTTGTCCCGAGCTTGTTGACCCAATGTG
Source organism: Alisma plantago-aquatica (assembly GCA_963693085.1). Lineage (NCBI taxonomy): Eukaryota > Viridiplantae > Streptophyta > Magnoliopsida > Alismatales > Alismataceae > Alisma > Alisma plantago-aquatica. Next base: position 1,845,570,937 of record OY856409.1, read on the forward strand.
TCTCTGTTAATTTTTTAAAGGGTGGGCTTTTGGGGGAGGGGTTGAATCTCTTGTTCCGAGCTCGCTGTCCCAACGTGTCCTTATTAATCTCTGTTATACGCAATGTTTTCAGAACCGAACCGGTGGTCGGACCGGTACTGACTCAGACCGGATTGAGTCGGGTTCAACCGGAGTGATTGAACCGGTTGGACCGGAAATGATGTCAGCATGACATAAAAAAAAATTTGAACCGAAAAAACCGAACCGGTCACCATGATAAAAGGAAATTAGCGGTCGGACCGGTCAAACCGGTTGAACTGCACAAGTTTTATATATATATATTTATATATATATATATATGCATTCTACCTTATATATATATTTTCTATATAAATAAATACATACATACATATATATACGATATGTATATACATATATGTAAAATCCTATATGTATTCTACCTTCTATATTTTTCTTCTCTTTGAACCACTGGTTCAATCCGGTTCGGTCCGACCGGCTGGTTGGACCGGTTGGATCGTATTTCTTACCGGTTGGACCGGAAAAAGACACATTACCGGTTTTTTAGGCTTCCGAACCGGTCAGCTACCGGTTCACCGGTCTGACCGGTCGGACTGGCCGGTCCAGTTCGGTTTTAAAAACATTGGTTATACGTACACCACATTAATTATTTTTTCTGGTAGATTTTTGGGTAAATGAAGGACGGGGATTCTTTGGGACACAACTAGGATAACAAGTCTGGTTAACTAGCAGATTTGGAAGCAGTTTTTGGGTAAATGAATGACAAAGATTCTTTGGGACACAACTGGGACAGCAAGTCCTGTACATTAGATTTGGAGGCATCAAGTCTATATCATATCTTGTGGAACTTGTGATAGATCTAGTAGAGGGATACTCATTGGATAAACACGCATGAAAATGGATAGTTCAATGTCAAGAACGGTTTCCTATCAAGTTTCTCAAAGCCTTCATTGTGTGTGGAACAACTACAAGTATCTTTGCCAAAATGGGATTTTTGAACCAGGTTCAACTATTTTTATTGACAACAACGATGAGATTATTGGCCCATGTCAACTAGTGACGAGATGGAATATGGAAGTTTATCAGGTAAGTTTATCAACCGTTAGCGTGGATAGTCGTAGATGTGGACAACATTGAGGATTAATCACCAAATGTCAAGGACATTTAGTACTATGCTTGCCTTCATGTGTTTTCTTCTCATGAACATTTTTAGGAAGAAACAATCAAGAGTAGCATGTGATTAGTAACGTCGTTCAAAAATATATTTGTAAAATAAGACCTAGGTTGGCGTACCACTTATATCAACGGTGGCTTGTTTGACAATAATGGAAATGTTATTTGCATTCCAGTCTTATCATGTTCGAATAGTAAAATAATTGGAGTGGAAGAAAAGTCTATGTCATCTATATTCTAAGAATGCCCTCACATAAAATTAGGTAGAAAACTATACATGTTAAGGTAATTTAGTAATGAAATAGAAGAAAAAATAGTATTGTGTATTATTTTGGGTGTAATTTATATACTATGTGTATTAAGCTAATATATATATATATATATATATATATATATATATATATATATATATATATATATGAAAGGTAAGCATTGATCTTATAACAAGAAAAGCCATACAACATCTAACATGTTTATTTTTATATTTTGTATTGAGCATGTGTGCTTTAATAAATTCAAAAAATGGCTTTGGGTTTTATTTAAATTTAAGTACACTTTAGCTATTTAGCAAAATCTTCATATATAATGTAAATATGTATTCATTATAAAGATAACTAATAAAAATAAACATATATCAAAAAATAGATGATTTATACATTTATAGTATCATACTTAAATATATTTGTAGAGATGTATATTAAAACAAACAAACACACACACACACACACACACACACATATATATATATATATACATATATATGTGGTGTATATATACATCCAAGTATATGTCGAATACTTTTTGAAATCCTTCTTCAAGAGGCATGTTGAGAAACCATTATGAAATAGTATTTCAAATGCAACTAAGCGGTAGGTATTCGTGTATAGATGTGGATACAATAGATCCTTGAATATAAATTGTTTTGCATAATAAGTGACCAGATGTGGTATGAAATTCTCATTTATTTGAGTTTATTACATGCATTTTTGAGATAAATAGACCGTTTGAATTGTCCTATATAGAATATTCAGTTTAAAACTACATGACATATTCAATTGTCATTATCTTTACAAAAAGAAATTCATCTTTTAATAAAAAAGGATACTTGGCCTCCAGGTTTTATATCATCATCCCTTCTTTTCTTGATCGAGTTTTATTCATCATATAACTTAGTCTTGCAATCTAAACTATTATTATTTGCTCCAAAACCTTCTAGTACTCTAGAAACTCCAATACAAAAAAATATTTTTCTTCCTGCATGGGGACACCCAAAAAAATCACACATGCTATTAGAGTACTACGTGGTTGAATCCCAATATCCACTGATGGATGTCCCCATAAAACATAGTGATCCATTTTTTCTATTCTAGAATCTTCTTTTACAAATCTTAGACCATAAAAGCCTAATTTTAGACTATAAATACCCCCATATCCACCATATTTCATGACCGCTTCTAAGTGAGAGAACAAACTATCCTCCTCTTTATTTTTTTGTTGCCCAAGTGACTAGAAGATTCTTCTTCTGGTACAACTGACTCTCCTATGTTGAAAGGTTGTTGAGAAAATAAGGAAGAAACATGTCCACTTATATTTAACGAATATCACCATTTACTATTGTCATCGATAACTATTAGAACTATCTTTCTTTAACTATATATCTAACTAAATTGTTCTTCTAACTGCTTGCCTAAAATTTCTCATTCATTTAGTGTGATCATTCTACAACTATCGATTTCAACAAGTAACCATAATGATTAATTCAACTAGAATTTCCCCACTTATCTAATTTCTCTTCAATCGTTAGTGCACATTAATTCAACTATCATGTAAGATAGGTTTTCTCTACGTCTACTTCTTGATTTTCTTGAATAAAAGTCCATATTTCTCATGATCGACTCTCCTCCATCTTTTATCACTATTTCTCATTGTTCATCCCAATCTCCCTGGATTGACTTCTAACATGGGAGATTCTGAAGTGATTGGGATTTCATAATTAAAACAACTAGAATCTCCAAGGACAAAGAAAAAAATCATGGTCGTCTCTAGTCCACATATATTTGCAAACCAAAACATTATTTTCTTTCTTGTTTTGTTTTTTTAAATCAAACAAACAAGCAATTGTTACAATCTCAAGAATACAAAATAGATTTATTGATTTCTATGGATGTGCCTAATACATTGCAGAGTTGCAATAAAGTTGCAAAATCTAGTCTCTTGGTCATACTATTTGTTCTTTATCCACCATCATGTGGATTCAATTTCTATTTTTTTTTAGTTTTTTTCTAATTTAAACGATAATCCACATGGTTTTTCTTATGTTTCTCATTTAATAAGGTGGTGAATCTGATGTGCATCATGTTCACACTTTTCTTTTTTGTTTTAAGTGTGACTGCCAAGACTGGATCCTCATGGCATTTTTCTCAGATAATAAAGTAGTCTGGCAACTCCATTGGTTAACACTAGACAATCCAAGTTCATTTTCTTGAGTTTTGATCTCCAGTTTTGATTCTTATATGCTTTCACTATCATTGTTGTTTTCTCTTCCCTTTTACAATTTGTTGTTTTGCTTCCCTTATAGGGTTATTTTTTTTGGTATATGTATGCCCATAGAGCCATCCCAAGCGATTGCATGGAGTCGGATATTAATTAATCAATTAATGCGATTATTTGGTTAATTAATGAATTCCAGAATATTCTAATTAATCCACGAGCATTTTAATTAACACAACGTTTCTGTTTACCGATGGGTTTAGGAAACCCTACTTCCCTTTGTATCCTATTTAAAGGAGGATTGACGACCGATATCTATATAAGATATAGAGAGACGTTTTTAGTTTACGCTCACGCAAGTAAACCCTAGCCGTCATCGTCCTTAGGAGAGAAAGGAGAGAAACGCGCCGCTAGCACGCCGCCGCAGAGACATACTCCTTCCCGCCGGCTTGGGAAGCGCGACGTGGAGTTCTGTCTATCCACGTGGATGAAGGAGAGACACAGACACCTTGACGCCTGCGTTCGAAGGACGTTGATGACCACCTGTACGCGCTACGAGCGGCAGACATCACTGGTGCAAAGGAGCGCCGCCAGATCAACCTGCGACAGCGAACGAGAGAGAAGTTCCGTCCGTGTAGACAAGTAGTGTTGCACCGTCGTGCAGCGGGACATCGCCGGACTTGCTCCGCGATAAGGTATATCCCGTAAACACTCCTTCCAAATATGTTATTGTCGATGAGATCCTATTTTGGGTTGCGTGGATTTTTTTACTTCCGCCGTGCATGTTTTCTCCACACAACCCAACAGTGGTATAAGAGCAGCGTCGATCTACGACGTATTTGGATTCATTTTGATATGATCGAATCACTGTATACTGTTTTTATGTTGCATACGATGCGAATTAAACTTGCTAATGTGCAAATCTAAACCTAATTCCACATACGCCGCAAGCTTCTATTTTTGACATTTTGGACGGGGTCGACTATGGAAAATATTGATTTTCCTAAGTGCACGGAAGTAAAATTCCTTGCACAAGGGTGTTGCCCCTGTGTATCCCGCATAGTCTGCGTGGGAGTCAAAAAATTATTTAATGGGGAATGTCCCACGTTAAAAGTACTGCAATTTTAATACGTATATACGTATATATAGATATACCTATGATAGCATACACGTCGCCTTTAAAATCTGTTTTATGTGGTGAATGCATATACGGTTATGGCCTAGTATTCCCTTTTGTGAATGTTGTGAATGAATGTGGATGTCGATCTTGTGAATATGTTTGTTTGTGAATTCTATGGATGTATAATGGTTACATATGGATCCTTTGTATAAAGTATTCGGCTTGCATGCCGAGCCTCATCTCTTATTTCAAAGTGTAATTAATTCCTTCCCTTTATATTTGTACACATATGATGTAATAGAGATATGATTAGTTTTAGTCTTTGTAAACTTGATGTAAGGACGCCACTTGAAGATCCAACTCCAAGGAGTGTACATGGAGAAGCACCATGAAGATCTAATTCCAAGAAGCAACCTGAAGATCCAACTCCAAGGAGCGTCCATGGAGAAGCAACAAGAAGATCCAATTTCAAGAAGCAACTTGAAGTTCCAACCTCACGAAGTATCCATGAAGTTGTTCTTTGTAATGTTGATCATTAAATGCTTAAAGGTTGATTCACAGGTGTTTCATGAGATGCATAAGACCATAGGTGGACTGTAATCCTTTGTTGCTCCAAAGGATTACAATAGTATGGCCATAACTGATGTATTTGTGTTTATGATTGCATGTCTATCGTTTGTGGTTGTGGATATAGTAGTATATGATACATACTATAAGTATGTGGTGTTTGGATATGTATATGTATTAATAAAACCCCTCAATTAATAATATTAAGTTTTAGTTGCCTTCCATAAAGCAACACACATGAAAAGCTTGATCGACTATGTGTGGGCACGCCTCCGCGTGGTACACTGTCTATCTCGTGGAAGTGTGATGGTGGGTGTGTGGGTCTGCCTCCGCAAGATGCACACTTATCGTGTTGGCTTATGGGTTGGACTTAACTAGGGAACCTTGATAGGATCAAGTACCTAGAGGCACACAGATGCATCATGGCAAGGATTTGTCTCAAAGGCTTTGTTCAAAAGCAAGATGAAAGAGGGAGACTCAGTTGGCACCCATATACTCACCTTGATTGGGTACGTGGAAAGCCTATCCAAGCTGGGATTTCCCCTAGGTCAAGAGTTGGCCACGGATGTGATTCTACAATCGTTTCCTGAATCATATAATCATTTTGTCATGAACTACACCATGATCAATTTTGACAAGACGTTGTCAGAATTGTTAGGCATGTTGAGGACAGCTGAAGCACAGATGAAGAAAGACAAGCCCAAGTCTGTGATGGTGATCAGCAAGGCAAAGAGAAAGTCAAAAGGAAAAAGCAAGGCTAAGAAAGGTTCTAAATCCAGGCAGAAGCCAAAGTCATCCGCGCTCAAAGCTAAAGGTGGGATCTCCAAAGAAGGCAGTTGTCACCATTGTCACCAACCTGGACATTGGAAAAGAAACTGTCCTCTCTACCTGGAGGAACTGAGGAAGAAGAAGCAGGGGATAGAGATCTCCACTTCATGTATATACGTTATTGAGATAAACTTAAATACTTCTTCATCATGGGTACTGGATACCGGATGTGGATCTCACATATGTTCTAATATGCATGATCTGATAAGAAGTAAGCCTTTAAGAAAGGGCCAAGTCGAGTTGCGGGTTGCTAATGGAGCAAGAGTTTCTGCCACCGCAACTGGAGTTATTAGTTTATCTTTGCCTACGGGCCTTAAAATAGAATTAGAGAATTGCTATTATGTACCTGCCATTAATAGAAATATTATTTCTGTATCTTGTATGGACAAGAGTGGATTTGAATTTCACATTAAGAATGGAATTATTTCTATATCTAAAGATGAGATCTTTTATGGCAATGCCCCTATGTCTTATGGTATCTACTTGTTAGAACTTGAGACTAGCATATACAACGTAAATACTAAAAGGTTAAAACTTGATAACTCAAACAAAACATTCTTATGGCATTGTCGTCTTGGGCACATAAACGAGAAGTGCATATCTAGACTCCATAAGGATGGTTATCTAGACTCTTTTGATTTTGAATCATTAGAGACACGTGAGGCATGTTTATTAGGGAAGATGACCAAGACTCCTTTCATTGGACATAGTGAGAGAGCCAGTGATCTGCTAGGGATCATACATACTGATGTATGTGGACCTTTTAGATCAAATGCTAGAGGAGGCTATCAATACTTCATTACCTTCACTGATGACCTCAGTAGGTATGGCTATGTATATCTTATGAAACACAAGTCAGAAACTCTTGAAATGTTCAAGACTTTCATGAATGAAGTAGAGAAGCAACTTGGTAAGAGTATTAAAGCACTCTGTTCAGATTGAGGTGGCGAATACTTAAGCCAAGAGTTTGAGGACCTTTTGAGAGACCATGGTATTGTATCACAATGGACTCCACCTGGTACACCACAACATAATGGTGTGTCAGAAAGAAGGAATCGTACATTATTAGACATGGTATGATCAATGATGAGTTCAGCCGAACTTTCAATATCGTTCTGGGGATATGCTCTTGAAACTGCAACATTTACACTTAACCGTGTACCCTCCAAATCAGTTCAAAAGACACCATATGAGATATGGAATGGGAATCGTCCCAATTTGTCTATGTTAAAGATTTGGGGATGTGAAGCTTATGTTAGGAAACAATTTCTTGAAAAGCTTGGACCCAAATCGGAAAAATGCTATTTTGTTGGATACCCAAAGGAAACTCAGGGATACTACTTCTACACACCAACTGACAACAAAGTGTTTGTTGCTAGGACTGCTATATTTCTTGAAAAGGAATTTATTTCCAAAGGAATTAGTGGGAGGAATGTAGAGCTTGAAGAAGTTCGAGACCAACAAGAAAGCAGAGAACCTGAGGAGGTACATAAGGAACATGAAGACTCACAAGTTGTTGTGGAATTTAAAGTTCCAAATGTAACACATGAACCCCGTAGGTCTAGTAGGACACGACTTGAGCCTGAGAGATTTGGATTTTTCGTGACTCAAGACAGTGATGAATTGGGCACAACATATGAGCCAACTTCCTATCTAGAAGCTACTAAGGGACCAGAATCTGAGAAATGGCTTGAAGCCATGAGATCTGAGATGGAATCCATGTACACCAACAAGGTATGGACCTTGGTGGATCCACCCGAAGGGGTAAGACCCATAGGGTGCAAGTGGGTCTTTAAGAAGAAGACTGACATGGATGGAAATGTTCAAACCTATAAAGGTAGATTGGTTGCGAAAGGATTCCGTCAAATTCAAGGTGTTGATTATGACCAGACCTTCTCACCAGTTGCCATGGTTAAATCCATCAGGATCATGCTTGCCATTGCAGCTTATCATGACTATGAGATTTGGCAGATGGATGTTAAAACATCATTTCTTAATAAGAATTTACTTGAGGATGTGTACATGACACAAACTGAGGGTTTTATCGATCCAAAGGAAGCCAATAAAGTCTGTAAGCTACAAAGGTTAATCTATGGATTGAAACAAGCATCTCAGAGTTGGAATCTACGTTTTGATGAAGTAGTCAAAAAGTTTGGCTTTAGTCAAAATAAAGATGAACCTTGTGTTTACAAAAGGGTTAGTGGGAGCACAATCGTATTTCTCATATTGTATGTGGATGACATACTATTGATGGGAAATGACATCCCTACTCTTCAGACAGTAAAAGGTTGGCTAGGGAAGACCTTCTCTATGAAGGATTTAGGCGAAGCATCGTATATACTAGGGATCAAGATCTATAGATCTAGATCTAGAAGGCTTCTAGGCCTAAGCCAGAGCACATACATTGACAAGGTGCTAAAGAGGTTTAGCATGGAGGGTTCTAAGAGAGGTAACTTGCCCATGTCCCATGGGGTTACAATCTCTAAAGCCCAGTGTCCTAGTTCATGTGATTTACGGGCATGCATGAGTAAGATTCCTTATGCATCAGAAATTGGATCTATCATGTACGCAATGTTTTGTACTCGTCTTGATGTGTCGTATGCTTTGAGCATGACGAGCCGGTATCAGTTAGATCCAAGTGAATGTCACTGGACAGCCGTAAAGAACATCCTAAAGTACTTGAGAAGGACTAAGGATCAATTCTTGGTATACGGCGGTGAGGAAGAGCTCATGGTAAAGGGTTACACCAATGCTAGCTTCCAAACTAACAAAGATGACTACAGATCGGAATCTGGATTTGTGTTTTGCCTAAACAATGGAGCTGTGAGCTGGAAGAGTTCCAAGCAAGAGACGGTTGCGGATTCTACAACAGAGGTCGAATATATTTCCGCATCTAATGCTGCAAAGGAAGCTGTGTGGATCAAGAAGTTCATTTCTGAACTTGGAGTGGTTCCAAGCGCTGGTGATGCAATTGAGCTGTTTTGCGACAACAATGGAGCAATTGCACAGGCTAAAGAACCAAGATCGCACCAACGTTCCAAACATATTCTACGGCGCTTCCATCTCATACGAGAGATCGTACAACGAGGAGATGTGAAGATTTGTAGAGTACCTACAGAAAGCAATGTGGCTGACCCGCTCACAAAAGCACTTTCACAGCAAAAACATGACGGGCATGTTCGATCACTTGGATTGAGATTCATGAGTGATTGGGTATAAGTGCAAGTGAGAATATGTTGGTATGTATGCCCATAGAGACTATCATTCGATGATTGTAATGGGATACTATGTAAACGATTTGTAATACTACATTGATCATATCAATAAAGGCAAGTTTCCAATCTATATGTTTGTGTTTTATATTGTGATATGACCATAAAACTTATAGATGTCTATAGAATAATATACTCAATGAAATATGTCTTCGGGTTGATGACCTGAACAGTGAGATCATATGTATGCTAAGAGTATGTATTCTTGTTTTGTCCCTAATCGGTTGTTATTGTGGAAATATCCATAGACATCAATAACATATAAGATTAGAATGTATGTTGGTTGATGGAAGAATCTCATTATCCATGATATGGAGATATCAAACCAAATACATAGATACTTGTTAGAGAACAGTGTATCAGATAGACCCACCTTGAGAGTGACACATGGATACCATGATTGGTAGTTAGAGTCACATCTCATAATGATGGTGGTGATTTTGGTTCTTAGACCTGAAGTCACTACACTTATCACATGTCATTCGGTGTACTTTGACATCATCCACCGTGGTCCTGAATAAGGATTTCCATAAAGATGGTGCTTGGGTGCACTGTGACACATGGGGATGACTGTGAGTGATGTAGATGGAATTTGTCCTTCCTACGGGAGTTTGATATTTCGGCCACTTGATAAGCGAGACTGAGAAATGCATGGCCATGTTGATGTGAGTAAATATGTGATATTGAGCTTACATATATCTCAGACAGTCAGCTCTAGTTCAAGGAACATGGATTGAACGTTGAAAAGAATAACAATTCCATGACTCGAGTTCAATCCGGATATCAGCGACAAAAGAACTATACAATTACTGTAACATCAGTCATGAATGATAGGTCAAGTTGTTCTCCAACTTCTCCAATTACTTGGGTGGCAATGAAGTCTTGCTAGATACCAATCATTTCTTGTGAAATCAAAATATGATTATGGATATCACTGCCAACGTAATTTGGAGCCTACCGGGTCACACACATAGGATGTGTTGGAATAGGAGTATAATTGTGGATTTGATTGGAATTGCTCTGAATCACATTGATTACTAAAATGTTTATGTAATGGATTAGAATAATATTGGAGTGACTGAATCTAAGTGCAAGTGAGAGTCTGTTGGTATATGTATGCCCATAGAGCCATCCCAAGTGATTGCATGGAGTCAGATATTAATTAATCAATTAATGCGATTATTTGGTTAATTAATGAATTCCAGAATATTCTAATTAATCCACGAGCGTTTTAATTAACGCAACGTTTCTGTTTACGGATGGGTTTAGGAAACCCTACTTCCCATCGTATCCTATTTATTGGAGGATTGACGGCCGATATCTATATAAGATATAGAGAGACGTTTTTAGTTTACGCTCACACACGTAAACCCTAGCCGCCATCGTCCTTAGGAGAGAAAGGAGAGAAACGCGCCACTAGCACGCTGCCGCAGAGACATACTCCTTCCCGCCGGCTTGGGAAGTGTGACGTGGAGTTCCGTCCATCCGCGTGGACAAAGTAGAGATGCAGACACCTTGACGCCTGCATTCGGAGGACGTCGATGACCACCTGTACGCGCTATGAGCGGCGGACATCAGTACTGCAAAGGAGCGCCGTCGGATCAACCTGCGACAGCAAATGGGAGAGACGTTCCGTCTGTGTAGACAAGCAGTGTTGCACCGTCGTGCAGTGGGACATCGCCGGACTTGCTCCGCGATAAGGTATATCTGGTAAACACTCCTTCCAAATACGTTGTTGTCGATGAGATCTTGTTTTGGGTTGCGTGGATTTTGTTGCTTCCGCCGTGCATGTTTTCTCCACAAAACCCAACAATTTTTTCATTCCCTTTTAGGTTTTTCTCTCACTTCCCTTTTAGGGTTTTATCTTTACTTCCCTTTTATGATGTCATTTGCACTTCCCTTTTGGGTTTTCTCTTCGCCTCCCATTTAGGGTTTTCTTGGTTCTTTGCTTTAAGGTTTTCTTTTTCTTTACATTGTTTTCACACTTTTCTCCTTGCTTTTCTAACTTTTTGGTTTCCCAAAAAGGGAAAAAAATAGAGAGAGAGAGAGATAAAGAGAACTCTTCCATAATAAGAAATTTTATACTTTCCTAATATTATTCATCTTTTTCTAAATTGATGTTTGGGTTGGTTTTGGAAAAGGGGGAACATTGTTTGTCGGCTTCGGATTTCCACTTGTTCTTTACTTTCATTACCTTGCCATTGATTTTGAAAACATAAAATATGAATACTTTCATGTTACACACCTACAAACCCATCTTTGTACGAAACACATTCATGTCAGATTTGGGATGAGGTTTTGGGGTGTTAGTAAAGGTACCAACACAATGCAATGTTGTACATCCAAAGGACACGAGGACCTACACCCTCTCCTAGTACTAACAACTAATTACGGCCTCCATAGTCATGAGGTGCATTAGTAGTTGTATCCAAATCCTAGAAAATGGATGAATCCCATGATTAGTGTCATCACACCATAAATAAGTGAAGGAACGACACCTACTACATAGGTCATGGTTGAGGGAGGATGTAAAATGGCATCTAAACTTATGGGGGAAAAGGAGAGCTTTATCTTCTACATATGCTTCTAAATATTGCTGCTTGCTTTACATTACTAGATTGTTGCTTATATTATATCTTGGAATTATTGATAATAATCTAGTATTAGATCCTCAAATTTAGTAAATTGATTTATGTAAATGATAAGATTTGGTTTGATAGAAAATTTCCTAATTATAATTGATGGAATAATAGTACTATCCTTTTTGTGGCATGGTTTCAACCCCTTACCCAAGTGAGGCCCATGAGACTACCTACTTTGCAGATAGGTCCTTGTAGCATAAGTTCAAGAAATAAATGAATTCATGCTTAAATAAATACTTTTGGTTTATGAGTTTCTATATAATTGAAATATGGAATAATAAGCAAGTTTTCCAAATATTCTAAGATGATTGTAATTTAAATAATTAATGGAAACAATTAGCTAACAATATCTTGCAACACAAGTTTAAGACATCAAATAAAAAAAATTCGGTATGGTTTTTGGAACACGTAAAGAGAATGAGGAAACTAAGATAATTCTAGAATTTCAGAGAAAAGTGACTTTCCATGTGGAGTGGGTAATTAATTTAAGGAAATACATAACGGGCAGATTCTACCAACAAAAGTTATCCCAAAAAATAAATATTAGTTTAGAAATATAATAGTAAGTTTTCTACAAGGTTTCATAGTGAAAGAACTCTCCTAGTATCCTATGAAAAATTGGGAAGGAAGAGGGACTTGCTTGTAATAATGAAATTTTGTTTATCTTGTTTGAAGAAAGAGAAAAGGTTATCTTGAAACATCCCTTTGTGACCAAACTTGTCTTAATACGAGATTCTAAAATAATAAAAGAAGTTTCTAATTTTGGGACAAATTGGAGTAAATATGAGAGAGAGGTTTGAATTACTTCATTTCCACAATCAATATTTAAAAAGGGGACCCTAGGATGCCAAATAGGAAAATAAGTATTATCGTGATCATGATGAATAGTAAAGATAATTTTGAGATAAATAATCCAAATATAGGATTATGGAAGAAAATCCATGGAGTTTTGAGATACTTTGTAGCCAACATAATTTAGTTAATAGTTATCTAGATTTGCCTTTAAAATAAAGTTTCGGTAAAATAAGGGAATAATGAAGGAGATATTTGTTTCCCAATGGAAGGTTATAGTATGAATAGAGTTTTTTTCAAAATAATGGTATGAGGTTTAGTTTCATTTATTTGACTTTTTGGTCTATAAAGTAAAATATATGAGATTGTTATTATAAGGACAGGAGGGAGGAACATAGTTATTACTTTCCTTGCATGATTTTTTGCCAATTGCATAAGGAAACTTTGTGGAAACTAGATCCATCGATCTCCAAACCTTTTGCTATATAATAAGTGGTATGAAGACAAGATGGGATATCCCAATTCCCTCCTTCCTTGATGTGCATCCTTCCATAGAAATGTGGTAGCGTTCTCTCTCCCTTCATCATGGCAATGCTCTTCATCATCCATTGTGCTCTCGTTGTATCTCGTAACATGGAGTTTTCCACAATGACATGGAAGTCTATGACCTTCCAAAGTACTTCTCCCCTCATCCTTTTCCTTCTAAGTCTCCATGGAAGAGGCCACCATGTCACTCCATGTTTGAGGTATAGATTCTTATTTTGTGTAATTTATACAAATTATTAGGATTACCCAAATATAGGCAAATTATGTACCAAATTGATCAAAACAATGAGCAGAATATAAATAAAATAGTATCATGACCTGGATATGATCCTAATTCCAAAAGTGGGGCTATTTCATGGTTCAATAATGACCAATACATGGAAATATTAAATCGTATAATTAACATGTTGAGTATATTAAAAATGTTTACTTTTCCATATAAACTGATATAGTTGGTTGTAATGAGGTTTAAGATGATGATGTTAAGGATGTTGAATAATTAGGTTTATACCAATAGTCATCAAAATGTGTAATTAGGGTTTTGAACATGAATTATGTAACTTTCTATGACCTTAAGGAACATAATATAATATAAGTGTTCATAATGCAATAACATGGTAGTTTTGATAATCATGATTACACCCAATATGAATTAGGTTTCTTGAGTCATTAGACCAATGAACATGGGAATTAGGATACTGAGGAAACCTAAACCCTATACTAAATTATGATTTGTATTTTGGATATGATTGATGACACCTTAGAGTATACATACATATATGCAGATTATGCTGGTTGATTATGTTAAATGCTTGGATATTTAGATATATACTTGAAGTACATGTTGATGGTTTTTGCATGGAAACAAAGGTACATCGTTACACCAATGACTACTCACCTTGTTGACTTATGTGGTTTTCTAAAGTTTCCCAAATGGATTGCAATTAAACTACTAGGTTGTTTATTTACTTCCTGCAATCTATAAGGCCCATGTGAGTATAACTTTAACAAGACTAGGATATTATCTCTGAACAGATGAATGCATGGAAGTTATAGAGATTACCCCCAACAAGTGGGTATTCCGTTGAAATACTCCCAACGACTAAGTATGATATTATGAACACCGGAAGTGAGTGGGTATGATTAGATATTACCCCCAACAAGTGGGTACATCAATAAAATATTCCCAACGAGTGAGTATGATAGTATGAATACCCCTAGTGAGTGGGTATACCGCAAATATTGAACAAATGTGGGTTGAGAAGTTATAACAAGAAACTCAAGTCCGATTATGTAAAAATAATTGCTGCTATAGTTGTTTATGTTGTTACACCTACATGTGTATTTTTTCCCCACATACTCAGTATATTTTGTTATACTGACTGCATTTTTGCGTCATGTCATTTTAGGTTAAACTACAATTAATATGAAATATGGATCTCTAGAGAAGAAAGCACCAAAAGATAAGACACTTAGAGTATACTTGAGGATTATAGATAGTTAGACTTACTTTATGTTGTACGTTTAGGTTCCCTATTTCACGTAACTCCCTAGAGGAACACCTTGTAAACCATATTTGAATTAATAGAAATTATTTTCTATTGTTTATTATTTGGTAAAATTTGGATCTTGTGGATTTTAGGTAATGGCTCTCAACTTTAAGGTCCTTCCTTAATTGGGGGATGCTGAAAAGTGAGGTCACTACATTTGGTATCAGGACCCCAGATTTTTCAAATTATATTTAGTAGTTTATAATTTCAAGTAACATGTAGAAATATAAAGAAAAATTATTAAGGCATGACTTGATGGTAATGGTGTCTAGAATGGATCATAGTTTTGGGGACTGGCAGTATTTTCCTCCGCACCATTAAGTTGGTTTGTGAGGACTCCCTTAGCCAATGTGGTTTTAGCCTGGCCAGAACATAGGGTGCCTGGAGTACAGTTTCCTCTAAGTTTTCTCATCTCAAATTGCATCCACTTCTCGTCTTCTTTCTTAATAAACCCAAAAAGCTACTTCCCTCCTCATCTCAAGTTAGGATTTTTTAGAAGAAGTTGGATTAAGGCATCCTTTTCCTATTAGTTTACATGTAATATTGGAATAATGATAACATAAATGAATGGTTTCCTACGTTTTTCCTTGCAAGGGTAAACCTCAGATGGAGATAAAGCCCTAACTCATGAGGTTAGGTTGTGTCTAGAAATCTTAGTCTCCTCCTATAGGCACCCTAACATGAACAATGTGTCTCCATCCATGTACAAGTATACGGTGTTCATGCATCTAAGTAAATTGACTGACACCAGGCTAGACGAGGAATTAGTTATAGATTATATGCCTAAAGACATGTTGGAATACATAATAGATGGAATGTGTTTACTTTTACATAATGAGATGGTATGGTTTATGATGATCTCAGTCAGGATTGAGAATTTGATTTTAGTTTTGAGCTTTTGACATGATGATACAAGTCTGTGTGCTTCTCTGAGATAAGATAAGAAAGGTGAAGATAAGATGTGAATCTACAAGAGCCTCAATCTCCTCTACAAATGGGGGCCTATAGTGTTATGACTAGATATAGGGTTTACCCCAAAGAGAGTGAGACATAGAGGGAGAAGGTCAGCAACCTAAACTCCAAGATTTGTGACATTATGAGAAATATTTGTTGTGATATGTCCTAAACAAGAATACCCTGGAGTGGATGAATTAAGTTGCTTTATGGATGATTATTAGAGGCTATTTGTACCCTAGATTTCCTTGGGGAGACAAAAATCCTAGAGATAGAGAAAGAGGTTGCTTACATATAGGTGTATATGATATAAGTACATACCATCTAGGTGAGGGTGAGTGAGAGAGAGGCCTAAGATCCTATAGAGGTCAAGAATGATTGTATGCTACAAATCTCATACTTGGGTTAGTGGTTCCCTTTTTAGGACTCTAGTGGTTTTTTATGAGAAAGATAAAGTTGGGTAAGAATATTTCATGAGTAGAGATCTAAGAAGAGAATGCCATATCATGTTTTGGGTCAGTTAGTGCTTGAGTGGCTAGATCTTGTAAAGTTGATGACCAATACCAATGAGGTGGACCTGAGAACCCTAAACCAAAGAGGGAAGACATGTGTTGTGCATATAAAACTCATATAGTTGAGTGAGCTCATAGGGATTGAGCATGCTAACTCCCTTAGGTTATTGGTTAGGGGAACCTCAATTAGTTTTTTTGTATATGTTTGAAAAGACACACATACAAGTTTGTATAGCACAACCATGATATAATATATGTATGAAAATGATCTAAACTTGAGAGGTGATATATGAATATTGCATGATGGAAGATTTAAAAATGGTTTAATACTTCCTCATTTAATCGGATATCCACATGCATGAATTATGATAGCGTAAAATAGCTAGATATTCTTAGGATGAACCTTTAATAAAGTTTATAAACTAATATGAGAAAGTGAAATAAGATAATATTCACGATAAACACTAATTTTGGTATGTGGTAACAAAATTTGTCTTCTTGAAGGTGTGGCCTACTATATAGAATGGTAGTATTATGTGTACACAAAATACTTGGCATGTGATATGAGGTGAAATAATTGTTCTTGGATACCATCTGGATGAAATTCTATATATATAATATTGAACAAATGAAACATAATATTTCAATTTCATTATATCTAAACACTTCAACCCTTTGGTAGTAAAGTACTTGATAAGTGATCAAACCCATTGGTAGTAGATAATAAGGTCCTAAAGCATTCAATCCTTGGGTAGTAAATGTATGGATGTATAATGGAAAATATGCCTAAAAGACATTTTTTTATTACTGGGGAAACCCACCCCCCTAGGCGGAGGCCCAGATAGTAGGGATGGTAAACCTGGGAGACTCGTGCGCCTGCACACCGGTATCTTAATAAGTTGCATTAGAGGTCGATTGACGTTGTGGGAAATTCATTTCTGAGCAGTGCTTCCAGCGAGAGTCGAACCCGATACCCTTCGTGAGGGGCCTCGAGCTATGACCAGCTAGGCTACTGCTCACTGGCAAATATGCCTAAAAGACATGTCCTCTTATGGTAATATAAATCTTGGTTCTAGTATGTTGTTGTTATGTTTTGCTGCTATCAAGTGTTAGTTTTATCTTGTTTTGGGATAGGACCTTCCCTATAAGGGTGAGTTCACAAAATATTTTAAGAATTGAGGTAACCTTAAATGCTACTTAAAGCTTGAAAGATTAAGTCAGAATCATGAAGGTACATATATCGAGTATAATTCTTTGGACCCAGGTGTGCCATCTCTGAGGGATATGAGGAAAAGTCACTATGGAAGTGGCCTATAGTATGGGACCAAACCCGGACAAGAAGGACATCGTGAGTCCAATGAAGGGACATAATATGAATAATGTGCACCATAAGAGATGAAGGAAACCGGGTGAAAGAATTCTAAAGGATATAATGTGCTTGAATGTTATCAGAGAGACCTCAAGGAAATGTATAAGGAAATAAAGTTATGACATCAAATTCTCGGGGAAGGGTAGAGGCCTAATTCAACCCTAAGAGAAAGTAGGAATGATTAAAGGTACTCAATACATATGAGATCAAGAGGTGATTGTGCCCTGAGTGCATAAGACCGTGAGATTAGGACATAGCCATCCATGTGTACCCAAATCCCATGGGGTCAAGATATTGGTCACCTTCATGAGTGGAAAAGGCCCAAGTTGATATTGTGAGAGGCACTCCATAAGAGTGTAAAACCCTTGAGGGTCAAGAGGATATCACTCTGAAGGTACATATACCCCTAGATATCTTAAGGGAATGATTAAGGCCATTGAGACATGAGATATAAATGTGATGAATGCAAGAAATCATGTAATAAAGATTGATATAATCTTAAAGGGAGTTGTGCACACACTCAAGACTTATGAAAATAATTACTTCCCATATGAAAGCATGGAATTAAGAAAAATTGTGGTGTTTATGGTTTGGATTAATGTGGAGAATGATTCAACCTAAAATTTGAAACTAATACATGATGTGTGAGCACAACATCTCTATTATTGGAATAGGATGAACTTTATATTTGGAGTGCAGCCAAATGCTTATTTTTTCTTTTTATGGGTATGAGATACTGGATAAACACATACTAAGCTTAAAATTTGACAAATGAGAATGAATATCTAAGTTGAAATTCAATGGTATATTCTAGGGTTTAAGGTGTAATCTCACCCTTATGTGAAAATGATGAATGATAGTTGGGAAACCTTGGCAAAAAGTAGCCACCAAGTGAAAATACAATGAAAACTTAATTACCAAGTGGGATTGGAATCCTAAACTAATCATTGAGTGATAAAATCATGCAATGAATGAGGTTGTACCCTAAAACAAAATTTGGATACAAACGCTAGTGATGTGACAAATTTACCTATCAATAAATGTTGTTAAAGATGATCTAGATAAAGATATCCGAAAAGGGTTTTTTAACCCTAAGGTCTAAAACTAATAAGAGTTAACATTCACCTTAAATTTAATTTAGCTTGAATTTTGGGGACAAAATTACTTTTAAATAGGGGTGAATGTTAGATCCTCAAATTTAATAAATTTTTATTCTATAAATGATAAGATTTGGTTTGATAAGAAAATTATCCTAATTATAATTGATGGAATAATAGTACTATCCACTTTGTGGCATGGATTCAACCCTCGACCCAAGTGAGGCCCATGAAACTATCTTCTTTCCAAATAGGTCCTTGTGGCATAAGTTCAATAAATAAAAAAATTCATGCTTAAATAGATAGTTTTGGATTTATGAGTTTCTAGATAATTGAAATATTGAATAATAAGCAAGTTTTCCAAATACTCTATGATACTTTGTAATTTTGATAATGAATGGAAGCAATTAATTGACCATATCTTGCAACACAAGTTTGAGGCATCAAATGAGGATAATTGGGTCTAGTTTTTAAAACACATAAAGAGGACAAGGAAACTAAAATAATTCTAGAATTTGAGAGAAAAAAGACTTTCCATGTAGAGTGGGTAATTAATTTAAGAAAATACATAAAGGGAAAGTTTCTTTTGTGAAAGCTATCCCAATAAATCCCAAAAAAATAAATATAAGTTTACAAAGTATTCATGAGTTTTCCTCCAAGTTTCATAGCGAAAAGACATTCCTAGTAGCATGTGAAAATTTGGGAAGGAATAGGAACTTTCTTGTAATAATAAAATGTTATTTCCCTTGTTTGAATAAAAAAGGATATCTAGAAATGTCCCTTTGTTTCCAAATTTGGCTCAATACAAGATTCTAGGATAATAAAGGAACTTTCCAATTTTGCGATCAATTGAAGTAAAGATGAGAGAGAGATATGAATTACTTAATTTCCATAACTAATGTTTACAAAGGGGTCCCTGGGATACCAAATAGGAAAATAAGAATTTTCGTGCTCATGAAAAATACTCAAGATAATTTATGTGATAGATAATCTAAATGTAGGATTATGAAAGAAAATATAGGAAGTTCCAAGATATTTTGTGGCCAAGATAACTTAGTTGGTACTTATGTAGATTTGCCTTTAAGGCAAAGTCTCGGTCATATCGGGAAATAATGAAGGAGTTTTCATTTTCCCATTGAAAGGTAATAGTATGAATAGAGTTTTTTCAAAATAATGGTATAAGGCACAGTTTCCTGTATGTGACTTTTTGGTCTATAAAGTAAAAGTTATGAGATTGTCCTTATAAGGGAAGGATGGAGGAATATATTTATGACTTTTCTAGCATGATGTGTTGCCAGCTGCATAAGGAAACTTCATGGAAACTAGACTTATTGATTTCCAACCCTTGAGCTATATAAGAAGTGGTAAGAAGAGAAGATGGACTTCCCCAATTCCCTCCTTTCTTGATTTTCATCCTTCCACATCAATGGCGTAGCAAATATCTCTCCCTTCATCATGCCAATGTTGTTCCTCATCCATGGTGGTCTCGTTGTATCTTGTAACATGATGCTTGCCACAATGACATGTAAGTCTAGGATCTTCCAAAGTACTTCACCCCTCATCCTTTTACTTTTGAGTCTCCATGGAAGAGGCCGCTATGTTACCCCATGTTTGAGGTATATATTCTTTTTTTTTAATTTGTACAAATTGTTAGGATTACCCAAATATAGGAAAATTATATACCAAATTGATGGGGAGAATGAATAGAATCTAAATAAAACAGTATCAACGACCTAGATCTGATCCTAATTCCAAAAGTAGGTCTATTTCATGATAAGTAATGATTAATAGATGGAAATCTTAATTAGATGTAATATGATGATGATAAGGATGATGAATACTCTGAATTTATATACCAATAGTCATCAACATGTGTAATTAGGATCTTTAACACCAACAATGTAACTTGGTATGACCTTGAAGCACATAATAAGTGTTCATGGTGCAATAACATGGTAGTTTTGATAATCATGATTACACCTAATATGAATTAGGGTTCTTGAGTCATTAGATCAATGAACATGGGAATTAAGATACCTAGGAAACCTAAAACCTAAACTAAATCATGATTCGTATTTTGAATATGATTGGTGACACTTTAGAGTATACATATATGCAGATAATGTTGGTTGATAATGTTGAATGCTTGTATATTTAGATATATGCTTGAAGTACATGTTGCATGGTTTTTGTATGGAAACAAAGGTATGTGGTTATGCCTATGAATACTCACCTTATAGACTTACGTGGTTTTCCGATGTTTCCCAAATGGGTTGCAATTAAATTGCTTGGTTGTTTATTTACTTCCTGCAATCTATAAGGTCCATATGAGTATCACTTTATATAAGAATAACTTCCTCAATCCCAGGATATTATCTTTGAATATATTCATGCATGGAAGTTATAGAGACTAACCCTAGTGAGTGGGTATGCCATTGAAATACTCCCAGCGAGTGAGTATGATATTATGCATACCCCCAGCGAGTAGGTATGATTATATATTACCCCCAGTGACTGGGTACATCACTAAAATAATCCCAACAAGTGAGTATGATATTATGAATACCCCCAGAGAGTGGGTATACCATAGAGATTGAACAAATGTGGGTTGGAAAGTTATACCAAAAAATTGCAAGTTTGATTATGTAAAAATAATTGTTGCTATCATTGTTTATGTTGTTACACCTACATGTGTATATTTTGTTTCCGCCCACATACTCTATATTTTGATATACTATCTATGTTTTTGGTTCATGATGTTTCATGTTAAACTGCATTAATATGAAAGATTGTATCTACAGAAGAAGACACCAAAAGATAAGACACTTAAAGTTTACTGGAGGATTATAGATAGTTAGATTTACTTTATGTCACACCTTTCATGTAACTCCCAGCAGGAGCACCTTTTAAACAATATTTGAACTGATAGAAATTATTTGCTATTATTAATTATTTGTTAAAATCTGGATCTTGAGAATTTAAGTTAATGGGTCTCAACTTTAAGGTCCTTCATTAATTGAAGGATGTTGAAAAGTGAGATCTTTACATCTAGCATAGATTGTTAATTAGCTGCTAACATGTTCATGTTTACACCAAATAATATCATCAAACAATCTCCACATGCCTAAGATCTCTTTATATTAGCAATCATTTGGAAAATTTAGAAATCTTACTATTAGAAGTAATAGTTATATCATATATGGTCTAGTGTCTGTGGGCCCATATAGAATCAACTTAGGTTCTGGATGTTTCTAAAGTCATGTCCACCCTCTCCTATGTAGAGGAGAGGGGTCTCTCTTATATCCATCACATTATCATACTATATATCACACTATAATATCATTATCACATGATCAATAGTTCTACATGGTATTAGAGAATAAATCCTAACCCTAGAGAGAGCAACAATTCTCTTCTTATGGGTAGCTTCTTTCATCATGGCTGGTTGCTTGTAGGGCCATCTCCATCAGCCTATCGATAGGATCATATCTATTTTCCCCTCTCTCTAAAGGGTTATCATCATCTCATATAGAGTTATAGATATAGATTTGACAAGTATCATCTTCATCTTTCAGCATTCCCCATGAATCTATCTTTCATCTTTCCCAGGCATAAAGTCTAGATACATCCATCACCCTTCTTAGATTATCATCAATCATGGTCCATTATCATAGACAAGTGGAAGTTATCTCCAACATCAACAACCCCATGGTGGAAGTCACCTACACCATGTAAAATTCATCTCTAATGACTCCACATGTCTAGTCTAAAGATCTTTCAATCTCTCATCTCTAAGATATGCCAATAACTCTGAAATTCATCCATGGAGATAGGTCATAGGTAATTTGGCATTAGACATCAATCTTGGAAATATCAACAAGCCAAAAGTCTAGAAAACTACCCTGACAGTAGGTTACATAGTCTGTAACTCCATTTTAATTGAAGTTCTTCCATCATCACAGTGTGTAAATCAGTTACACAGTGTGGCAATAGACTAACACGAAATGTCATTGTCCAACATGATGTGTCTCCAATAGTATATTTGACATATTCAACAATTGACTTAGACAAATGTGTCATGTCGTTGTCCAGCACAATGTGTCGCCATTAGGGTTTGCAATTCAATCAGCGTTGATAGCAGCAATACAACATGCCTTATGTCTAAAATGAAATGTTGATGAAGCCCTCATTTAGGGCTTAATCTTGTGTTATTTTTTCCTTGAATAACATCTAAACATGTTAGGATGAATACGATTTCCCTCAATAAATGGTATATTGTCATATTCACTTATGGACGTTCTTTGCATGTTTTTCAGGTACTGTGTCGATGCTTTGGATGGATGGGATATAAGGAGGATTATCCTAGGGTTTCTTCACCCTTGGAGGAGCTTAAGGATGGTTTAAGATCTTCCCCAACCTACCTCTAGTGGCCAAGTGTCGACTTCGAGCAAAGAAATCTAAAAATTGTCAAAGAATATATGAAAGTAAACTAGATGCCCCTAGTAGGCGGTGGTGCCACGAAACAGATGTGATGACAATGAAAAAATCATAGCATATTTGCAGTCGAGAAAGAGCTCAAGACAAGTCCATAAATAAAACCCTATTGGCAAGCACAGTCTTTCAAAGAAGATCCCAGCAAGACCATGCTACCAAGATGTCAAGAAGCCCTTGCTAGTTGGAATGACCACCATCCAGCCCAGCCACCACAGGTGTGCAACCCAGCATGGCGGTGCTACTTCATTACAACAATGACCATGCTATCCAGCACATTTTGGCTATCGGACTCCAAAAATCCACCCTCCACTATGATTTTTCCCACTTCACCAATACGACCATTCCCTCATAGCACGCCTATTCTACCCTTCCACCACCACAATTTTTCTACCTAAAATGACTGTCTTAATAGAAAACCCTACTACATTTTTCTATTAATTATCCTATTATACCCCCACTTAAGCCTAAGCTTCCCACACTATATAAATAATTGTGGCATCTGAAATTAAAGATTAGCCACCCTAGCATTTACTACCACATTCATTAATCCACCTACTCCTTCCCACCTACTCCCAATCCATTTCCACCATCTTCCACCTCGTTATTCTAGTTTTCTAGGGTTTTGGCTACTTCCATTAACCGTTTCATGCCATTCAACCACCAAGGAGGGAGAAGTACAAGATGTTATAGTAGGAGGTGAAGGAGGAGGAGCCCTCACCAAAATTCAATGTATATCTACTCTTCTACTCATTCTTATTTCTTCATTTCTTTTGTTATGAGTATCTAAGCTCTCCTAGGTGAGTTGTTTGGGGTTAAAATGTGACTTTGATACCATGTTAGGGAAAATAACGTGTAAACTCTATAGTTTTGTTTTTAATGGTTATTTTCTACTTATGTCTCATGTCTCTTGAATTATCATGTGGTTTATGATTTATAACATGAATTATCATGTGATTTATGCTTGAAACTACCTAGGTGCTTGGAGAAAATGCCCTATGTGTAGCTACTTTGTGATTTGCTCCTAGGTTTAGATAATGGATCCCTTGATAGCACCCTATATTCCTAGATATATACCCTTCTCCTACTCCTATGTGTGAGATCTAAGTAACTAGTTTAGAAGAGCTTAGTACAATTGGCTTGGAGCTCTCTGAAGGCTAGATGGTAGGTGATGTGAGGTCAAATACCCTCATTTCCACCCTCCATTACTACGTTTGGCTCCTAATTCCCAGAAGAGATACTATCCTATAAAGATAGACTTGATTTGATCCTAGTGGAATTCACCCAAAACCCTAATCCAAATGAGCCTCACAAGGTTGGATAGGGGTGCTAGGGAGTAGTTTTCCTCACACCCTATTCCATGTGTGGCCAATTAGTCGCATAGGGCAATTTTCTAGCATCCAACTTGTTGTTTGGTTTGATAATATAAATGGATGAGTATTTTTTGGATGTCATGATCCTCAACCTAGGTGCTAGTCACATTACCCGAAATGGCACACACCTCCATTGATTGATTTAAACTTGAAGTTCTCCCTTGCTTTCTTAGCTATTATTTTACTTGTTTAATTAGTTGTTTGTATTCTTTTTGGTAGTTAGACCTTTCTAGGTTAGTTAGTGTTACCTTGTATTTGCTTTTGCTTGCTTTATGTAGTTAGTTGTTAATCTAGTCCTTTTCTCGCTCTATATAGCTAATTACTAGTGTGGTGACTTTCTTGTCTTAGCTAGCTCTTTCTCTTTCAAGGTTGATAATTAGAATTCCTTTGTTAGTGTAGTACTAGTGCTATCCCTTCTTGATTGTCTTAGTCTAATTATCTATTTTCTTTCTTAACTTCCTTTTCCTTGGTAACTATAGTTAATTTCCTAGTGTCAAAATAGGTTTTCCTCCTACTCTCTCTTAATTACTTGCTTGACCCCTTAGTGCGATTTAACCAAAATCAACCTAAACTTTATAGTAGGAACCTATCCATAGAAAACATAGCTCGAGTTCCCCCTCTCTCCCTTGGGTTTGACCCCAACGTTCCATCCTCTATTCTACTCACAAGCATGTGTGCTTGTGGATTTGTTTAAATGTGTATCCAAACTGGGTTATAAATATTTGACAGGACATGTTGTGTGCCTAATGCACATCCAATCAAAATTTAATTTTTTTGGGTAAACCTATAGTAAACACATCACGATTTTTGGCATTGTTCCTAGTGAGAAAGGTGGTCAATCTATCTAGTTAGCTGAGTTTTGACTTACCATACTACCCTCACCATTTCTATTTATTATTATTTATATTACTTGTGTAAACTTGTTTACTAACTTGTTTTCTTTTGATTGGTTGTGCCTTGTATAGATGAACATTTGTTGCATGTTTGGACATCATTGTCTTTCTATCCATTCTTTCTTCCAAGATCCCAAGATAGGAATACAAAGGCAGAAATGTGGGACAACCAACATCTAGAAGAAGAGATGGGAGACAAGGATGACCACGATAGTGAATGTGAGAAGTCTCCGCCACCTTCTCCACCAATGCACAAGTTGTTGCATGATTATTTCCCAAGAACTACAACACTTCAATTGCCCGCTCGATTTGATCATATGTCAGGACAGCAGTTCTCAATCTGACCAGCTCTTCTTCGACTTCTCCATACATTATGGGGGTTTGAAAATGAGAATCCATATTAGAACATAGATGCCCTTCTAGAGATTTTCTCTACTTTTAGTATTCCTACTTCCACTAACACTTTATTCAACTCACCTTGTTTCCCTTCTCTCTCAAGGACAAGGCAAAGGATTGGTATTCAATGAAGACTGAGATTGACACTAGGAAGGAAATGAGCAATGAGTTTCTAAAGAAATTTTATCTTATTGACAAGTTGACTCAGATGAGGAGATGAAACACTTAAGAGAATGAGAACTTTCATGAAACGGGAAAGAAATTTTAGAAGTTTTTGAAATATTAACCCACCATGAGGTGCCTATTTGGAAACAAGTTCAATCCTTCTACTCTAGACTTTCTAAGATGGGTCAAATAGTGGTGGAATTATCATGTCATGGTACATTCATGGCCAAACCTCCTGATGAATCTTAGCCTCTTTTTGACCATTGGGGTGAAAACTCAAGACATCAAGCTTCAAGTGTGGATGTGCATTTTCATAGAAACCAAACAGCTTCACCTACTTACACCAAGTATGAATCCAACTCATAGGTATTGAAGATCTTGGTGTACATGATTAACCTAATGAAGAACCATGTGGGAGGCCATTTTAGACAACGTACCCACTTTGTTGAGTCTATTAATGAGAATCTTAAGGAACTATACTCTTTTAGAACTACAACAACCAAGGCCCAATGTCCAATTCTTACTTTATAATGAAGTAATCATCCAAATTTCTCATGGAATCAACAAGGGGGCCAAGGGAAAAGGAACAACTCAAGGTTTGAAGAAGAGGTATTTTGAAGGTTGAGGAGACTAGATGAAGTCAAGAAAGATGTATCCTCTCATGCACAAAACATTAGTAGGCTTGAGCAATTTATCACTTTCCCACTGGGAGGAGGGGAGAGTTCCCTTCCATTTATTGGCTAATCCAAATAGTTTTGGTGGATTCATGGGTGCTCCTTAAGCAACCTACATTCTACCACATGTGCAAGTGCTAAATTTTCAACAATACCATGGTCCTTTAAATTCCTATTCTCCACCACTGTCAAAACCTCCAGAAAACTTCCAATACTCTCCACCATGACCCCCTCAATACTAACCACCACCACTTCTATATCAACCACCTCCACAACAGCCTCCACAATAAGCTTTACTACATCCTCCAAAATCCTAATATACCGCACCAAGGGCTACCACCATAACCCCAACCATCACGATCCCCCTCCTCCCCATGAGAAAGTGAACATGGTTTTGTCTGAGGTGTGACAATGTTGTTGAGCATACTAAAAAGGCAAAGAGACAAATTGAGAAAGATCATTATGTACTTCCATTGTTGAAAGGTTCTTGCAAGTGCTAAGAGATTTAAAAATCATGTTGTCCCACCTTCTTTGAATATGATAACACCATGTATTGCACCATCTTCTGAGAGTGCAAAGGGAACTAAAATTTCTATTGTCCCACCATTTGTTGAATTGATACCCATTGTTGTCCCATCTTGTGTTGATTTCATAATAACAAGTGTTCCACCCGACGCATTAAGAAGATTTCTTTTGGTGCCCTAAAGTTTTCTAACTATATTCTAGACAATGTTGATGTGAATTGGCCCTATTTCTTTAATGTCATAGAAGACCCATTATACAAAGGGAGGCATAAACATAGCATAACAATTGTGCAGGTCTTTAGGTGAGGGAATGCAAACATCTCACACTTGTGTCATTGCTTAAGGATGTTTGTACCACCAAGAGGAATATGATGCAAAGACCACCTAAGGAAATTATATTCATAGAGAAAGTGAGATTCATATACGACAACCATTTCCCCTTAAAGAAAGGAGATATGGGTAGTCCTCTTATCTTTTGTTATATAAATCATTAGTTTGTTGAGCAATCACTTCTTGACTTAAACTGAAGTGCCAACATCATGACTTATATTGCGTATGTGGAGCTTTGCTTGGAAAGGCTGAAACCAACAAACTACATTCTCATATTAGCTAATGGATCCAAAAAAATCCAATGGTAGGCTAGAGAATGATATGGTAGTGGTAGAAAGAAAGTCATATGTTGCATAGAGTTGAAGAATGGTAAGATTCCTGTCATCTTGGGATGATCATTCCTATCTATAGATGATGTAGAAATCAAGGTCTGCACCAGAATGCTAGTAGTTAAATTGGTGAACAAAAAGATAGAGATCTATAAGTTTACCACCAAGGAGTGTCAACATTTGATTGATGAGGAACACTACTTTGAGATAGACTATGATGAGTCCAAGAAGAAGAAGTTGAAAGGAAGCCTCTTGAGATCTCACACAACCCTTGGGATGAAGATCATGTGATGAAGAAATTTTATAGGATTACCTATGATGGGGATGGAAACACTTTGCTTGTGAATAGTTGATGATGAAAGCAACACAAATGCCATCTGTAGGCATAAAACTTAGTGCTAGTAGAAGGCAACCCACCTCAGTTTGAGATTTTTCCTCTCAAAACCCATTTCTCATTGTACTTTTTTTCATTATTCAATAAATACACTCACAATACTTGATGGTTTTTCTATATGTGAATAATGTTAGACTAGGTGCATAGATGGAAAGATGATGTATGGATGATACAACAAATGGAAGATCAAGATTGACAAAAAGTATTGAAAATGAATGGAAATATATAGGAAAGCAACCTCTACATCTGTTCCAAGTAGCATGGTCATAGTTCTTTCTGACCAAAATGGACATTCCACACAGAATTGTCATGCTATCCATGCCCTATCAACTAGAATCCATGTGATCTATCCCCCTCTTGATGGTTTCCTACCACAACTCCATGCCCATTGCCCTACTATTCTAAACTTCTATATCATGTTGAGGACAACATGGTTTAAAAGTTTGGGTGGTATGACTGTAAGCCCTTGATTTACCCCATATTCCTCTATGTCTCTAGCTCTAAAAAAATTTCCAAGATGATAAGATAGTATTTCAACATTTATACTTGTTCAATTGTACTTATTTTTCTTACTTTGTATACATGCATACACATATTTTGCCTTTTTGCATTTTTGTGTACTTTTTTGAAAAAAATGGTATTGTTTCCATTCCATGCCATGCACTACATTCCATGTAGTGTTTTTTGTAATTTCTTATGTGTTTTAGCTAGTATTTTCTAGTTTTTTATTGGTTTCTTTCTAGTGTAGGTTTAGATGTGATTTGAAGCATTTTGGCACCATTTTGGTCAACTTTTCCCAAGCATAAATTTCTTTCCTAAAAGTATGTTTTAACCCAATCTCTGCATTTTGAATTGAAAAACTTTACCTATGACAAATGCATCTTATTTTCTCATCACCTATTGCTAAATGGACTCAATTCTTGACTTTCTACATCTGAATCACCTCTTTCATGCTTATGAAATACTTGGTTGAATTGTGATCTAAGGAAGCAACAAACACTTAGGGTTTGTCAAATATCATGATAGAAATGTGGCTTATGTATTTTCACAACCATGTGGTGTTCCATTAGTTGATGAATTTGTCAGAGTAATCTTCATGTAGGAGATCTCATGTTGAAACCCACACTAGTGACTCCTCTCTTGAGTCAGTTTTCTTTCGCCACTTCTTTCATTTGTCTCATGAAAGGTTTCCAAGCAACACATATTAGCCTTGACCACTCTCCAAAAGTTTGGGGTTGGTCATTTTTGTATCCCCTCTGGTTCACTCTTATCACCATATGTCCTAACTACACCAAGGGCAAAGTAAGAGAAAATAAAAGATGCTCCTATGTAATGGCATCTAAAAAAAGAAAAGAAAAGTGATCCTATGTAATAGCACTCTACCATCCTACCACAACCCCCTTCTTCTATTTGCATCCCCATTGAGTGGGGAAACATAAAACCTAGAACCTTTCACCCTTTTTCCCAGCCATGTGGGTCACCGAGAGCGATTTGAGATGTAATATTGAATGTGTGAAGTTAAAACATCACTCTTGGTCATCTTTGATTGTCACCAATATCACTACTTTGATCACAAGTGGATTTCGAAAGATGAGAGGAAATAAGTGAAATACATGTACTTAGTCATCATTGAGCACATCTATTCAATATACATCTATTGCAATGCATTTGTCATTTCTTGCTAGTTGTTGAAAAATTAAAGAGAGATTGAGTTGGATAGTACTTGAGAACAAGTATCTTTTAAGTTTGGGGTGGTGATGCAGCCCTCATTTAGGGCTTCATCTTGTGTCATATTGTCCTTGAATCACATCTAAATATGTTCGTATGCATACTATTTCCCTCAATAATTGGTTTATTATCAAATGCACTTATAGAGGTTCTTTGCATGTTTTTTTGGTGCTTCGGCCATGCTTTGGATAGATGGGAGAGAGAGAGGATAATATTAGGGTTCCTTCACCTTTGTAGGAAACTAAGGAGGGTCAAAGAGCTTCCTCAACTTACTCCTAGTAGCCAAGGCTCGACTTAGAGAAAAGAACTCCAAAGATTGTCAAATAGAAAATGAAAGTACATTTGAAGACCCCCAACATGGTCGTGGTGCCATGGAATGGTTATGTTACTATTGTAAAAATCACAATATATTCATAGTGGAGAAAGAGATCAAGACAAATCCATCAACATAACCTTGTTGGCCAACGCGGTCATGCAAATAATATCCCAGCACAATTGTTCCAGCTAGAACGGTTGTGTTGCCAAAATGTCAAGAAGCATGTGCCAACAAGAATGACCACCATCCAACCCAACCACCACATTTTCACTACCTAGAATGACCGTGCTACTTCATTGCCACTGTGGTCCTACTACCCAGCACAACCGTGTTGCTGACCTCCAAAAATTAACCATCCATTGTGATTTTTCCAACTTCACCAACATGGTAGATCCCTCTTAGCATGCTTGTTCTACCCTTCCACCATCATGGCCTTTCTATCCAGAATGACTCTGCTTCTAGAAAATCCTAGTATATTTTTCCATTGATTTTCCTATTCTATCTCACTTAACCGTAGGCTTCCCAAACCACTATCTAAATACTAGTTGTGGTTGGGAGCTGAAGGTTATCCACCCTACCATTTACTACCACATTCATTGATCCACGTACTCCTTCCCACCAACTCCCACTCCATTTCCACCATCTTCCACTATAAAACACTAGTTTTCTAGGGTTTTGACTATTTCCATCCAACCATCAAGGAGGGAGAAAGATGAACTTCTATAGTAGGAGGTGAAGAATGAGGAGTCTTCACCAATATTCCATGGATATCCACTCCTTTACTCATGTTATTTCTTCTTCTCTTTTGTTATGAGTAGTTAAGCCCCCTAGGTGGTATGTTTGGGATTAAAAAGTGACTTTGATACCATATTGGGGGAAATAATATGTTATGGTTATAATTTTGTTTGTTAATGGTTATGTTCAACTTTTATCTCATTTTTCATGAATAATCTTGTGTTTTATGCTTGAAAACATGGATAATTTTGTGAGTTATGGTTGAAACCACCTAGGTTCTAGGAGAAGGTTGCCTATATGTATCTATTTATGAATTTTCTCCTAGGTTGAACTAGTGGATCCCTATATAGCACCTCATTTTAGTACATATATATCCCTTCTCCTACTCGTATTAATGATATCTAAGTTGTAAGGCCCATGACCTTAGTTTTGGGGTAACCCTATTTGATTTGGCTTAATCATGTTCTTAGAACGTTTCTCTAATCCCTTTTGGACCTTGTGGAGAGATTAAGTTTCCCGTTTGAAGTTGTCTGGATGTTGTTTGTGCTTCATGTCCTAGTTTTGGTGCAAATTGCAATTTACCCAAAGTATGGGGTTGATGTGCAATTTGTCACCTCTAAAGTGTTCCCTCTCTTTCTTGACATCATTTAGAGGAAATAGAAAGAGGAGGGAGCCTTTCTTGATCCCTTGTTGAGGAGCATCACTCTAGGTGGTGATTGGGGTTAATGTGAGTGTTGAGTACCCTGACTATGTGTGAGTTGGTTGTGTTGTCTTGACCTTGGAGCATGACCAAGGATGTTTTTGGAGGGTGTCATAATCGAGACACCTCCTCCAGGTGTTTAGGTCATGACCTAGGAGGTCTAGGGTGGTCTTGGGTTGATATGGATGACCTAGGGTTTGTGGAGGTGTCTTGTCTCGATCTAGAGGTGATGTTGGTTGATGGTGTCGTGACCATGGGCGGTGCACCCTAGGGTGGACGTGACCACGACCATGGAGGATGACATGGTGGTTGAGACACTACCTAGAGTGTATCGCTATGTATTGCATGTCATGTTTAAGTGGTTTCATGTGGGTGCATGTTTGGTCTTTTACGAGGACAAGTGTCCCTTGGGTTCCTTAGTGTGTTGACGCCTCCCCCTTTGCTCTCACTCTCTCCCATCCTTCATCCATATAACCCCTTATCCCTCTTTGTTTGCAACCCTTTCGGAAATCTATCTTCTCCCTCTCTTTTTCTCATCCTTGGAGATTGATGGAGCTTTGGTGATTAGATCCCTTGCATGGGTGATCTTTGCTCATCTTCAACCTTGGTAAGTATCTCCTCTTCTTTTGCAATATTTTCCTTGAAATAACTACTCCATCTTCTTCCATTTTCTCAGCCATGGAACATGATTGGATGTGATGATCATTCTTGAGGAAGAAACCCTCATCCCTAAGGTGTTGGGCCATGGTGGGATGAATTTCTTTCACCTTTTCCTCCTTCTTCCTTGGTTCGGCTAGGGTTTCCTTTCTTTCTCCTTTTCTTGGGATATCTTGAACTTGGCATCTTCTTATCTTAGAGGTGCTATTGTGGCAAAAAATGGGACCTTTGGTGGATCTTCTTCAACCTTTGGATTGTATGCTAGGAGGCCTTGATCTTGGAGCTTGAACTCTTGATGTTTGAGCTTTTTAAGGTGGGTTTTATAATCTGCCCTCCTCTATTATTAGCACTCTTAATTTTATTTGCATGTTGTTGTTTTATCTTCATAAAATGTTCCCTTATCATGTTAGTATATAATGATGATATCTATATTTGGTTGGTTGATAAATCTTGTTTAGTTTGATAAGAATAAGAAACCCTAATTGTATACCCGATTTTTTTATAACTATGAGATAATGGGGGGTTTTTCTTCATTTCTGGGCTATGATCTTGAGCATGTTCTTTGGGGTTCATGTACCTTGATAACTTAGGGTGATTTAGATTCTATTTTGAATATTATAGGCATGGTTTTCCACCCTTGCATATAGTTCTTTCATGGAGTTCTCTTGATGAAAGTTTAGGGTTCTTAGTTATCATCTTATATGGAGTTTTCCCACCTTGGTGATGGAGGCCTTCCATGGTGTTCCTTGCTATTCTATATCCATGGTGTTCGATCTTGGGGATGTTTTGGGGATGTTCTTAACCTTGTGGGGTCATTACCTCTTGAGTGTTGTGGTCGATACCCTTAGTTATATGAATGTTTGAGACCTAGATGTTGGCGGGTCACAACATTTGTAGATGGTATGGATAAACACCTATACATCATATGTGGTTAACACACGTACTTAAATACATGATGCTACATGTAGGATACCATTTGGATAACATAATGCTTTACTCTCACATGTTCTAAGAAAGCGTGAAACAATACACTTAGGGTTGATGATGTTATGTGATACAAAACCCTAATGTTAAGTACCCAAATTGGGGGATGGATGTGTTATGGTGGTTTACTTCTCATGTTTTGATCTTGGTTTTGGTAGATACATGAGGTCCATGTTCCTTGATGTAACATGGTGTCTAGGTTCTATTTTGGAGGTGTCAAATGTGGTTTTGTCTCTCTTGTTCAAAGACCTTTCCTAATAATTTTATGATATAAGTTTTTAGGTTTTTAGTGATCGATTTGATTGAAGTTCCTCTCCTTGATGATGGTGGTCATACTTTCTACATTCTACTAATTTAACCTCTAAATATGACATTAATGAGCTAGATTATGCTATCATGAATTTAGGGTTCAAGACTTTATATTATTCTCATGTAGATTACTCTTTTTCTTAAACCCCAAATTCATGTATTCGATTGGTTATGTGTTGATTAGGGAGATCTTGATTCATACCACCTAAACTTTGGTTTTATCACTATGATTTAAGATTGGCCCTTATTATTACCTTGGAGTTTTGGATTATTTCCTCATGTTTTAAGGCTCAGTTTGCCCTTCTCTAATGGTGTTGCTAGATGATCACCTTAGTGCTTATTTTAGGGTTTGATGGCCTTGGATCCATGACTTTTGAGCTCGGTGAAGGTTGGTGTTTTTCCTTTTGGCTTTGTCTCGACTAAGACATAGGTGTACTTGGTGTTTTGAGTTGAAACATACACTCATGTGTATTTTTGGGATTGATACATCCATGCTTTGTGTTCAATTTGGGTCATGACACATTGATAAGTTGCAGTTGTAATGCTGGTTCGCAATACCTAGTTGAAATGTCTAACTCTGGTTCAGATTACAATGACTTGTCTTTTTGTGGTGGTGACTCTCCATTGTGAAGTGGTCACGACATCTCGTTCTTATTTTCGCCACAACTCTGTGTTTTGCAGATGGTCATGACACTACTTTAGGGCTTGGGTCGCAACGTTGCTAGGTGGTTGATGGTTGAGATGTCATGCTATTGGCTAGTTGTGATGCCTTGTTATGAACATTGGTCGCGACACCTAGCTGGGGTGTGTTGCGGTCGTGACCAGAAGGTGATGTGTCATGGTCACGACTAGGGTGAGGAAGTGTTGTGGTCACGACTAGGTGTTGAATGTGTTAGGGTTATGACCACATGTAGATGGATAATTGAGACAACTTCTAGTCAAGATGTTTTGATAGAACCCGAACCCTAGTCCCGCTAGCACGACATGGTATAGAGGTTGAAGGTAGCAACATGTACCATAGTAGGTGGTCTCGACCTATGTGGTTATGTGGTCAACATAGGATGATGGTAGGTGGATGAGAAACACTTGTAAACACCTAATGATAACAATATGTGTATGATACATAAGCCATATACAATGCGGTTTAGAATGTTATCTAATCAACTCTAATGGTTCTTTCTAATCATTATGCACTCCAAGATAAGGGAGGGTGATGGTTCTTGGGTTGATGGTTGAACCTAGTCTTGTAAACCCAAACCGATTAAAAGGAAACCCTAACCCTAATAATAATGAATGATGATCTTATTTGTTTCTTCATCATGGAATGGTTATGATGTTATGTGGTTACCTCTCATGTTTATGAACATCTAACAATGCAAGTGTTATGAGCTTGATAATCATAGCTAGTACATCTATGATGATTATGATATGACACAGGTTGAACATGCCCTTGTGAGGCATGTCGAGTCACTTGTGATACAGTAATAATGTGAATGGATCATATGACCTGGAAGTGGCTTGTTGCATGATATCAGATGGCTTTTCCCAAGGATGAGTTGAGGGATTGGTATCCCCTGATATGAGGCCTTATTGATGATGGTGTGAATGGAAGAAATATAGGCATCATATGGTGATAGTGTGACAAGTTCACACCTGATATGTTTATATCTTTTGGAAATGTGTTATGCCCTTAACTTTGTAGAATAAGTCATGATTTAATATGTTGTAACTTGATTGATGCTAAAAGACATTTAATTGTTTCAACTCATCAAGTGGAACCTAATCATGTAGTATTTCCCTGTGCCATAGATCCATCTCAGTGTCAGCACTCGATGGATGGTGAAACGGGCTTTCCCTTAGAGGAATCATAGAGTCATATACTATTGAGTATATGCATTCACAAATTTGGCTATGGGCCATACCCTGGAAGGAGTGCGACTATAGGCCATAGTTCAGTGATATGTTGGTTATGAGGTTTCACAGAATTGGATGTGAGCCATACCCTGGTAGGAGTGCGGCTATGGGTCGTAGCTTAGATTCACTAGCGCATTGACTTGTACCAAGGTGGGCTAGGACTTTCACTATTGACTATATATCACAGGATGCAGTTGACTGGTATGTCTCTACTGTGTACTCATGTATTGACCATGAGGTTTGGCGAAGCTATGGATTCTGACTCTTCCATAGACCTTGTATGGCATCAATTTTTACTTAGCAGTGGTCAGTTGGATTTGGGTGGTACAACTCAAATCCTCGGGGCATAACAAAATATGTAATCAGTCATGTAGTATATTTGTGTAGGATCAAATACGAATAAAATTGAATGAGCCTTTACCTTGTTTATTATACTATTTATTTCATAACAGTCATACATGTTCTTCATATTCCTTTTTAGTATATTAATTTCTCTGCTTATATCATTTAGTTGAATCTTCTTATTTGTTAATATTGCAACTCCTATTTTAGTTACATGTGCTTTAAATAGATGTTGGCAGAGAGTTATAACTCTCATTGGGATGTTTGGTCTCACCCCATGGGTTCTATAATCTTTTAGGTGTACGTGCATGCAGGGATAGAGATCGTTTTATTGTGGCAGATATCCTGAGGAGTGTAGTTGTTGGATCATGGATATACAACTAGTGTCTAGTAATAGTGTCCTATGTGTCATCCCTATACTCTCAGTCCTTGGGGTGTTTTATAAAAGTTGTACATCAGTTTGAGATTTTGAGTCTATACGATGATGGTGCAGAGATGATTTGTGTACATAAGTAGGTTATCACATATAATGGATTGTGGCTAGTTAGCCAGTGCAACTCCTTTTGATATAAATGAAATACAAGTGGCTTTAGTTATGAATTTAGACATGAGAAGTTTGGCTTGATGCATGGTTATGAAATGGGTTTTAATTTCATGTGTTTTTTTGGTAATCCACTTGCTTAGTGTTAATTCTGTGTTTGGTTTTGAGTAATCTCGCTTTGTGTGACAAAGGGTGTCACATTTGGTGGTATCAGAGCCCTAGGTTTGCTGAGTCTATAGGGATACTAGGACTAGGACTAGGATGATGTCTAAGATGAAAACATGAATAAAACATGGTGCATACTACCTAATCTCAGTACTTGAGTGCCCTGTCCAGACATCCAATTATTGAAGAAATGGTGAGTATGGAACTCTTAGGTTGCTTTCTTTATGATTACCCTGATCAAGTAGTCATTTAGAAACAACTTAAAGAGCATAATTAAACATGAACCATGGTAATAATACCTTCATCTTGCTCTAAAGAAGGACACGACTACATCATACCCTATCAGAACTTGAATGAATAATAATCATAAGGGAAGAATTTGACACTGTAAAACCTAAAATCAAACACAAATAAGTTATAAGAGATCCTTGAAGAAGTAATTCCAAGAAGTTTCTAATGTAAGAGATTGATAAATCTATGTCAATAAAGTAAATCAAGGTGTAAATTCATATAAGATGAAGAGAATTCTTCAGATAAGTATGATAAAAGTTGACACACAAGAATAATGATGAACTAATAAAGTGGAACCTGTGAGCTAATCTCAAACCAACCTATGAGGACAAGGAAGTACAAAATGAAAACCTTCATGACATATGAAAGATTTACGGAGGAATTACCTATTATTAATGAAGGAAATGTGAAATATGATGGTTAACCTTTTAAAAAGGAGTTAGAAAAAATGATAAAACAAGAAAACATCCATGAGAATAGTGAACAATAACTAGAACAGGGAGTAATAAGATGCTTCAACCTTAATAATTCCTATGTTGATAACAAGGAAAACAAGGTGAAGAAGGTAAAATGACATATAAAGAAGTGATAAAACTACATAATAACAAAAGAGAGTTGATAATCCCTTCTCCTTGTGTCAATCCCTGGGTGGTGGTGTGATGTCAAGGGAAGTGTATTCCTTTTGTGTTCTTTTGTGACAGTTAAGTGAACATTATGTCACTTGATGTGTTTAGTTTTGATGTGATCCTAGTGTTGGATACTTTGAGAAGTATCGAGTGATCTTGGAATGAAGTTCCAAGATGTTGACTTTTGTGTATGATGATGTTTTATAGATCTTCAAAGATGGTAGGAAGACCTTTTCGATGTGTTTGATGTGGGCAAGGATAGATGGTAGGTTTAATGGGACAAGGATGTGATGTGTTTCGATACACATGAGGGATACCAAGGTGAGGAATCCTAGTATCTAGGAAATACCAAGTGTTTGTGAGTTGATGACGGTTCTCAGATTAAGTTCCTAAGTGTTTTGTCTCCTAGAAGGAGTGACTTTTGAGAACAATCTTCTTATTAGTGTCCAACCTATAGTATAGACACCATGTGTTAGGGGTTTATCTATCATATAGAATGGTACTAGAAGGGATGAAGGAATTGAAGATACAATTGTAAGATCTACTTGGGAAGGAGTTCATTAGTCTAAACGCCTCTCTTTGATATGTATCCGTTCGATTCATGAAGAGAAGAAGGGATCTAAAAGGTTGTACTCTGATATTAGATAAAGTTAGGAATTAGTTAGTAGATCAAAGTAGCACAACGGAAGTGTGTTGGGCCCATATCCCATAGGTCCTATGACATTACCATGGTATAGTAGAAGTTACCTAGGAGTTTGAGGAAGATATATGTAGGAAGTACTCTTCTCTTTTAGCCTAGGATTTTGGGGAAGAAATCCCTATTAGGGGTTTATGGCTTGTAAGGCCCATGACCTGAGTTTTGGGGTAACCCTATTTTCTTTGTATTAATAATGTTATTATAACCTTTCTCTAATCCTTTAAGATGGTTTTGGACCTTGCGGATAACTTAAGTTCCCAGTTTGAACTTGCCTGGATGATGTTTGTGCTTCATGTGCTAGTTTTGGTGTAAATTGCAATTTACCCAAAGTAGGGGGTTGATGTGCAACTTTCCACCTATAGAGTGTTCCCTCTCTTTCTTGACACCATTTAGATGAAAGAGAAAGAGGAGGTTACCTTACTTGAGCCTTGATTGAGGAGCATCACCCTAGGTGGTGATTAGGGTTGATGTGAGTGTTGAGTACCTTGACAATCTGTGAGTTGGTTATGTTGTCTCAACCTTGGGTCGCGACCAAGGCTGGTTTTGAAGGGTTTTGTGATTGAGAAACCTCCTCTAGGTGTTTAGGTTCTGACCTTGGAGGTTTGGGGTGGTCTTGGGTTGAGATGGATGACCTAAGGTTTGTGGAGGTGTCTTGTCTTGACCTAGAGGTGATGTTGGTTGAT
Source organism: Alisma plantago-aquatica (assembly GCA_963693085.1). NCBI lineage: Eukaryota > Viridiplantae > Streptophyta > Magnoliopsida > Alismatales > Alismataceae > Alisma > Alisma plantago-aquatica. Next base: position 1,845,610,124 of record OY856409.1, read on the forward strand.
GGTGTCACGACCATGGGAGGTGCACCCTAGGGTGGCTGCAACCACAACCATGGAGGATGATATGGTGGTTGAGACACTACCTAGAGTGTATCATCATGTCTTGCATGCCATGTTTAAGTGGTTGCATGTGGTTGCATGTTGGTCTTTTGTGAGGACAAGTGTCCCTTGGGTTCCTTAGTGTGTCGACACCTCACCCTTTGCTCTCTCTCTCGTCCTTCATCCATATAACCCATTATCCCTCCTTGTTTGCAACCCTTTAGGCCATCTGATGAATACATATTCATCATGGAATTCAATTATCACTTTGGAACAAATTCAACTCTTTATATACTATTTCACTCATTAAAATATCAATGTGAGTCACAATGTGCAAAATTACTTAACCAATCCAATTATCATGATTTTAACCGAAATTATGGTTGATTTGATGCAAGTCTTGATAAAGCTGAACAATCAACTGGAATCTACCTTCCCTCACCCCTGGTCCTGACCAATCAATCTATTCAAGACTGTTTGGGTGCCAAGGTCTCAAGACCGTTTGAGCCCATGCGGTCTCAAGACCATTTGAGCCCATGCGGTCTCAAGACCGTTTGAGCCCATGCGATCTCAAGACCATTTGAGCCCATGCAGTCTCAAGACCGTTTGAGCCCATGCGGTCTCAAGACCGTTTGAGCTCATGAGGTCTCAAGACCGTTTGGCCACGAAGACAGTTTAGCAGCGAAGACCGTTTGGCATCGAAGATCGTTTACCTGTGACGACCGAATGGCCACCATACTCTCAGGCCAGACCGTTTGAGTAGCACCGATCTACGAGACCGGTCGGAGCCAGACTGCGAAACCGTTTGCAGCCAGACTGTGGGACCGTATGGAAGCCATGCATCAAGACCGTTTGGTCTTTTGCATAAGACGACATAGACATGCAGCACAATACGAGACCGAATGAGAGATATCTGCCAAACCGAATGGCTGAAGACCATTTGATGGAACGCGGAGACTGTTTGCTCCATTTTACTGATGAAACCACATGAGCTCACGCATAGACCGAGCACTGCCAAACCGAATGGCTGAAGACCATTTGCCGAAATGCGAAGACCATTTGAGAAAGATACTCACACAGAACAAATGATAAAGTAAATGCATGAAACTGGTTGGACACATGCACGTAAAGTCAAGACCGTTTGGTAATATACAACAAACCATTTGGTGGAAAAATATCTTTGGACCATTAGTAAACCATTTGGACTCACACTAAAAGCATGAGGGCCAGATATGTGCTTATAAATAGGACCCCAAGGGTCCTCATTCGGGGGATCGGTTCTGGGACGCCGACATGCTGCCTGTATATAGGTCCGTTCCAAATCTAGTGTCGTCTGCGCCAGTTTCATTCCACCTACTGCCCGTATTGCAACCAAGGAGGCTGAGGAGAGAAGGAAGACGGAGTGAGGGAGACTGTCTGGTCTGTCTTGGAAACTCCCGTTTGTGTCCAGATCTATTCCTACACGATGTAGGAGGTCGTATCTTCTTCACCGAGTTGCGACTACCTTCTGCACCGAGTTCATGGCGGATTTCTCTCTCTTTCTCATCCTTCTTGTTTCTCGCATCATGAGTGAGTAGTACCTTTTTGCTGGGGTGTGGGGACTAGCCTCGCTGCCCATGCAAGTCATGTTCTTTTGTTAAACTCTCCATGGAAATGTATATAACTTCCCCTTTTGTTGTTAGTTGGTATGTTTGTAGTTGATTATCTACTTGCTTTCATCTTGTTCTCTCCTATTTTGCGAAATCTTCTATATGTGGGATAGAATGGCGGTTTACAAGGTTCGACTATTTGACGAGAACTTCTGATAAGATTCCTTGAGGTCGTAAGTGTATGATCCGTAAGGGGACAAGACATCTAGCCTACGGTGACACTTCTGTGGTCTAAACATCCCTCAGAGAGGACCACAGCCTTAGTTGGATTTTGTATCGTCTTTGTTTATCGTCAATGTTAGTTTGTAGATCTATCACTTGCTTGCTTATTGATTAACGCGGCTGTCTCCCAAACTAGGAATAGATGGGATTTCTTATGAGCTGTAAGTAAGTGATCCGGTTGGTGACGAGACATCCGATGCCTAAGGTGATGCTTACGCAAACCTAACGCCCGTATGGGGGGTTCTGCAGCAGCTCTATTTGGATCGTTTTATCTTGCCTGGATTGTTGCTTTGGAATGTGTTTGTGTGTGTAGCGGTGGTGAAACCTGATACCGTCCCAGCGATTCCATATCATTGATCTAACCCCAACTTTAATTCAGTTTTTACTTTCTTGCAATTAGTCTAATTAACCTCAAATCAACCAATCGTTCTAAATATTAGTTTTACTTGAGCAAGATTTGATTGACAAAGATTAATAAAAACGTTGCCCTTTGGGTTCGATCCTTAACTATACTGCGATAAGACTCGTCCTCTTGCGGGTGGTATTATTGCACTTTGGTTTTGGTAAAAACTCGGGGATTTCAACCCCGAGTGAGTTTGTTAGTGCGTTCAAAATACCACGTCAAATTCTGGCGCCGTTGTCGGGGATAACGGAAGCAGTCAGTCAAACCTAGTTCTTATAAGACTAATCTAGGATTTTGCTTTTTCTTTTAAAACAATAGATCATTTATTTAAATTTGACTCTACTTTGTGGATCTAATTTTCAAAATCTTTCTATTTTTAGGTACAACCCAAGGCATAGTGTATGCACCGTTCGGACAACCCCAGACTCACAACGAGCTTTGATCCCAAGACAGACAGAACTTCCCATCATTAGAACAGAGAAAATCAAGCAAGGATGGCTCAAGAAGAAGAGGTAGCCCGAAGGGTGGCTCAAGCCATCAATGCACAAAGAGAGAGACTCATGCAAGAAGCCAGGGCTACAGTTCAGCAAGAAATCCTAGCAGCACAAGAAGAAGCGCAAGCGACCGAACTACAAAAGGATCTTAGAGAATTCTCAATCCCGAAAGCTGTGAATGTTCATCATCCAGTACAGCCTCCTCCCATCAATGCTGCCAATTTTGAGATTAGGGCACATTGGATCACATTGCTTCAAAACAACCCTTTCTATGGCAAACAAGCAAAGGACAGCCAAGAACATCTTCTGAGATTCATCGATCTATGTGCTATAAAAAACCAAAATGGAGTCACTGATGATGATATTCGACTCCGTCTCTTCAAGTATTCCCTTGCTGATAGAACCATAAGTTGGTACAATTCATTGCAAAGTGAAATACCCATCACCACCTGGCAACAATTCCAAAATGTGTTTCTGGAAAAATTCTATCCTCCATCTCTCACATATGAAATTAGGGGCCGAATAACAAATTTCACTCAAGTCCCTGGAGAGACTCTCACTAAAGCATGGGATAGGTACAAAGAGCTTCTACGCAAATGTCCACACCACAAAATTCCTAAGAATCAACTCATAGAAATTTTCTATAGCGGTATGGATGATGATATTAAGAGGTTTCTAGATTCCTCGGCTGGAGGGAACTTCATGCGTCAAAGTTATGACAGTGCATGGAGATTCATCACCCTGGGAGCATAAAATCAAGCCAATTGGGGTAGATCTGTAGGTAAAGGAGTCTTGAAAGTAGCCATGGTCGAAGTTATTCCCGAGTACAAGTCTATCGCTGAAACTTTGAAGGTTTTAGTTGCCAAACAAGACCATATTGAATCATCTTTAGCTGCTATTGGAAGAGGATGTTCACCCACTCAGCAACCGGAACAGGTCAAGTCCACTTCCCAATTCTGTGAAGCATGTAAGAGCACCGATCATTCCACTTTATCATGCAATGTTCTCTATGACGTTGTACTGAGCAATGTATGTGGATAAGGAGATAATGGTCAGATGGAAAATCTTAATGCTATCAACACCATTCCTGGTCAAAGTTATTACAATCTGAATCAAAATAGAAATCATCCAGGATTTTAATATGGAAACCCTTCCGGAGCGGTAAACTCACATCAATTTGGTTTAAACAATCAACCAAGAGGCCCACCAAGATTCTAGTATAATCAACAATAGAATTTTAGGAATCAAGGAAATTTCAAGGGGAACTTTCAGAATAGGAACTACAATAATTATCAAAACAACTCTCAGTATCAGAATCTCAATCAACAGCAAGGACAGCAAGCGGGACCCGTCTCTTCTGATGACAAGCTATCAGCCATTGAAAAGATGTTGCAAACTCAACAAACTATGATAGCCAACCAACAAGCTCAGCAGAAGGCTATTGAATCTCAATTGGCTCAACTTGCAGCTAGCATAAAGCCACCCACTGGAGTCTTTGCTGGCAAACCCGAGAACAACCCTAAGCATCCTGAACAGTTGAAGGCAGTCACCACCAGGTCAGGAAAAGACTATTCAGATCCCCCTGTAAATACACTTGTGGTTATTACAGACGAAAATGAACCTATAATTGTCCAAAACTCAACAACCCTAGAGTCTCAATAAAAAGATGAAAAGACAGATAAGGGAAGTCATGAGAAACCTATTGATGAAGAAACTAAAACACCAGAACCTGATATTCCTATATATAAGCCTCGTATACCTTTCCCAGCTCGTCTAAGGCAAACCAAGCTTGATACTAGATTCAATAAGTTTAAAGAAGCTATGAAGAAACTTCATGTTGATATACCCTTTTTGGATGCTCTGGATGAGATACCAGCCTGGACTAAGTACCTAAAGTCACTCCTCACCAGGAAGTATATAACTGAAGAATATGAGACAGTAAAACTGGCTACAACTACATCGGATATCATATTGAGCAAGATTCCAAAGAAACAAAAAGACCTGGGATCCTTTGGAATCTCATGTCATATTGGCGATTCATCATGCAAGAAAGGATTGGAAGATCTCGGCGCAAGCATATCTATTATGCCACTTAGTCTGTACAAGAGACTAGGGTTCGCAGAATTGCTACCTACTAGCATGACTATACAACTTGTAGACAATTCGATAAAACATCCGTTAGGAATCCTCGAAGATGTCCCGGTCAAGGTAGGCAAGGACACATATGTTCCATGCGACTTTGTCATTATGGACATTAAAGAAGATACCAGATATCCTCTCATCTTTGGTCGTCTGTTCCTTGCCACTGCAAGAGCCCTGATTGATGTTGAAGTTGGTACCTTGCTTCTCAGATTAGGCAAAGAAACTCTTGAATTTAAAGTTTTTGAAAGTATGAGAAGACCAAGTATGCAAGAAGAAGTATATTTGATTGACTGCATTGAGAAAATGTCACTTCTGACTCAAGAGCATCATGAATCAGATGATCCTTTGGAAATGTCTCTAATAAACCCATCAGTTGAGGAACCAATCGACGAACGAGTAAAAGATTGCATCGAATCACTTGACTCTGCTAAAGAAGATGTCAAAGCCACCAGTGAAGAACTCAAGGCTATGGAAACTACAGAAGAAACAAGTAAATACCCAGAGGCTCCCGAAATGAAACCCCTACCCGAAGGACTGAAGTACGTGTTTTTAGACGATATCAAGGTGTGTCCAATTATTATAAATTCTGATCTAACAGCTAAACAAGAAGATAAACTTCTGAAGGAATTGAGGGAAAGAAAGAAAGCCATCAGTTATAAAATGAGTGACCTCACTGGGGTCAGTCAAGCGTTGTGTATGCACAATATCCCTATGATGGAAGATTAAAAACCTACTATTGAGCATCAATGGAAATTGAACCCAAATATGAAGGAAGTGGTCCGTAGTGAGGTCATAAAATTGCTCACAGCTGGAATAATCTATCCGATATCCGATTCGCCATGGGTGAGCCCAGTGCATGTAGTCCCAAAGAAAGGTGGAACAACTGTTATACGGAATGAAAACAATGAACTCATCCCCACTCGAACAGTCACCAGGTGGAGGATGTACATAGATTATAGAAAATTAAACAAGGCAACTCGAAAAGATCATTTTCCAATGCCTTTCCTTGATCAAGTCCTAGAAAGGTTGGCTCACCAAGAATATTTTTGTTATCTTGACAGTTACTCTGGATTCTATCAAATACACATACATCCAGATGACCAAGAGAAAACAACCTTTACCTGCTCATTCGGAACATACACATTTAAAAGAATGTCGTTTGGCCTCTGCAATGCACCTGCAACTTTCCAACGTTGCATGGCTGCAATATTTGCCGGTCTCACCGAAACCATTATGGAGGTTTTTATGGATGATTTTTTTGTATATGGAGATTCATTTGATTCATGTATTAAGCACCTCTCCCTTGTCCTCAAATGTTGTGAAGAAGCACATCTTGTGCTAAATTGGGAAAAGTGCCATTTTATGGTAAGAGAAGGCATTGCCCTCGGTCATAGAGTCAGCAATAGAGGAATTGAAGTAGATAAAGCCAAGATTGAAGTGATTTATAAACTGGCTATTCCAACAAACGTAAAAGAAATCCGTGCTTTTCTAGGTCATGCATGATTTAAAAAAAGATTTATAAAGGACTTTTCCAAGATAACGAAGCCAATTACGAACCTTTTACTAAAGGATATTGATTTCAATTTCAATGAAGAATGTGTCAAAAGCTTCAACACATTGAAACAGGCCCTTACAACCACTCCCATCATCAGAGCTCCTGATTGGGATCAGCCATTTGAAATCATGTGTGATGCCAGTGATTATGATGTGGGCGCTGTTTTAGGGCAATATATAGAGAAGAAACACTATGTGATCTATTATGCATCAAAAACTCTCGATGAAGCCCAGAGGAATTATGCAACTACTGAGAAAGAACTTCTAGCAGTCGTGTATGCCTTTGACAAGTTTAGATCTTACCTAATTGGTTCGAAAGTTATCATCTACACAGACCACGCTGCCATTTGTTACCTTCTGGAAAAGAAAGATGAAAAACCCAGGTTGATTAGATGGATCCTCCTATTAAAAGAATTTGATTTAGAGATAAGAGATAAAAGGGTACAGAGAATGTTGTAGCAGACCACCTCAGCCTCATCCACACTCTGGATACTGAGAAGATTCTGATCAATGATTCCCTTCCAGATGATCAACTAATGAAGGCCTCAGAAGCTATACCATGGTACTCAGATTTTGTGAACTACCTTGCTGCTGGCGTTATCCATCCTCAATGCACCGGGAATGCACTGAAAAAGTTCATGCATGATGTGAAGCAATATCATTGGGATGAGCCATATCTTTTTAAACTAGGTATCGATGATCTGTATAGACGATGTATCACCGAAGAAGAGGCTTAACTTATTTTGGAACAATGTCACTCAGGACCAGTGGGAGGACATATGAGCCCTAAAAAGACTTCTTTGAAGGTTTTGCAATGTGGATTCTTTTGGCCAACCATATCCAAAGATTCCTGCAACTTTGTCCTGTCATGTGACAAATGTCAAAGATCAGGCAATATAACAAAAAGAGACGAGATGCCGCTGAATCTATGGCAAGAAGTAGAGATATTCGATGTTTGGGGAGTGGACTACATGGGTCCATTCCCATCTTCTCATGGATTTTCATACATCCTAGTGGCGGTAGACTATGTCTCAAAATGGGTTGAAGCTATACCAACTGTCACTAGCGATTGCAAACCCGTCATCAAATTATTCAAAGATAGTATTTTCCCCCATTTCAGAGTGCCACGAACCGTGATATCTGATGGAGGTTCCCACTTCCTTGAAAGAAGCTTTGAAGCTTTACTGAGAAAATATGGTGTAACACATAAGGTAACCTCTCCTTACCATCCACAAACAAGTGGACAGGTAGAGGTATCTAACCGTCAACTAAAGGCTATTCTGGAAAAAAACTGTAGGACGCAATCGAAAGGATTGGTCAACAAAAATCAACGATACCTTATGGGCCTATCGTACTGCTTATAAAACTCCCATTGGGACTACACCTTTTCGATTAATATATGGAAAGGTTTGTCACCTGCCAGTCGAACTGGAACATAAGGCATGGTGGGCAATTAAACAACTAAACTTTGATATGAAAGAAGCTAGCCAAGATAGGATTCTACAACTCCAAGAGTTGGATGAACTCAGGATGACAGCTTATGAGAATGCACGAATCTACAAAGAACATACAAAACTTTGGCATGATGGACATCTCAAAAAGAAAAGACATACAAGTAGGAGACCAAGTTTTGCTATTCAACTCAAGATTGGAGTTATTCCCAGGAAAACTCCGCTCACGCTGGTCTGGACCATATATCATCAAGAGCACCTCTCCACATGGTGCCTTATCATTATGGAGTGAAAAGTCAGGTGAATTTGTAACAAATGGTCACTGATTAAAGAGATATTTCACCTCAACTGACATAGGCACTAAAGCAATGTTGGAACTCACCAATCCAAAGGATCCACCGTGAAGCTAAAGGATCCAGTCGAGCCATCGACATAAAACAAAGGTGCTTGTCGGGAGGCAACCCGATCAATAAATTTGTTTTACCTCCCTTCAATTTTGTTTTTACCTTCTAGTTAATTTTCCATTAAATAAAATTAGCATCGCAAGATGCTATTTTAAGATCTAATTTCTCTTTACCTTTGAGATTTTCAGATAAAAGGATGTTCGCTGATTGGAACGCAACCACACCTGGTGGTCATTCTGGCATGATTTTTCCCCTCCATCTTGGATTTAGGGTTTGCTCGGGACGAGCAAATCTCTATGTTCGGGGTGGAGGATGGGTGGTACGTATCTAACTTTCCACCTACACCCATCCTTTTCATACTTCAGTTTTCACTATCACATTCTTGATAAAAAAAATTCAAAAATTTCAAAATTCTTTAATGTTTTTCAAAGAGATTGAACAAATACTTGATGAATTTTTGACACTTTTTGATGCTTCCTCGATTCATTAAAAATCACTAACTAACCTGCTATGCATTTTGAATCATTATATCCTCCTTATTCGAAGTAAATCCTCAAAAGGACCACTTTTTGGAAACAAGCCTTTTGATTGAAATCATCTTGTGAAGCTTATGATTCCTAACCTCATGATACTTTTTGCAAAGATGATAAGTGTCTGTCAAACTGATAGGGATCAAACACGTCGTGCTTCCTAACTGACTAGTGGAACAATAACATGGAATCTCCACTGGATCCTCATAAAGTCACTATTTGAGCAGAGTATGATAAAGAGAACAACCCGATACATTGAATTGTAAATCAAGTTGCATTCTGATCTGAACTTGCTTCTACACCTCTTCTATCATCTTCTTATCCCTCCATTCATAAAAAAGAAACAAAAATAGTCGAATTTGTGCCAAACCCTAAGTTCAAGGTGGCACGCCGCTTCCCTCTTTATCCGCTTCTTCCATACCCCTCACAAATAAATAGGGGCGTACCACCAAAAATGCAATCTCGAGTCAAATAGAGGAGAGATTTGCAAACAAAAGATGCCAAAGTGCACACAAAAAGAAATGCAATCTCAAGTCGAATAGAGGAGAGATTCACACAAAAAAATGCAATAAATGAAATTGCAAAGCAAATTAAAATCTTGAGTCGAATAGAGGAGAGATTTACTTCTTCCTTCCATACCACCTTTTCTACCCAATGGCACAATGATTGCCCACCCTATCGTGAAAAACACCAGTGTTAGATCAAATGCACACTTGTCATTCTACGGGTGTCTCTGAATTCTTACAAAACTCTTTGACATGCTTGTTGTTGGAAAAAGTGAGGAGGAAGTGATTTTGGAAAGCGAATTTAGGAACGAAGATATGGTAAGATGTGTTTAGTGGTTTCAGGAGGTTGAGATACTGAGTCATATTGAGCAGAAAGAAAACATTCGTGGTGTGAAGATGAAACAATCACACGAATTGAAAGTATTCATTTGGCGACTGTTTCAGATTTTGTGTTACTCGAGGATGAGCAACATTTAAGTTTGGGGTATTTTGATGAATACATATTCATAATGGAATTCAATTATCACTTTGGAACAAATTCAACTCTTTATATACTATTTCACTCATTAAAATATCAATGTGAGTCATAATGTGCAAAATTACTTAACCAATCCAATTATCATGATTTTAACTGAAATTATGGTTGATTTGATGCAAGTCTTGATAAAGCTGAACAATCAGCTGGAATCTACCTTCCCTTACCCCTGGTCCTGACCAATCAATCTACTTAAGACCATTTGGGCGCCAAGGTCTCAAGACTGTTTGAGCCCATTCAGTCTCAAGACCGTTTGAGCCCATGCGGTCTCAAGACCGTTTGAGCCCATGCGGTCTCAAGACCGTTTGAGCCCATGCGGTCTCAAGACCATTTGAGCCCATGAGGTCTCAAGACTGTTTGGCCACGAAGACCGTTTAGCAGCGAAGAACGTTTGGCATCGAAGAGCGTTTAGCCGCGACGACCGAATGGCCACCATACTCCCAGACTAGACCGTTTGAGTAGCACCGGTCTGTGAGACCAGTTGGAGCCAGACTGTGAAACCGTTTGCAACCGGACTGTGGGACCGTATGGAAGCAATGCATCAAGACCATTTGGTCTTTTACACAAGACCACATGGACATGCAGCACAATACGAGACCGAATGAGAGATATTTGCCAAACCGAATGGATGAAGACCGTTTGCCAGAACGCGGAGACCATTTTCTCCATTTTACTAATGAAATTGCATGAGCTCACGTGTAGACCGAGCACTGCCAAACCGAATGGTTGAAGACCATTTGCCGGAACGCGAAGACCGTTTGAGCAAATTACTCACGCAGACCGAATGATAAAGTAAATGTATGAAACCAATTGGCACATGCACGTAAAGTCAAGACCGTTTGGTTATATACAGCAAACTGTTTGGTAGAAAAATATCTTCGGACCATTAGTAAACCGTTTGGACTCACACTAAAAGCATGAGGGCCAAATATGTGCTTATAAATAGGACCCAAGGGTCCTCATTCAGGGGATCGGTTCCAGGATGTCGACAGGCTTTCTGTATACAGGTCTGTTCCAAATCCAGTGTCGTCCGCGCCAGTTTCATTCCACCTACTACCCTTGTTGCAACCAAGTAGGCTGAGGAGAGAAGGAAGATGGAGTGAGGGAGACTGTCCGGTCTGTCTTGGCAACTCCTGTTCGCGTCCAGGTCTGCTCCGACATGACGTAGGAGGTCGTATCTTCTTCACCGAGCTACGACTACCTTCTGCACCAAGTTCATGGCAGATTTCTCTCTCTTTCTCATCCTTCTTGTTTCTCGCATCATGAGCGAGTAGTACCTTTTCGCTGGGGTGCGGGGACTAGCCTCGTTGCCCATGCAAGTTATGTTCTTTTGTTAAACTCTCCATGGCAATGTATATAACTTCCCGTTTCATTGTTAGTTGGTATGTTTATAGTTGATTATCTACTTGCTTTCATCTTGTTCTCTCCTATTTTGCGAAATCTTCTATATGTGGGATAGAATGGCCGTTTACAAGGTTCGACTCTTTGATGAGAACTTTTGATAAGATTCCTTGAGGTTGTAAGTGTATGATCTGTGAGGGGACGAGACATATAGCCTACGGTGAAACTTTTGTGGTCTAAACATCCCTCAGAGAGGACCACAGCCTTAGTTGGATTTTGTATCGTCGATGTTAGTTTGTAGATCTATCACTTTCTTGCTTATCAATTAACACGGCTATCTCCCAAACTAGGAATAGAATGGGATTTCTTTGGAGCCATAAGTAAGTGATCCGGTTGGTGATGAGACATATGATGCCTAAGGTGATGTTTACGCGAACCTAATGCCCGTATGGGGGGTTCTACAGCAGCTTTATTTGGATCATTTTATCTTTCCTAGATTGTTGCGTTGGAATGTGTTTGCGTGCGTAGCGGTGGTGAAACCTGATACCATCCCAGCAATTCCATATCATTGATCTAACCCCAACTTTAATTCAGTTTTTACTTTCTTGCAATTAGTCTAATTAACCTCAAATCAACCCATCGTTCTAAATATTAGTTTTACTTGAGCAAGATTTGATTGACAAAGATTCTTAAAAACGTTTTCCTTTGGGTTCAATCCTTAACTATACTGCGATAAGACTCATCCACTACGGGTGGTATTATTGCACTTTGGTTTTGGTAAAAACTCAGGGATTTCAACCCCGAGTGAGTTTGTTAGTGCGTTCAAAATACCACGTCACCATCTTTCTTCGCCCTCTCTTTTTCTCATCCTTGGATCTTGGTGGACCAAAGAAGGGATGATCCTTGGAGCTTTGGTGATTAGATCCCTTACATGGGTGATCCTTGCTCATCTTCAACCTTGGTATCTCCTCTTCTTTTGCAATATCTTCCTTGAAATCTCTACTCCATCTTCTTCTATTTTCTCATCCATGGATAATGCTTGGATTTGATGGTATTTCTTGAGGAAGAAACCCTCATTCCTAAGGTCTTGGTCCATGGTGGGATGAAGTACTTTCGCCGTGTCCTCCTTCTTCTTCCTTGGTTCAGTTAGGGTTCCCTTTCTTTTTCCTTTTCTTGGGCTATCTTGCCCTTGGCATCTTCTTCGATTGGAGGTGTTTTTGTGGTTGAAAGTGGGACCTTTTGTGGATCTTCTTCAACCTTTGGATCATGTGCTAGGAGGCCTTGATCTCAGAGCTTGGACCCTTGATGTTTGAGCTTTTTAAGGTGGATTTTATAACTTTCTACCCTCCTCTATTATTAGCACTCTTAATTTTATTTGCATATTGCTATTTTCTCTCTTTAAAACGTTCTCTTATCATGTTAGTAGATAATGATGATCTCCAAATCTGGTTGGTTGAGAAATCTTGTTTATTTTGATGAGAATCAGAAACCCTAATTGCATACCTAATTTTTGATAACTATGAGATAATGGAGGTTTTTATTCATCTCTGAGCTATGATCTTGAGCATGTTCTTTGGGATTCGTGTACCTTGATACCTTAGGGTGTTTTAGATTCTATTTTGAGTATGATAGGCATGGTTTTCCACCCTTTCATGTGGCGCTTTCATGGAGTTCTCTAGATGAAATTTTAGGGTTCTTGGGGATCATCTTGTGTGAAGTTTTCCCACCTTGATGGTGGAGGTGTTCCATGGTGTTCCTTGTTGTTCCAGATTTGTTTCCTTCATGTTTTGACCTTGGGGATGTGTTGGGGATGGTATTAACCTTTTAGGGTCATTACCCCTTGAGTGTTGTTGTCGATACCCTTGGTTATATGTATGGTTGAGACCTAGATGTTAGCTGGTCGCAACATTTGTAGATGGTATGGATGAACACCTATACATCATATGTGGTTAACACATGTACTTGAATACATGATGCTATATGTATGATAACATTTGCATAACATAATTCTTTACTCTCACATGATCTAAGAAAGTGGGAAACAATACACCTAGGGTTGATGATGTTATATGATACAAAACCCTAATGTTAAGTACCCAAATTGGGGGATGGATGTGTTATGGTGGTTTACTTCTCTTGTTTTGATCTTGGTTTTGGTCGCATACATGAGGTCCATGTTCCTTGATGTAACATGGTGTCTAGGTTCTATTTTGGAGGTGTCAAATGTGGTTTTCTCTCTCTTGCCCAAAGACCTTTCATGATAATTTTATGATACAAGTTTTAAGGGTTTTAGTGATCGATTTTAGTGAAGTTCCTCTCCTTGAGGATGGTGGTCCTCCTTACTGCAATCTACTGATTTAACCTCAAAATATGATATTGATGAGTTAGATGATGTTATCATGAATTAAGGTCTCAATACTTTATGGTATTCTCATGTAGATTACTCTTTTTCTTAAACCCTAAATTCATGTATTTGATTGGTTATGTATTGATTAGGGAGATCTTGATGCATACCCCCTAAACTTTGGTTTTATCACCATGACTTAAGATTGGATCTTATGATTACATGGGACTTTTGGATGATTTCCTCATGTTTTAACGCTTGGTTTTCCCTTCTCTAATGGTGCTTCTAGATGATCACCTTAGTGCTCATTTTAGGGTTTGATGGCCTTGGATCTATGAGTTTTGAGCTTGGTGACGCTTGATGTTTTTCCATTTGTCCTTGTCTCAACCGATACATAAGTTTCCTTGGTGGTTTGAGTTGATACATACACTCATGTGTAGTGTTGAGATCGAGACATCTGTGCTTTGTGTTTGGTTTGGGTCATGACGCATTGATAAGTTATTATTGTAATGTTGGTTTGCAATACTTAGTTGAAATGCCTAACTCTGGTTCTGATTACAATGCCTTGTCTTGATCTGATGGTGATTCTCCATTGTAAATTGTTCATGACATTTCATTCTTGTTTCGTCCAGAACTATGTGTTTTGGAGATGGTCATGATTCTACTTTAGGGCTTGGGTTGCGACGTTGTTGGGTGCTTTATGGTCGAGACACCATCTTGTTGCCTAGTTGTGATGCCTCATTATAAATGTTGGTCTTGGAAACTAGATGGGGTACATTGTGGTCATGACCAGAAGGTGATGTGTCATGGTCACAGCTAGGGTGAGGAAATGTTGCGGTTGCAACTAGGTGTTGAAAGTGTTAGGGTTATGACCACATGTAGATGGATAAGTGAGACAACTTCTGGTCGAGATGTTTTGATAGAACCCTAACCCTAGTGTCGTGGGTGTGACATGGTCTAGAGGTTGAAGGTTGTGAAATGGACCATAGTAGGTGGTCACAACCTATGTGGTTATGTGGTCAACATAGGATGATGGTAGGTGGATGAGAAACACATGTAAACACCTAATGATAACCATATATGTATGATACATAAGCCATATACAATGTTGTTTAGAATGGTATATAATCAACTCTAATGATGCTTTCTAATCCTTATGCACTCTAGGATGAGGGAGGGTGATAGTTCTAGGGTTGATAGTTGAACCTAGTCTTGTAAACCCAAAATGGTTAAAAGGAAACCCTAACCCTAATAATAGTGAATGATGATCTTGTTTGTTTCTTCATCATGGAATGGTTGTGATGTTATGTGGTTACCTCTCCTATTTATAAACTTCTAACCATACAGGTGTTATGAGCTTGGTAATCATAGATAGTTCATGCTATGATGATTATGATATGACACCAGTTGAACATGCCCTTGTGATGCATGTTGAGGAACTTGTGATACAAGAATAATGTGAATGGATCATATGACCTGGCAGTGTCATGTTGCATGATATCTGATGGATTTTCCCAAGGATGAGTTGAGGGATTGGTATCCCATGATATGAGGGTTTGTTGATGATGGTGTGAATGGGAACAATATTGGCACGTTCACATCTGATATGTTTATATCTTCTGGAAATGTGTTGTGCCCTTCACTTTGTAGAATTTGTCATGACTTTATACATTGTAACTTGATTGATGCTAAAAGACTTTCAATTGACTTAACTAATCAAGTGGAATATAATCATGTATTCTTGCCCTATGCCATAGATCCATCATTAGTGTCAGTACTTGTTGGATGGTGAAATAGGATTTCCCTTAGAGGAAGCCTAGAGTCATGTACTGTTGAGTATATGCATTCACATGATTGGTTGTGGGACATACCCTGGTAGAAGTGCAGCTACGGGCCATAGCTCAGTGACTTATGAGGTTTCACGGGATTGGCTGTGGGATGTAGCTCAGTTTCACTAGTGTCTTGACCTATACCAAGGTGGGCTAGGACTTTCACTGTTGACTATATGTAACTGGATGCAGTTGACTGGTATGTCTCTATTGTGTACCCATGTACTGACCATGAGGTTTGGTGAGGTCGTGGATTCTGACTCTTACATAGACCTTATATGGAACCAATTTTGACTTATCAGTGGTCAGTTGGATTTGGGTGGTATGACTCAAATCCTCAGGGCATAACAAAATATGTAATCAACCATGTAGTATATTTGTGTAGGATCAAATACGAATAACATTGGATGAGCCTTTGCCTTGTTACTTGTACTATTTATTTTATAACAGCCATACATGTTCTTCATATTCCTTTTTAGAATATTAATTGCTCTACTTATATCATTTATCTAAATATTCTTATCTGTTAATATTATAATCTCCTATTTTAGTTACATGTGCTTTTAATAGCCGTTGACAGAGAGTTATAACTCTCATTGGGACATTTGGTCTCATCATGTGGGTTCCACAATCTTTTAGGTGGACGTGCATGCCAAGATAGAGATCGTGTTGCTATGGCAGATATCTCGAGGAGTGTAGTTGTTGGATCATGGGTATACAGATAGCGTCTAGTAATAGATTCCTATGTGTTGTCCATGTACTCTCAGGTCCTTGAGGGTGTTTTATAGACATTGTACATTGGTTTGAGCTTTTGAGTCTATACAATCATGGTGCAGAGATGATTTGTGTACATGAGTAGGTTATCACATGTAATGGATCATGTCTAGTTAGCCAGTGAAACTCCTTTTGATATAAATGAAATACAAGTGGCTTTAGTTATGGCTTCAGACATGATGAGTTCGACTTGATGCATGGTTATGAAATTGGTTTTAATTTCTTGTCTTTTTTGGTAATCTGCTTGCTTAACATTAATTTCGTGTTTGGTTTTGAGTAATATTGCTTTGTTTGACAAAGGGTGTCACATTTGTATCTAGTTTAGAAGCACTTAGGGCAATTGGCATGGAGCTATGTAAAGGCTAGATGGTAGGTGAAGTGAGGTGAAATACCCTTGTTTCCACCCTCCATTATTACCTTTGGCCACCAATTGTCCTAAGAGCTACTATCCTAGAAAATTAGACTTTATTGGATCCTAATTGAATTCCACCTAAACCCTGGTCCAAATGATCCTCGCAAAGTTGGACATGGGGTTCTAGGAAGTAGTTTCCCTCACACCTATTCCATCCATGGACAATTAGTAGATTAGGGCATTTCTCTAGCATCCAACTCGTTGTTTGGTTTGAAAATATAAATGAGTGAGTATTGTTTGCATGTCATGACTCCCAATGTAGGTGCTAGTCCCATTACCCCAAATAGCCTACACATCCATTAATTGATCAAAACCCTAAATTCTCTCTTTCTTGGTTAATGCTTTCTTAGATAGTCTTTTTACTTGTTCAATTATTTGTTTGTCTTGTTGTTGGTTGTTACACCTTGCTAGGCTAGTTAGTGATACCTTGTGTTTGATTTTTATTGCTTTATATAGTAAGTTTTTAATGTAGTCCTTTGTTGGTTCTAGTTAGCTAATTTCTAATGTACTGACTTTCTTGTCCAAGCTAGCTCTTGGTATATTTAGGTTGATAATTGGAATTGCTTTGTTGGTGTAGTACTAGTGTTAGCTATTTTTGATTGACTTATTCTAGTTGTCTCTTTTCTTGCTAGATTATTTTTATTGTTGATTAGAATTAATTTTCTACAATTAAAGTAGGCTTTTCTCTTTCTCTATCTTAATTTCTTGCTTGACCCTTAGTGTAGTTCAACCAAAATTAAACTAAATTTTGAACCCTAGACTCTGAATAGGAATGTATCTTAAAATCACTTAACTCTAATGCCCCCTCTCTCCCTTGGGTTTGACACTGAGTTGCCATCCTCTATGCTACTTTCGAACATGTGGGCTTGTGGGTTTTTTAAGAATGTTTCCAAAATGTGCTATAAATAATTGAAAGACCATGTTGTGTGCCTAGGGAGCATTCAATAAAAATTCAATTGGTTTGGTGAACCCATGGTGAACACATTATGTGGCATGGGTCATAAGATCCCCAACAAGAAAAGGTCACTAGATATATTATTCAACCTAGTCCATATAGTAGGTCAGCTCAAAACAAAAATATCCATTTATTTTCTTCTTCGGATCTTATTTTTAGATCACATACAAAATTAAATGTGGTTATCGATTCGTCTACTACAACTTCCTCACCAATTCAGCCTCTCTAAAGCACCATCACAAAGTCCTCACATGTATGATGGAGTTCTCTCTCAAAAAATTATTAACCTCTCCCATGTATGATGATCCTTTTCAAGTACAAATTCAAGCTTGATTAAGTGTGAGGTCAACTTCTATCAAGATAGTTGAGAAGTCTAACACACAATAATTTCATACCTTTCCAACTCATATCCCCTAATTTCCCAAGGGGTGTCTCTTCATCTTTTTCCACCCCAACCACTTTTTTCATCTCTTCGTGGTTGGTGTTGTGGGGGGGGGGGGGTAGAGGACACGATAAGAGGAGGATGAGGAGATGGGTTGAGGTGTATATTTACAAGGTCTAAGGAGGAAAGAGAAAGAAGATCATTGTCCGCATATGGAGTTTTGTGTACTTAGTGTGTTGTTTAGGTCTCATTGTCCAATGACCATCCTTGTCATTCAGATTTCAAGTTGCCAAGCATTGATTTCTCTTATCTAATCCATTGAATGTCATAAGCACTCTACATCAGGAGAATATGTTTGTTTATCGACCATGTCTTGGTCATTCTACTCTTACAACACTTAAGTCTTCTAGCATTGGAGAATCTTGCATTATTTACACATGTGGTTGTGTCAAGCCGACACACCTGTCTTTTGCAAAAATGAACATTCCATTAGCTATCTCAACAACATTCCTCCGTATTATTTTGTGCCCAATTAGGCATGTTGATGTTTGTTTGTGCCCATTAAAGTATGTTGATGTTTGTTCGTTCCCCATCAAGCATGTTTATGTTTGTCTTTTCCCTATACATCCCATTGACCGTTTACTATGCCTAGTCTTCATGGGGCACATATCCTAGAATCTACTTCAATAATAATAGAAACTAAGTTGGTGACTCATATGATATTTACACATTCCTTTAGCATACTCCAAGATACAAGCTCCAACCGATTCAAAGCTCCATGTGTCTCAAATAATCTATGATTATGAATTTATCTCAAAGATCTAATGTTTTTCAATCTCAAGGGAATCTTCAAAGTCAAAGATGCCAAAGTACAGGGGACATCACATGTTGTGCTAAGTTAGAAGACATCATGTTTTAGTCATAACTATATTTAATGTCTTGTTTCTATTTGTCATCCAAGGTGGTCAAGTGATTCTCACATGCTCCAAGTTTTGGGGGGAGTGTTAGAAGTAATAGTCATGTCATATATGAGCCAACAATTGTAGTCCCATATAGAGTCAAGCCATCTCTTTAAGTCTCTGCATCATGTCCATCCTCTCCTATATAATGGAGAGGGGTCTCTCTTGTATCTATAACATTATCATACTGACTATCACATTATCATATCATCAACACACAATCAATATTTCTACACTTACCAAAAAAACTCACGGCATATGCTACACCGATAGGCTAGAAAAGATTCCATCAGATCATCTTCCCATAATTTCACATCACACAACCAATTTCTATGCTACTAAAATTTACCCTTACACATCACCTATCATTAGGTTTCCAATTTCTATCTTTCTAGTGGTCTACTTTGCATCAGAAGGTTATAAAAATCCATGATCAAGGTATCTTACACTGTGGTAACTTTTCCAAGATCTACACACTTGATCCACACTCAAAGGCTGCCCAATTATGGCCTCACCTCATGAACCCACTACTCGAGAATGAACCCTTGGTACCCACTTAACGGATACCCATTTAAAGAAAACCTCTTTAGGAAACCTTAATCTTTTTTTTTCATATATGTAGTGTGTCACCGAAAGGCTAGCCAATTTTGCCTACTAATCGTGTGCTTTCATGAACCCACCAAATTAAGATTTTATTATACATGTACAAGATTTAGCCTTGAGCTACACATATCTCCTTATTTTACCAAAAACTATCTGCTTGAAGGACCTTCCTATTTAGGCTGATCCTTTTAAAAAATAAACTTACATGATTACACCGTAAGGCTACTCAATTGTCCTTTTGGACATAACAACCCAATCATGATTTATCAATTCATGCTCCATCAATATCAATTCTATTTTATAGAAACGATCTCCCAACTTGACTAATATGTCACACAGTAGAACTATGGTCCCTACTTCAGATCATACCCCACCATGATCCTGAACCATGACCTAAAATTGGATCCTCACCTTGCTTTCACTTTCATATTCAATAGTCTTGGGTCGTGACCAAAACTGGACCATCACCTATATTTCATCTTTGCATATATATGGTCCTAGACTAAGACCTTAAATTGGATCCATTGAGTCTATATTAATTCCCTAAAAAGTGTCACTTTTCATACTTCTTTTTTTCCTCCTTTACCTAGTTGGGATAAGGTTAAAAAAAACTAATCATTTGAAAGATAAGTTGGGTGGCATAGAGATTTTTTAATATGGAAGATCTAGAACTTCACCAACCTTTCCCCAAAATAATGAGGTTAAATACATAGGTAATCAAATCGAGTAAAGAGTAGAGCATCATAGGGGTATTTCAAATTTGGAAAAGTCTAAAAATCCTTTGATGTATATATGACACTCTAGGGGCAGACGGTTAAAAAGATATAGCCACTAGACTAGAGTAGGCTACTGTAACCATGTATATTAGATGGTATCATTGATACTAGTGATTGTAGAAAGAAATATGGAGCCTACTCAAGACACTTTAGTAGAAGAGTCAATCATGGTTTAGATTTTATACAAGCTCAAATAGATAGAGGGAAAGAAGGATGGAGTTAAGACCCCCAGTGACTTTTGTCAATTCCCAGATGCAAAGATGCCAAATAACATTGACATACCTAAGTTATATAAATACTCTACAAAGGCACTCTTTTCTCTCACATAAAATCATACTACTCCTACATGGTATAGGTACAAGACCCTTTCCAAGGCCATCCCTTGCATGGTACGACAACATGATTATATGACACTTCAATGTGGAAACAATTGGCTATGAAATTCATTGATCAGTATGACAAGAATATTGATCAAATCACAACAAAATAATATATGGAGGAACTACAATAGAAGACTGTTGATGGCTTCTTTGAGTTCGTGAGGAGGTTGTAAGAAAAAGAAGCACATTTTTTTATGATGAAGAACCCCTCCTAGGAAGAGGCACTAATGGACTTATCCTAGTAGTTTAAACCCTAAGGTCAGATGTGTGGTGGCCATTCACCCCCATGCCACACCAGATAGAGTGTTATGCCCTTGCAACTATTTCCTAGTAATAATGCCTACCATCACGTTTATTTTTTCACCATGTTTGCTCCCAACGATATTTGAACATGGATGGATGGGGAGCGCCCCTATTTACTAGTTGTGCTAAGTGTTGGGTGGCTAACCAGAAGAACGATTAGAGTTTAAGAAAATGGATGAGGGGGCACTCGACCTGGTGATAAGGTCAGCCTCACCTTCACTTAATCATTGCAATGATATAAGTTCTCTGAGCTCATTCAAGAAAAATTCTAAGTTGAAAACTCCATCTAAAGAGGGGTCCACAAAAACATAGGTTTCACTTTTCAACTCCATCCCCATCTTCAATGATAAATCTAAAATAAAAGTGGACAAAAACCAAGAGTATTCATACTACAGTAGCGATAGTGTTAAATCCATCCAATGATGGAAACCATCCACCAAACCAGCTCTGACTCAACAAGAACAAGTTAATTATATTAATGGCTACATTATCACAACTATCCCAAATGGTAACACTTGATACCTAATCTTTCCAACCTTAATATGAAAGTGCAACATCAATATCAGCCCAATCAATTCTATATGTGTGAGCCACCACCATTTCAACCTCATGTATAGCATGTCACTAGTAACCCACCACAACAAGGAGAGGTGTCACCGACAGACATAGCGGCATAAGAGCTAAAAAAATCATAAAAGGAAGTTCACTTTTTAGGATCTTCCCTCAGCACTATTCCACCTACTATCTAGCGCCTCTTGAAAATCCAAACCGTAAGGGATCCTCATAATCCCTATCCAAGCATTATAACACCAATGCCCACTGTGACTATCATCACACCAAATGCCACAAAATTGATTCATGTCTCTTGTTGAAGCATGGTCTACCAGATATGACTAAATCAAGGCAAGTTGACACCGGTTGCACATAAGGATGGGCCATCATCAGTTAATGGTGTGATTGTTATCACTATGGTCAAGGATATTGATGTAGGACCAATTAGTCATTTGAATAAAGCCCCTTAATGATTGGTGTTAGAGCACCAACATTATTTCCATTGTCCAAGAAAAGAATTATGTGATCTCTAGAGGCATAAAAAGATCAATCCTCATACCAAGGGCATATCTAGGACAACATGTTTGATTAGTTTGGATCCTAAAAGTACCACTACCAATAATTTTCACCCTAGTTGTCATACCACATCTGGTTTAGGCAAAATCATCTATACTAGTATTGATAAGGTAAGCTCAAAGAAAAGGAAAAGGATGGGAGATACTTGTTCATAAGATAGTTCCAATTGTGGCTCAAGACACTTCAGTGGAGACTCCTTTACCCCTAGATAAAGGAAAAACAAAGGTTTATGTCTACAAAAGGGTACTACATATGCTTCAGAAGTGACGATATAAGGAAAGACTAGGAGAATCCTCATTCCAACAGTCAATGCAAAGAAAGTACCTCCCACCCTAGAGCTGTGTCAAGAAACAAGTAATGTGCAAGAAGAGATCATTTAATTCCAAAACAAGACTAAAGGAGAAATATTAATGGTAGACATGATCAAAATTCCACCGCACATCAAGAACTTATAATGATAACCCTTGTAAGATCCTATGTCTCCAAAGAAATTATACCATAGACACTTGTTTCCACCATCTGAATCATCACAACTCCACATTTGATATATTTTTCTCATTAGGAAATATCCAAAGGGGGGAACCACAACAAGTCATTTCTTATCACCTCTATACATAGATGTATATCAATATCCCATCATGATTTATAGATAAGGGGGAATGCCTTAACATGTGACCCTCATGATTCTCATTCATCTAGGAAGAGTCCCCACAAGCTTACAACTAAAAGTAAAAAAAGTAACTTCCTTCTATGGTGCATTAAAAGATGCCCTAGGAGAAATCATACTCAAAATTTAGACTGGGAGACAAACATTCTTAGTTTTATTTATAGTCATGGGGAAAATGGACTCCAACAAAACAAGGTGATCACATTTATATGACAATGAAACACGAAATATGGATTTGGGCATTCCACTGTCACCATCCATGCATATAGAATGAGTAGCACTATAGCCTAAATATAGGAAGATGACATTTTTCTTGGGTTTGGTATGCTCATTGCCACTATCATCTAGGTACCACCATAAAGACGTAGACCACACCATCCACTATCTGCATTGGCACAATTTACTCAAATATTATGAGAAATGAACATCCACCCAAATTGAATCATGGGACCTTGAAAATAGGTGTTTATATAAGTAAAACAAGTCTCTCAACATTCATATGATACTAGACTTAGGTTCAACAATCAATGCTAAGGTCACTCTCATTTCACAAGATGGACACCATATTGGAATTGGGCCTTGATATGGCCCACTCCAGATGACTTGACAAATAGAGGCTACCTCATCTATCTATTGCCTTCTAGGAATATAAGTAAGGAAGCTCAATGAATATGCCTTGACAAAGAGCATTAGCTTCAGGTCTTTTACATATGAAACCTAGGCCTCACGTGTAAGGTTCTCCTTTCATACTTTCCTTGCATTCTTCCATATCGGAGCACACTTATGACACTTACACGAACCATCTTACATGTAATGATATTTCACCTCATTTAGGAGGTTGATTAGGATGACCAAGACAATTACCCCACCATTGAACCTAGCATTAGGGGACTTTCCCTCATAACTAAAGTTTTAGTGGCATCCCTACTGCTAAAACAATCATTAGTTTGTAGATACAATCATCCCTTTATATGAGGATGCTATCAAATCTACACTCACCCCCACAGTTGACCTACCATGTTTAATCAAATCATATGAATGGAGCATGAGGGATATATTGTAGAGGCCATTCCAATGATTAAGATGATGAAATAATTGAAAACTACATGGAGGAAGCTAGTGATCATAATCAAACAATATGGGGAGATAATTTAGTTTGGCCAACTTCATAGGAAACAATATCCATTCCTGACTCACCATGTATAACAGTATAAGTGACTTCAAGGCATGGAGAAACGATGACATAGAATAATACTATGGATTCATGTATGACAAATATGACAATGCCTAAGACATGTTTGAGGGATGAGGAATCAATGCCATCTTTGAAGTAGACATCAGGGAATATCTCCACAACAACTAACCTAAAAGAGTCCCTTTATCATTGTAGATATCCTATAGTAGCTATTTTTACATGTCCCATAATGCTCTCATCTGCCAACAAAAAATCAAAAAAACCTACAAATAAATAAACAAAAAAGACCCAAATACATTGTTCCTAGATAAATGTTTGATTATTATTATCATAAGTAGCAAACATTTACAATGATGAAGATGTGAGTTCAAATATATCCCCATCATGGACTATATATATATTAAAATATCACCAATTGTGACGTCCCCAGATTTTCTAAAACTTAATCTGATGTGTGACGTCCAAATTGAAAGCCTCACCTCAGCGAGAATCCCAATTTAAACATCCCACACTAGGCTAATAAGAAGAAAATCAAGGGAGTCAGAAGGAAAACAATCAGTAGCACATGCGCATGAACAATAAACAACCACAACACATGTTCACCATTCAACATATAATTACAACATGAATTGTTACAACATTTGATATTACATATTGAACAGCAAACTTATACATATACATGTACTACCACTAAACTACAGGATCTTAAAACAACAGGCCAACCTGTACATCAGCTCGCCACACAACTCTCACTATCTTGGATCTTCAAGAACACATGTCCACCACCTAAACAAAAGATTACATGTGGTACACGTCAGCACAATATTCAAGAATATTGTACTGAGTACGCCTACATGTCTTTTATATACCTCTCATCATATCTTGGCAATAAGATAAAACTAATACTTGGCAACATTAACAAACATAAGGAAAAGTGTATACTGGAAAAAAGATATTCATTAACAAGAAAGAGAACACATATATTTTAATCACATTTCCATCATATATCTCGTACATATGCCCCCTAGGGCTTTGATGTTTTTAGGCCTTATGATCTACTACCAAAGAGTTTGAGATCATTTAACGTGTGATCTACTACCAAAGAGTTTGATATCTAACACGTGTGATCTACTACCAAAGAGTTTGAGATCACTTCTATGCACTGTACTCCCAAAGAGTTTAGTGCTATCATATGATGGATCTGATATCTTATGTTTCATGTGTTCATAGCCATAAGTATGGAAAATCAAGCAAGATATCGTAAAAGAACAATCATTTCATCCAATACCATATGCTAAGTATTTTACTACACATATAACACTAGCATATTGTATAATAAGCCAAGTAAGAGGTAATGGTGTACCTTCCAAAGAGACAACCTAATCATCACCTATACTCCTGATGTCAACTATATCCTTGGTTAACCCTGATTAAGACAAGATTACATATCACCATCAGGTTCTCATCATCTTACATCTCATCTTAACCTTAATCGTGTTCATTAGGGTTTCACTTAGTTCATTGAGATATGTGCATCATTACTTGCATTCTTGTCTTAGGTTTATCTTACTGATGTCATATTCCATGTTATGATTCATTATCTGAACATTATCTTCCATAGCATTTTTTGCACATTAATTAACCCTAGGTTACACCATTAACCGAGATTAGGGTTTTAAACCATGTATTAAAGGTCAACTTCATATAACATGAATTCTTTGCAGCATCATGATCTCATAATTAAATCTGAGGTTCCAGATACTGATATGAGCTTACTCTATAATTTCTATCATTTATTGAGAATGTATGTATTTATTGCATTTTATTTAGGGTTGTTAGCCCTAATTAGCCATATAAAGCAAATTACATAATTCCGTACATCAACATCATAACTACTGTCATCAGATGGATTACAACATGATTAATGATTTACTGGTATTTTTCCATAATTTTATATCATCATTTGACATTTATTACTCATGAAACAAGCATAAAACATCTTACATGATATCACTGTTATTTAATCATCAAAAGCCTGATATTACTATTTCATCTTGTTCTATGCATTTTTCTGAGAATTTTGGTATATTATATGTATTTTTCTGATCATCGAAATAATTTCTATGAATTATCTACGATATGGGTATTTATTGGAATTACTGGGCAAATTACCTTTTTGTAGCCAATCACTAATCGCCACGTGACTCTGTGGGGGCGTGGCTTCACTTTCCTCACTGGGGTTCTACTGGTTCAGAAGTTTTGAACCCGGTTCAGCTTGGTCTGACCTGGTCCTCTTTCTTTCCCGTTCTGTGTTTTCTCTCGCGGTCTCTCTAACGATCGGGCGTACACGAGAGCCCGTTCTCTTGGGCTCGCGAGTCCTACCGCCTGGACGTCGCCATTGTGAGTCCCATCTACGTCACGATGTCACCGCTAAAGGAAGACCTCCTCTGAGCCCTGCCACAGTCACAGTGGGACTCTGCTCATGAGGGCTGCCTCCATCAGGTTCTCCTCCGGTGAGGATCTCATCCGCTCCATCGCTGCTACAGGCCTTCATGCTCTCAAGCTCCTTCGTGGCTAGGTCTGCTCTAGTGATTAGTTGGCATGAGATCCTCCTCCTCAACCTCTGCTTCACGCTGCTGGACAACTGCCTCCCCACTCGACACCTTCGTGCGTCAACGATATGCACCCAGCCTCTCCGGCTCGCGGACGGTGGTTCTCCTCCTCCATGATCTACACCCGCCCATTGTGTTCCCCCTTTGCTTCGATTAGGCTGGAGGCTAATCCTCATTAGGGTCCATAGCACCTCCATGGCCCTATTCATTTGCCATTGCTGCCGACCTCCACACTGTTGCCGCAGCTGTGTCACCTCCCCGACCCATGCCGCCACCGTTCTCTGTTCTATGTGTATGTGAGAGCACTGCCATCTATCTGCTGCGGTCTTGATGTCTTTCACCCATACATGGATCTTGTTGAGGTGACGGTGAAGAAAACCTACTCGTGCGAGGAGGGGGGTCAGTCTATAGGTCTCAGAAGGTCAAAGACCACTACCCACGTACCTTTCATCCTCAGGAAACTCCTCAAGACGTGGGATCGTTCAACTCCATCATGGGTAACTGCCCCATGATCCCGGCTTGACAGGAGGTGGAGTCCTATTAACCCTTAACCAAGGGACTATGAGAGCAGATTAGTGGTGTCTCCATTCCAAGGTTATATCCATGAGATCAAGCCTATATTGTTTAGACCTTGTCTACGCAGCCAACACTTAAAGCATGAGTGTGACATCCTAAAGAAACTGATTTTGCAAATTCTAACCTCGATAGATAATGATTGGATGGTCTAGTCATCACCAAATTTTGAATCTTGTTTAGCAACTCATTGTTACACCTTCTACTCAACTTGGTCCCGATAATACACTAAAAGATTGATCAATTAATTCCTTTAAGAAGGTTCACATATCTAGAAACAAGAATTGTAATGGCAATCATTTGATCTTTAAATTTTTTCCAAAAACACTTGGACCTCTTATTATAACTTAGATATATATATGTTCCAAAAGACCACTCCATCACACCAACCCTTTTACATTGAAGATGATAAAAAAATAGTTAATTTTAGTTTTGGACTCGAGTCACACGAAGTCAAGATCGGTGTGTGTTTGCCTTAAGTTATCAAAGATTAATTGATATAACATGTATTGAATTAAATTTATGTACTCACTTATAGTTACTCATACATTCTAAGATTGAAAAATGGATCTTAGTTCATCACCTACCAATCATTCCAGGCATTTCCCAACAAAATAGAAAGATAGACAACCATGACCATAAAGGAGTCCCAAGATCACAAAAGATGCACACAAGATGTATATTTCTAGTTTCCTAGAGCCGGTCAACATTGTGCCTATAAAATATAAGGATGTAAAAGTAAAAATGTGCATGGAATACCAAAGTGTCTCGTATGAACAACTCCCTACTACTGCACAGGGATGTACTGGTCAACAACATAGCTAGTCATTTAGCTGTAAGATTTATGGATGGTTTTTTAGATACAATCAAATAAAGATGTCAAAGGATTACAAGGAGAATATGGCCTTCATTATTGAGTGGGGAGTGTTATACTACCGAGTTATGTCTTTCAGCCTCAAAAATAACAAGTTCACTTATCTGCACCCTCCTCCATGACATGATGCATACATAGGTGTATGTATGTGTATGATATGACAGCCATATCTAAGAATCCTAAACACCTCATCTCTTACGAAGAGAAGTTGTTTCGACTATTGTGTCAATTCCCTCTGCATCTCAATCCAATTAATTGTACCTTTGGAGTGATGTATGGTTATCATTGTGGATATGTTTTTAGTTAAATAGGAAATACAAGTACTCAGGAAAGGCCCACACCATCTGGTAAATGCATATGCCACCCTAGAAATACCTTCATTGAAGATGGATAAATAGATACAATTCCTTCTTGGTGGTCTCCTATTCATATTCAAATGATGATCTCGATTAGGGCATCAAAGACAAATTCTACAAGGCAAGATAAGATTAAGCATGAACTTCAAGAATCCAAGAAGTTATCCAGCAGGAGTGGAATTTCACTCTAAGTCAAAGGAAGGAAAGAAAGAAGGAAGTGACTGAGTCTAGTGTTTGTTCCTCTTAGTTGCTTCATCGCCAAGATAATTTCTATATATGAACCCACTTTTAAGGAAATTGAAGAAAAATTCACACTCCAAATGGAATGAAAAATTGGAAGAGGCACTCCAAAATCTAAAAGTATACCTAGACATGATACCAAATCTAAATCTCTTGGCACCCAGTTACCCTCTCACCTCTCAACTATATTTACGTGGAACATTATTAGGAGGTGTATTGAGCCAATTAACAACTGACATGAGCATACTATCTACATCTATCTAAGGATTTTAATGACATCAATGCTCGATACACAAAAATTTAAAAGTATTTACTAGCTCTGGTGTATGTTACAAGGAAGTCGTGTCACTATTTTATGTTGTGCTCATTTCAACTAACTGCTAGACATGACCAGATTTACTATTGTGTGAACAACCCACCCTCACTAAAATACACACAAAATTGCAAGTGATCTTGTTCAAATTCAACATCACTTATCTTTCTGTGAAGGCCATCAAGGAATAAGCACTAGCAGATCATCTAGGACTTCCCACTCCCTAAAGAACAAATGCATAAGTTTCTATATGAAGATATTGGGACCAAACATCATTATCCAATCTAATTGAACTTATGGATGATCTTCTTTGATGGTTCCATCAACTATAAAGGATTCCAGATAGGAGAGGTACTCTAAAACCAGCATTATGAACACCTTTTGATTTCAATATGACTCAAGCTTAGTGCCACCAATAATGTGGTTGAATAAAAATCATGCATTGTGTGACTCCAGCTTTCTAGAAGTAAGGGGCATGCCACCTTCAAGCCTATGGAAATTCTCTCTTTGTGATATAATAAGTAAAGAACAATTGGATGAATCATGATCAAAATCAAATCCCTTACCCAGAATATTTTTATATGTCGCCTGATATTTCAAACAAATATCATTTAACTTCATGAAATAAGAGCACAACATCATTGTCAATGATTTTCCTCCATACTTGCTTCAAGGATTGACATCCCAGGGGATCAAATATTCTCCTTCAAATATCAATCAATATCCCAACCGACCTGTTGCATTATATTGATAATGCAGTTGATAAAAAAGAATAGATGTGGTTCCATGACATAAAAACCTATCTCTAGAACCAAGTTATCCCTGAACATTTCTCCAAGAAAAGAACAAAAAACTCTTAGATGGCATGCCATGCAATATATCATGGGAGGATGACATCTTTATCACATATCATACAATCAAGCCCTCCTCATGTGTGTCAAAAAGATAGAGCTTAAAGCTCTCATGATGGAGGTCCATGGAGGACTGTTTGGTACACACATGAGTAGGGTTGATGCGATGATTTTGAGTCGCATTTATAGACTTTTTTTACTTGTGTTTTATGCATTTATTGGTCATTTTGGTGGTTAATATTACATAATTCATTTACTTTGGTCTATGACCCTTCTAAACATCAATTCTCCCTTATTTTATTGTTTTGAGCATAAATGATTACAATAATATGTTTTATTTCGGCTTATGTTGTTTTGTGTTGCAATTTTAGGAAAAACGAATATCTGCAGGTGTCGATACTATCGACATCTGTCGATACCATCGACACGACCACAGGTTGCCAGCCGCAAGGAGCAGCACAGAGTCGATACCATCGAAGGACAAGTCGATGGTAGCGACTTACCATCAGGTTGCTGGCGAGAAGAAGGTCGATACTATCGACCCCAGAAGATTTAGCGACGGAAGAGGACAAAAAGAGACGCCTAAGGGTGTCGATACCATCGACCCGTGTCGATGGTATCGAGTCAGCATCAGGTGCAATGAAGAAAAGGAAATAATATTTGTCGATATCGTGTAGAGTCAATACCATCAACTCGCGTCGATGGTATCGACACCGTCAGATACAAGTTTGCTTTAAATCGATCTAAATCCGACGGCTGTGATATTTTGGCAACCTAACTCGGTGATTATACCTAATGACGTCGGCCAGGAGCAATGAATCATGTAATTAGCTACTGCACACGTCCCGAGAAGGTGTGGAGAGAAGAACGGAGCCCAGAAGCACGCCCCAGCCGTTCCGGAAGCCGAAGAAGACGTTTCCCACCGCCGAAAGGCTATAGAGCGTGCATTCCACGCCGAGGAACGCTTGGATCTTCTCCGTTCAGGGGTTTCTTTACTTATTCACGTTTTTCTCCATGTTTCCCCTTTTCTCTACCATGTTTTTCTCTGAGACGAACATGCGGGGCTAATCCCCTTTGTCTTTAGGACTGGGAGTAGCTCGGGGAAGCATTGTATGACATTTTTATCATAGTAATTCATCATTTATCTCTTAAATCCGTGGTATGATTTCGTTTTCTTAATTATATTATTATGCTTGATCACCATAATGATAATCTAATACCCTTAATTACTTTGAAAGAAGAATTAACGATTGAAAAGAGACGAAATTCACATTAATTAACAAATCCCTTGAACAAGGCGATGTACGGTTAATGGTGGAAACCCAGAGGTCGTTTTTAATGCACCTAGTTTAGGGTATAGGTTACTACGACGGTGGAACCGACCTAGGCATAGGTAGTGAATTGTACCACGACAGTGGGCAATTCTGACTACAGGCCACTACTCGGATTGAGAGATGTACTTGTTTATCTATATAAAAATTCATACAATGAAAACCCGCGGTGAAACCGCAATCCTAAAGATATCCATTTAAATTGATTAAATTACACCTTTAATCGATTGGTTTGTTTTATTTTATTTTCTTTTTAATTTTGCAACAACTCTCAAACTCTTTTAATAGGTTTAGCTGATCGCGAATAGTTAGTAGTAGTCTACTGATAGTTCAGTGTCCCTGAGTTCGACTTGGGCCTCACAAGGGCCTATAGTACATTGACGCGTACACTTGCGTTCGACGCACGGTAAAAGTGTGTCAAGTTTTTGGCGCCGTTGCCGGGGACACGACAACTGTCGGCACTACGAGTGCTGCAAGCAGCCATTCTAGGCCACTTTTTAATTTTAATTTTTATTATTCAATAATCATTTTTGAAATTCATAGTTTACCGTTCATATTTAGCAATCGTCTATCACGGTACTGAACTGATATTACCATTTTTTGCAGGTATTGTGCATGGTGCAGACGCGTAGCACCGACTACACGCAACGAGCACCAGAGGTTCCACTGTCGGGATCTGATGACGAGGAGCATTACAATCAAGACCAACTGGAAGATATAGATTCTTACTCAGAACAAGAAGCCATGGCCGAAGAGCAGACGATATGGGAGAAGATCAAAGCTTCTTCCTCATCCAATTCAAAGGGGCCAATTAAGAAGCAGGCGATTAACATTCTAACTTATAAGATTGATCTTGCATTGATCAACTTGGTCAAGTCAAATGCATTCCATGGACTAAAGAACGAAGACCCGGTGACTCACATTAGCCAGTTCATGGAGAACTACGATATGATAAAAATAGATAGGTTTCCGTAGGAGACACTGTACCTGAAGTTGTTTCCGAGCTCTCTGGCAAGAAATGCACGAGAATGGTTGCACAATCTTGACGATGAATATGTGGAATCATGGAACCACATGGTTGAAGTGTTCTTTGAAAGATTCTTCCCGCCCGAGAAGACAAATGATCTGATCAGAAAAATTCACAATTTCAGTCAGAAGGCAGGTGAAACCTACTCTGAGACATGGGAACGATTCCAAATAATGCTGAGAAGGTGCCCACACCATGGTTTGGATAAGGAAAAACAAGTGAAGATTTTCTATTTTGCTCTTTCTGAGCATGATAGAAGCAATCTAGATTCCACAGGATCCGAGTTCTTCTTAAACAACATTGGCACTAGGTGTTGGGAGATTTTGAAAAATATGGCAAAGAAGCAATCTTGGGGTGATAGGGATGCACCAAAACAAGTGAAAGTCGCAGGTGAGTCCAGGGCCATTAAGGAGCTGAATGATAAATTAGACCTTCTAGCTAAGAAATTGCTTACCAAAGAGGATACAGAATCCGACGAGGAAGCCCAGTTCAATTTTATGCAACAATAGGGCTACAGAAACAATGATTATGCTTGGAGGAAGGATAGAAAATTCTCATGGAAAGATCCAAACAACTTCTTACAAGATCCAGATGCAAAGCCACAGTCAACGACAGAAGATAAAAGCACCGCATTGCTTAGTCAAGTGGTGTAGCAAAATCAGGAGATGATGAGCATGTTTAGTAAGCAGCTGCAGTCTCAGGGTGAGATCTTGACTAAATTTGGGCAAACATTGCAAAGCCATGGAGCACAGATGAGGGCACTAGAGACTACTGTGACCCAGATTTCCAATGAAGTGGCAACCCTGAAGCATGCCAACCAACAAAGACAGGCTGGGAATGCAGATGTTGGTCAAGTACATCATCAATTAAAGTACATATCTGTGATTAAAGAGGCAGATTCCCCAGTAGTAGAGGTCCAGGACAAAAGAAAAATGATTTTTAATATGGAGGCTACACCAAAAATACTGTATCCTCGTAGTCATTATGGACTACCAGGTGGATATTGTCCATTCAGAAAAACCTGTCAAGAGCACATCACGCCCGTACCCAGGCAAGAAGAGCAGGTGAAGGTCATACTTCATGATGAAGCTACAACCACTGAGGAGGATGAGCAGCCACAAGCTACACCAATGGCAAATGATGTGTTAAAGCCTACGAAAGAGGGTGACATTGAAGCAAGCTTAGGGAAGGATACCCCGAAAAACCCATATGTGCCACATCACAAGCGTCTAAATGAGGTGGTTGTGTCTGTTCCAGATAGTTCGAGGCTGAAGAAAGAGCATAGGAAATACAAGAAATTCTTGGAGATGTTTAGGAAGCTCCATATTAATATTCTGTTAGTGGAAATGACAGAATAGATTCCAACGTATGGAAGGTTTATCAAGGACATTATCACCAAGAAAAGGCAGATAAAAGACACTGGCATTTGTGTTGTTGATGAAAAAGTGAGTTCTATAATCCAAGGACGGCTACCAAGGAAGAGGAAAGATCCGGGAGGTTTCTACATCCCATGTTCTATAGGTGGTCAACATTTTCCACAAGCACAGTGTGATTCAGGAGCCAACATTAACCTTATACCACTGTCCACATTTCAAAAGCTTGGGTTGAAGAAAATAAAGAAATCATCGGCAACTATTGAATTGGCAGATGGGTCCATTGTGAAGCCATACGGAGTGTGTGAGGATGTACTTGTCAAAGTAGACAAGTTTATCTTTCCGGTGGATTTCATTGTCATGGACATGCCACATCTTAAAAGATGCAAGATGCTATTGGGTAGGCTGTTTCAAGCGATGGTTGATGTTGTCACTATTATTGGAAGAGGTACTTTGACATTGGGGATTGGTCAGGATCGAGTTGAGTTCAAACTGCCACACGATCCCCTGGGCACACTCTCCAAAGCTCCAAAATGATGAAACTTGATTCGTCTAGCCTAAGATGTTAAATAAGGGTGCTTGTTGGGAGGCAACCCAACCATCAGTAGTTTTGTTTAGTTTCTTTTACTTTTGTACTTTAGTTTGATTTTATTTTGTTTCTAGTGTAAACAAGGTACCTTGATCGTTTGTTCAATGTGCAGGACTGAGGCAGGGTCGATACTATCGACCCTTGTGTCGATAGTCTCGACAGGGGTACAGGTTGGCGGCTATAGAAATCTCACTGCGTCGATACTATCGATGGCCTCATCGATAGTATCGACACACCATCAGGCTGATCGCAAAAATTAGGTCGATAGTATCGAAATGCATGTCGATACTATCGAGATCTCTGGAGATATTCAAACGAAAATTGTCTCAGGGAATTCGATACCATCGACAGGCTCGTCGATGGTATCGACCCGGCTACAGGCAGAAGGCGGCGGCCGGGCCTCGTGAGGGTGTTTTCCCTAAGAAGAGTCGATACTATCGACTCGCATCGATGGTATAGACGTGAAATGTCACCGATCCGCGAGAGGAAATGAACGGCGATCGCTGCATCAAGAGAGTCGATCCGTGGGATGGGTCGATACCATCGACACCCGTCGATGGTATCGACGCGTCATCGATCCGAGCCCCCAAATCAGGCTGTCGACAACCGTCGATACTAGAGGAAGACGGATTGTGCTACGGGAGTCGATACCATCGACTCGCGTCGATGGTATCGACAGGCACACAGCAGCACCGGCCACGATTATAAAAGGGATGTTTGTCATCATATGACGTCACACCTTCACAACTTTCTTCCTTCACTTGTGTCGTGCGTCTTGTTGAGCTACTGGAGCCCGGCTAAGAGCATCCAAGGAGCGCGTTCTTCCCCGAGCCTTCACCGAGTGGAGATTGTCTTCTCCGACCTTCACCGAGCTCCGTCTTCTACTCCTCCTTTCTTTGCAAAGATGGTGCATACCGCCGGTGCATCCTCTTCATGCGTGACACCAATGGAGATCCTCGAGTTCATCCCTCCACCAATTGCATCTATTCCTCGTCCGTAGATTGTCCATCCTTCCACGGAGGTCCGGAAGGTCTATGAGGAGCTGCTGAAGAGAAAGATAGAGTCGACTTGCTACATCGATCGGGACATGGTTCGTTATCTTGGGTTTGAGCCCAATCTTTTCTATGTTCTCAAGGGGCAGGCAAGGCATACGGGCAGGAGGCCCGATGAGATGGAATTCCATGCCGATGGCCAGCCATTCTTTGGAGAATGGCCGACATACAAGGAGCTCGTGGCAGAGTTCATGGCGTCACTGGACATATGTGTCGTGCCAAACGACGTTATCGCTACTGATCGGGAATGGATCAAGGGCCGCATTTCTTTCTGGCTTTACAATAATGATTACACTCTCACCCTGCGGCAGTTCAACTCCATTTACAACTAGAATCATGGGCGAGATCAGTACCGGCGGCCAGACAATAGGGCAGACTATGATGCTATCTTCGCCGAGCTAGTGACTGCGCCGCCCGACAAATCCGTGAGCTACCACAATGCAGCGATGGCGGATTTCGAGCATCCGTTTGTGCAGATTCTTCACCGCATGCTCTGCACCACCTTGTTCGCGCATGGTGATTTGTCTCTTAGCAAATTTCAAGAGACAGATTTGTTTTCCTACACAAGTTGCTGAAGCGAGAAGAATGTAATTGGGGCGCATTTTTCTTGAAATGCGTGTTGGCTGTAAAGAGGAGTACGCGGAAGGCTCCAATCCACTTTGGAGGGCTCATCACACCGTTAGCCCACTATCTTGGGTTAAATTTCTCCCAGCTTACTCCCCTCTCCAACCGGAGCAAAGTCAACCTGCAACATCTTCATCGCTCCAGTCTTATCCTGCTTCGTGATGGTCTGGCATATGCACATTGCCATGTTAATCACGCCTATCAAGAGTGTTCACTTCCAGACCCTGTCTTCAACATTGAGGGCGCTCAACATTTCAGGTGGCCTGTCATCGCCATCGATATCTCAGATGAAGACGGAGGCAACGACGACAACGACAATGACGGCGAAGAGCATGAAGAGGAAGAGGAGGCTTTCACTCCTCTTCGGGCACGAGTGGCACCCAGGAAGCGTCCTCGCGTGCATCCGGGTGCATCTTCATCTTCACAGTCTCTGCCACCTCAACCCTCTCCTCAAGGAGAGGATGTCTACTCCATGCAAGGGATGTATGCAATGTTGTAGGATATTCATCAGATGCAGCAGCATACATCGTCATATGCCGGTATTCAGGACACGATGAACCGGCTACTAGATAATCAGAGGGCAATTTTTGAAAATGAGCGCCTCCTCCTCAACAACCAACAGCACATCCACGACAGGTTGCATCAGATGGAGATGCAGCAACAGCCCTTGTACGATCATTACTGGAGCCAGAATTACTTTGGGGGGTATCCACAACCTCCACCAATGCCCCAGTATGATCCGAGCTTTCAGGGGCAGTACCCGTCTTGGGATCCCACGGCCCCGCAGTACCCGCCTCCTCCGGAAGAGTGATCGGTATCACTGTTCCACCTTTTAAGTTTGTTTTTGACTATGAGGCCATAGTCAAATTCAAGCTTAGGGGGGGAGTTGGAACATCTCTATCCTTTAGTTTTTATTGTTTTGTCTTTTGTCTTTTAGTTCTTGCATTTTTTTTAGTTTGTTTGTAGGATCCACACTCTATCTAGTGTAATTGTGGATGTCTTAAGTTGTGTGTCATCTTGTTGCTTGTACATGGGAATCAGGGGCAAAAATAATTTTTTTTTAGTGTTTTGCAAGCTTGTGTTGTTCAACTTTGCGCACATAACTTAAGGAAATGATTGGGTTTGTCAACTCTAGAACAGGAAATCACAACTGTACATGCCTAGGATTCATGAAAAGTGGACGAAACTGGTTGTTTGAGCCTAAACTGATCAAATGATAATGAGACTCTAATTTGAAGTAAGAGAGAGAAACCTCTTAATTACCACACAGGTCAATAAGGAGGGACACATAATAATTTACAAAGGTTCAGTCAATTAGTCTTGTGATCTATCCACCTCATTGTTTTCATACTCCACCTTAAGAACTGGAAGTACATTACTGTTTTAATATCTTTGATTGCATCTCATGTAGATAGGACTTGCATTGCAACTATTTTCACATATTTTACATGAAATAAAAAAATTAGATAAGTTATACATGCACATTATCCTTAGGTGCATGTCATTTAGTTGCATGAGTATCATTTTGTAGCTTCATTCACAATTTTGTGCATATAGTACATCATGCATCTTATTTCTTCTAAAACATTAAGGGTGATGAACTTGTTCCATACCTTCTGAATGCTTCAAGTATAAAGTTGTGCAACAAGAAGTGAGCCCGACAAATAATTCTTTGTCATTTATGGATATAAGGGCCTTAAAAAAAAGAAACTTTAAATTAAAAAAAAAGAGAATTGAGAAGTAAGTAGTAATGAGAGGGAGAAAGGAACAGAGTATCACCTGCATATTAAGAAGGATAAGTACATGATTTAGTTTCTTAGATATTTCATCTCACCTGGAGACGGAATGATAGTGCATTCATCATTCCACCCAAATGTAGGCATTAGGGCATTTTCATTTGTATATGCATAATTTAGGCCATTTTTGCTTTGTGCATGTTAGAATCGTATAATGCTTCCATTTCTTCCTTGAGCCACCCATTCCATCCACCCGTTGCTCGAATTGGTAGGCCACCGTGATTTTCTCCTCATTTGTGAATATCAGGAGAGCTGCTTCCATGTAGATGGTAGTTAGGGAGAGCAACGTAAAATAGGAGATCACAAGATGCACCAAGTCTGAACCGGTGAATTTTATTATGTTAACTGCCTTATATGACAGTGTTCATCAATTTTGAGGTAGATACCTTTTATGGATGATTACCGTCGCTTTTAGGGTAATTATCATTCTGTGGTTAGTAAGGGCCGGTTTGTGAATGTCTGGTGGGAATCATATGGTGATGGTTGTTGTGATGATCTTTTCTTTAGTTGACCCTCACAATTCTATTCTAAAGTTTAGTTGCTCCAGGGCGAGCAATGTTCAAGCTTGGGGGAGTTTGATGTGATGATTTTGAGTCGCATTTATAGACTTGTTTTACTTGTGTTTTATGCATTTATTAGTCATTTTGGTGGTTAATATTGCATAATTCATTTACTTTGGTCTATGACCCTTCTAAACATCAATTCTCCCTTATTTTATTGTTTTGAGCATAAATGATTACAATAATATGTTTTATTTCGAAATATGTGGTTTTGTGTTGCAATTTCAAGAAAAATGAATATTTGTAGGTGTCGATACTATCGACATCTGTCGATACCATTGACACGACCATAGGTTGCCAGCCGCAAGGAGCAGCACAGAGTCGATACCATCGACGGACAAGTCGATGGTAGCGACTTACCATCAGGTTGCTGGCGAAAAGAAGGTCGATACTATCGACTCCAAAGTCGATACTATCGACCCCAAAAGATTTAGCGATGGAAGAGGACAAAAAGTGATGCCTAAGGGTGTCGATACCATCGACCCGCATCGATGGTATTGACTCAGCATCAGGCGCAAAAAAGAAAAGGAAAGAAGATTTGTCGATATCGTGCAGAGTCGATACCATCGACTCGCGTTGATGGTATCGCCACCGTCAGATACAAGTTTGCTTTAGATCGATCTAAATCTGAGGGTTGTGATATTTTGGCAACCTAACTCGGTGATTATACCTAATGACGTCGGCCAGGAGCAATGGATCACGTAATTAGCCGCTGCACACGTCCCGAGAAGGTGTGGAGAGAAGAACGGAGCCCAGAAGCACGCCCCAGTCATTCCGGAAGCCGAAGAAGAAGTTTTCCACCGCCGAAAGGCTGTAGAGCGTGCATTCCACGCTGAGGAATGCTTGGATCTTCTCCGTTCAGGGGTTTCTTTACTTATTCACGTTTTTCTCCATATTTCCCCTTTTCTCTACCATGTTTTGCTTTGAGATGAACATGCAGTGCTAATCCCCTTTGTCTTTAGGACTGGGAGTAGCTCGGGGAAGCATTATATGACATTTTTATCATAGTAATTCATCATTTATCTCTTAAATCTGTGGTATGATTTAATTTTCTCAATTATATTATTATTCTTGATCACCATAATGATAATCTAGTGCCCTTAATTACTTTGAAAGAAGAATTAACGGTTGAAAAGAGACGAAATTCACATTAATTAACAAATCCCTTGAACAAGGCGATGTACGGTTAATAGTGGAAACCCAGAGGTCGTTTTTAGTGCACCTAGTTTAGGGTATAGGTTACTACGACGGTGGAACCAACCTAGACATAGGTAGTGAATTGTACCATGACAGTGGGCAATTCTGACTACAGGCCACTACCCGGATTGAGAGATGCACTTGTTTAGCTATATAAAAATTCATACAATGAAAACCCGCGGTGAAACCGCAATCCTAAAGATATCCATTTGAATTGATTAAATTACACCTTTAATCGATTGGTTTGTTTTATTTTATTTTCTTTTTAATTTTGCAACAACTCTCAAACTCTTTTAATAGGTTTAGCTGATCATGAACCATTAGTAGTAGTCTACTGATAGTTCAGTGTCCCTGAGTTCGACTTGGGCCTCACAAGGGCCTATACTACATTGACGCGTACACTTGCGTTCGACGCACGGTAAAAGCATGTCAAGTGTCATGCCTAAAATGAAGATACAACTTCTAGAATACTATCGGAACACCATGAAAATGGATTTATATGAATATATCTAGGAGTTTCAAGTCTGCCAAATCAATGGTGATTATTTTCATACACTAGATAACCAGATATACAACATGGCCATGCCTTGGTCTTTTGTGTTTGGGGTATCAACATTAATTAGAAAGATACATCATAAATCATTAAAAGTAAATTGCTTCACTTTGGTCGCAATCGACTACACCAAATGGGGGGATGTTGTCTTCATCCCTAGTGCTTCAGTTCATCAAGTGATCTAGTTCCCATAGAAAAACATCATATGCCACTACAAACCTCAGTGTTAAATTCTTCAAGGATTGATTGAGCTCCTTGGGGAATCAAACATCACTGAATGTCACCACATCAACTTTAGATTAATGGATTTGTAGAGGCTATAAATAAGAATCTGATAAAGATTCTCAAAATGATATTAGGTCAAATGCCAACTAACGTGAACATATTCTGATGCCTCTTGGGGTGTATTAAACACCTTACAAAACATCTACAGGGGCCAGTTCATACTCACTTGCATATGGTATGGAGGCAGTTCTACCAATGGAGGTCAAAATTCCATCTCTTTATATACTACAAGAAGCAGAGATTCCCTATGAAATGAACCTATCAACTTACCAAGGTGTTCCCTATGATAGATGAAAGATGTGTCAGTCTTCCTTTTTCTATAAAAAAGGCAAGAAAATGAAGTTTTAGTGTGTAGTGTTAGGTTTGTTTGCTTTATTTATTTGTTTTCTTATTTTTATCTATTAAAATTTTGTTTGTTTTTTATTTTATTTACATCTATAATTTCATTCACCATGTTTGAAATTAATTTTTTATTTTAAATGCAATTATTATCTCATTTCATTCTTGAAACTTCTCTCTTCACTGGTCCTATCACCCCTTACAAGATTTTCTTATTTTGATTGAGAAATAACACTAGTGAAAATTTCTAAAATAGATACAAAGAATGCATCAAATATTTTCTTTTTGTTATTTTATAATCATATATCATTTTTCATATGTCCATGCATAATTGTATTGGTACATCTCTCGAAATGTTGACTTGTTGTTATAGAATTTTAATAACCATACGGAACCAAAACCATTCTTGGTCTTAGTTTCAAAATGTGTTATTTAATCAGAATATTAAAATTTGCAACATTTGTTAGATTAGTTGTCAACATTCAA
The DNA here is from genome assembly GCA_963693085.1 of Alisma plantago-aquatica. Taxonomy (NCBI): domain Eukaryota; kingdom Viridiplantae; phylum Streptophyta; class Magnoliopsida; order Alismatales; family Alismataceae; genus Alisma; species Alisma plantago-aquatica. The sequence goes on from OY856409.1 coordinate 1,845,651,129, forward strand.
AAATGTATAAAAGGGATTCATTCTTAACCAAGATGAAACTTTTGCATTATGCATAATCATACATTTTTGGATCTCCAATGTGAGATCATATCCTATAGAATATGCAAATTTTGAAATTGTCAAGTTATTATTTGATAGATGAAGTTGGTATAATTTCAAGAAAGATTAAAATGATTATTAGTAACCATGTAAAAATTGATATGTATTATTGTAAAAGATATGATTTCCAATGTGGGATCCTATCCTATAAAATATGTGTAATAAGTGGATTGAGTTTCTAAATTCCCTAAAAGAGGTTGATTCATGCACATGGAATTCGTGAGTACTTTGTCATGAACATACAAACTCACATTTTGGAGAGGATTTGATGTCCTAAAGGGATCACATGTGTGTTAAAGCCTCTATTAATTTACAAGTGTCCTTATACCTATAAAAATGTAATCACTTGGATTAAGTAAAGTTTGTATTATGCTTGAATCATTGTTAATTCATTTTTAAAAATAAATAACAGTTTGGCAATCCTATGTGTGATCCTAATAATATTCATGTGCTTATTGAAAATATATGTATCTATTATGTTTTGGTGACTTTCATAATCTAAACATTAACTTATACTCCCCCAAATAACTTCAAAAAAGTGAAGCAGAATGCAACTATGAATTTGAAAATGGTTAGTGTATCTCCTATCTTTACCATTTCTCTCTACTTATTAGTATTTTTCTTGAGGAGAAGAAAATTTTAAAATTTGGGGTCATTTGATAAGTACATTTCACATCATGTTTTTTACATGATCTTTCATGCATAATCATGTTTTTTCATGTATAAGTTTCATTCATTGATATATCATGGTGGACTAGTCTTTTCTATTTCTTATAGTGAACATGATATACATATTTCCCATACTCCAACAACCGATCACATGTATAGATGGAGTCAAAATTATTGATAATATAGAAACCAATTCTGAAACAATAGTGTATTCATAGGTACATAGACCATGTACACTTTCAACAACATCATCTATCCAAGCTACCCAAACAATAATGTGTGATAGGTACACAGACTATGTACACTTCCCCAAAAATAATCTAACCAACATAGCATGAGACATGGAATGTCTCATAAGTGACATGTCGTGTCCTGTGAAAGGGTCTCCTCAAATGGATTTGCGTAGCAGCAATTGAGGATGACACAATATATCATCCCAAGGATTTTGTGTCAGATCATATAATCAAAATTTTCAACTGAGAATGCAAGACAATCATTTTGGTCAGCTAATTTTTAGTAGTTTCTTGGAGTGAGCACATTGTGTTAGTTTTTGGGGAAATTTTAATTATACATAAAGTGTATGTCATTGGGGATGATTCTATTCTATTCTAAACTCATTCCTCACACATTTGGGCTCTATAGAATGGTCTTATCTCCCCCTAGAATGAGAATCAAGCAATATGGAGGATAAGGAGGACACGATGCAAGAGGAGGAAGAAGAAAAAGAGTAAATCAAGTACAACATGTGGAACTTCTCCACATACTAAAGACTTGGTGTTAAAACCCCTTCTTATCTTTCTATCTCATGTTTGCATGCTTTTTCTTGGGATCAATCACCCGTGTGATTATTTATTTGAATTTTATATGGTTGAAAGACTTAGACATTTTGATTATAAAATAGAATTAATTATTTTGTAGCATAAAAGTAAACATAATATTCAGATTTTTCCTTAATAATCATGAAATATGATTTAGAATAGGATAATCATGGATAACATTTAAGTTATTCATCTCTAATCTACTTCAATTGGGTTGAGAAATATTAACAATAATTTAGGAATCTTTAAGATAACAAACATTTTAATATAATTTTGGGATAATTAAATATGAAATGTGTTTTAAGTGATCTTTGGTGCTTAAGTATTTACACTTCTCTTGAACCTCATTGTTTATTCGTGACACTTGGGTTGTAGATGGGTTTAAATCTCTTCTAAAAATATAAATGAATCCAACAATTATTTAATCCATAACTTATACCCAATTTCTTTTCCAACTTAATGACATTAATTATATATCCCATTTATTCCATGAGGATTCAACCTAATATTGTACTGCTATGATCTATATAATTACATGTGTATTTTTTATTTAGTTGTTTAATTGATCTCACTTTGTACACATTAACCCTTTAATGTCAGGTGATACTTTAAATTCTTTTGATCGAAAAGCACTTAAGGTGACTCTATAAAGGTAGTGCCACCTTATTTTAAGATAAAGTACATTAGGACAAGCTATATATCATAGGTATCCTATTTTTCTTCATATGGATTTAATTTTAAATATGCATAGGCACTCAATATTTCTTCTGGTATACGAACACAATTCAAACCCTGATGTGAGGCTCCATTTTATATGATGGAGCTTTTTCTTTCAAATGGTAGGATTGAAATTGGTACTAAGGTTAACCATTTCATAACCTCTTGGAAGAATTCATCATGTTGATGTATTCGCACAAACTTGGAATTCTTCCTTGTTAGCTTGATTAGGAGTTGAAATGGTTGAAAAATATCATATGAAGTAGTTGTAGTAGCATGGTAATCTAATAAACTATACAATTTCAAGGAAACCTAACAAATTAGAAGGAAACTTCACAATTCTAGTGGTTTTTATGGAGCTTTTAAATTAAGATCAGTGTAAACCTTTTTAGGGTCAACAGTTATATAGTTGATGTAGATAATATGTCTAATGAACATTACATCAAAATGACAAAATTTGCATTCCAAAAACATGACGTAAAATTGGTACCCTTTCAAGGTACTAGAGAATAATATTCAGATGTTGCAAAGGGGATTTAAAAAGATAAGGATTCATCATTTTGCACCTCTATGAATGACTCAAGATATGGCCTGAAGAATGAATTCATTAGATCCATGATTATTGTAGGGTCATTAGTCATTCCAAAAGTCATGACCAAAAATTCATTATGCATGGGGTATTGATCATCCAAAGGGGATGACTAGTAATTCATATTTCCCACAGCATGCAGGATAAGATTAGGCATGGCAATGTGTCGAGTTTTTAAGAACCCGACCCAAACCCGACCCGGCCCATTTTGAGCTAACCCAGATACAACATGAACCCAAAAATATACTCACCTCAAAAAACCCGCAAAAACCTGACCCTGGCATACGGGTTTCAAAAACCCACAAATACCTGACCTCTATTAATACTGCATAATTCAATCCAACAAATAGATAGTTGTAAAGGGATTTGACTGAGAACAACATATAGATAGTTGTATAGGGTTTTGACTGAGAACAAACTTTATCAATATATAAATCTGAACATGAAGTACATGAGCCTAAATCTTTGAAATTTGGTATATATAACCAAGTTCACAAACAACATAACTATTTTAAAACCAAAATACAACTCAACTGAAGATATATAGAGAATGATTCAGGCACTTCCAATTTTTAAAACTTTTTGTAAAATGCTACATAGTTCATTTGATAGATGCGAGTACTAATCACTGACAAACACCAAAGTGTTAATTACAACTCTATACTGAAAGAGAGAAGGACGATCTAGTTCAGAGCAAAGTAGTTAGCATCTCAAGACTCTAAAAGAAATTCACACTCCCACAGAAAACTCTAGCACCATCCCCTCCAACTCGTGCACCTTCAACTCCATTCATTGGTGTTTAGTATAGCCTACATAAGAAAGCCCTGCAACATTTCCCATAGTTAAACATACAATCAAGAAAAGGATACCAACTAAAACTGCATTAAAAATAAATTGATGTACTCATGTACATGGAACTTCTTGTTGTACAACACCTATAATAAATTTATATACTTGTCTACAGAAAGATCAAGATTTATAGGAAGAAACATATTTACAGGTAGGAAATCAAATAGCAATGGAAAATAAGTTAACAACTTTTAGATCTAGTCCTGTGTAACTGAATAGAGTGGCATTTCAGTGCTTCAAATGCTTTTTCAATGAGTATGGCATAGGATTGATTTACATGAATAAACCATAAAAATATGGTACTTCTTAGTTACTAGGATAAAAATGGTACAGCTACGAGACTACCCCTTCAATCCTGTTGATCCATATGAACTTTGGAATAGAATAAAGGTTGAAGGCATGGAGGGTGTGCCAGCAGAAAGGGGGCACCAACTAAAAGGGGAACAAATCAAACAAGGACTAATGACATCCTACTGACTTACTCATTCATTCTAGTAGTTGGGAACAACAAATCCAAAGAACAACCTCAAAGAGAATCTATAGAAGAAATCATATATCATTAAACATCCACATTACGCATGCAAACATGACATTAAACACCCATTATATAGGCTAGTATCATTACCTTGAATATCCTCACATCCTTGAGTTTGTTGTGAGGATATTTCACATGAAACTTTGGCATCTAGGATGTAACAACATATTGAAATGAGATACAAGAACAAAATTAAATGAGAGATAATAACAATAACAAATGAGATTAGTGAATGTACCAAGACTAGAATTATCTGTGTCTATAAGTGAGGTGTCAATGTCTCCAGAAAAATAATCTCCTACAGCAAGAAAACAAAGAATTAACTAGTAGAGAATGAAATATCAAAGAAAAAATCAACTCTAGATGTTACCCCCAGCAGTAGAAATCCAACTTTGAAGACACATCAAAGATTCCACGGTCTTAGGTGTGAGACAATTGCAATGTGGGTCAAGAAGCCTACCTCCAGTACTAAATGCTAGTTCTGACACTATTGTAGAAGCGGGGATGGCTAAAATATCCCTAGCTATCTCACTTAATACATGATAATTTGCGTCATTAATTTTCCACCAAGATAAAATATCATAATCATCATCCTTAATCAGCACCACTTCCTCCCCCAAGTACACATCCAACTCAGTCTTCATGGAGTTTCTTGACCTTTTATGTCCTCTAGCATGCGCCTTGAACACCTGAACTAGTTTTAGTGGGACTACAACAATGGGGAATGGAGAGGAGACTATTTGTTCGCTAGAAGTTGCATGATCAGATATATTTCTTCTTTTCTGGTATTCCTTTAGTAATTGATCACATGCTTTGTGAAATTTATTAACTTCTGCTTTAGTTTTTTTCCCATAGATTGAAGGATAATAAAAATTTATTATATCCATTTTGAAGTGAGGGTCCAAAATAGTGGCAACTCCCATCAAGACATGAATGTCATCTCAGTACTTCTTGATCTTCTCCATCATTTCACCTGCCATTTTCTTAATGATAGGATTGCACAAGTTCTCCCATTCATTCAACTTCAATTTGATAGAACATATATTTGCAAAACAAAGATTTGATGTGGGATATTTAGTCCTCGATAGTTCCTCAGTAGCTAAGTGAAATATTTCAAGTTTGTCACATATCAAAGAAGCAAAATCCCAATCATCAACAGTAGGTAATGTATCAAAAAATGGCTCTCTCTGACTTAGACTATAGAAAATGCTCATGTATAATAATGTTGTCTGGAGCATGAGAAGGGTGGAATTACACCTCATAGGACAATCAAGGGACACACTTTTATCCATAGGAACTTTCAACTATCTAGCAGTCTCCTCAAATTTTTCTATCCTCTTTGGAGTAGCTATCCAGTATGCCACACTATCACAAACTTTCTGAAGTCCACTTTCAACGACAGAAAGTCCATCCTTCAAAATCGAGGATATGAGCACAACATCGCATATGGAGTGATTTTCTAGACAATAAGAATGAGGTGATAGCTAATATATCCCTTAATCCCTTGATAATAGTATCATTTGTAGAGCAATTGTCAAGAGTTATTGTAGAGAACTTTGTATCAATATTCCACTTCATCAAGCTCTTTAATAGAAGAGTTCCTAGCACCTCCTTAGTATGTGGGCATGGCACATACACAAATTGCAATATCAAACTCCTCAATGTCCATGTGCAGTCATTATAGTGGATAGTGATCACCATGTACCCTCTCATCTAGTGGTTGGATGTCCACATATCCACAAACCTAGACTTATTTCTATCAATAGTTTTCTTAAGCTTAGCTCTCTTAGATTTATAAGCTGACTAGATATGATTTTTCACTGTATTCCTTGAAGGACACTGGAAACGAGGTTGAAGAGAGGAAGAGTAATCCCTAAAGCTAACATGGTCCACTATTGAGATAGGATATTCATGCTTCACGATCATTCTCATTAGGTATCTCATTGAAACATCTTGGTTGAAAGTGGGAACTGAATTGTTTGTTAACTCCTGATTACCCAACCCTTTTCGAATGGGACATGACCTTTCATAGTGGTTGTGGAGGTGATTAGTCCCATTTCTACTATTGTAGGATAGAGGCTTCCCACAGTGGTTGCAAATTGCCTTCATGACTCCACCTACATCTTTTTTGGTAAACTCAGTGCATATATTACTCCTTGAATTCCTTTTTCTAGAAGATATCCCAACTATACTTTGTAAATGACTTCCCTCATCACCATTATCAATATCTATAGGAGTTTGACCCTCATTACCAAGATCAACAGCCTTGAGTTTAGACTTAAGAAGAGTGTTTGCCTAAATAATATAAAAAGAAACACAAAGAGTGAACATATGGTGATTCATATAACACATTTTCCAGAACACCTGGGGAGAGAATTCATCATAAAAATTAGCATTTAGAAACAAGACATCACCTACTAGGATAAATTAAACTAATTTAGAGAAATAGGACATCACCTCTTTCCAAATAGCCCCACATCAAACCTCCAACTTCTTTTGTATTATTGAAACAAATATAAGAGAAACAAGTAGACAAACCTTTAGGAACTCAGAACTCAAAAACCATACAAAGTAGAAAGTAGGATGTGGGAATACTGGTTAGACGAATAAAATAGAAACATAAATAGGAAGTCAATATCTCTAGCGAAGAGATGAGAAGCCTGTAGTTTAGTATTAGACGCACAGAGTGGCCAAAACATGGACAAACTATGCCCAATGCATAAAGCAGTCAACAGAACAAAAATTTGTAAATATCAGACTGTCATGCATCATGAAGGTGCATATATTCATATATATTTAAAAGTATAGGAAAGATGAGCTCCTAAATAAGAGGGAAAGCACAAGCAAAGTATCCCAGAGACCAATAATGTGACTCAAATAGAGAATCAAAAGAAGGCATTGTAGATGATGCATCTTAAAAGTCCAATGCTGGAACTCAAACTAAAATAGAAAGAAAGTTGTGTAGATGACGTGTCTATGTAAAACACTAGTAGATGAATCTACATTGGACACCAGGTCTGAATCCTCGAAAGTATGGTTTATCAGAAAGATGTATTTCCTATATATTTAAACCCAAAAGGCTTTAGTAACAAAATCAAAGGTGCTTCTGCAGGCATAATTGTGAATCATAGTTTAGAGCTTATGATTGTGGATTTAGTAACACTAGTATCCATGCAATAGATTGCCTACCTATCTAATTACTTGCATATGGACAACAAATAGTAACAAAGATAGTTCGTCATATGAACAAATAGTTAAGTAGTTTTTGTGTTTACTGTTTGGCACGATGGCGTGAGGCACCAGACGAGGTAGAAGAGGGGTAGGAACCTACACAAGACCTACCCTGTGAAGGAACCTATCAAGGTACGTGAGGCCTTCCTGCTTCTTCTTCGGACGTTGTCGGGCCTTGTAGTTTTGGAACCAATAGAACACATTCTTCCCTTTGATGATGTCATACTACCGCAGCTTGGCCACGATCTACTAGATCTGCTCCATCATCGGAGTTTGGACACCCTGGCTATACAGAGCCTCCAGCACACTGATCTGCTCCTTAAACGCCTCACAACCGCAGTAAGCACAGACGAATCTCTACCATACTATCGCAGTAAGCACATTGATGTCGTCGTACTGCAAGTCTATTGTAGCTTGACTTGGGTTGGCTTTCACCGGATCTCTATCGGCATTTCAATGGCCAACCGTAGTGATCAGTGATGGAAACAGACGGTGATGGAGGATGCCATCTATGCCATCGTGACTTGTGGAAAAACATAGGAGACTCAAGGATGGAAAGACGAAAAGGGTTCTAAAGGAGAGAACCGGAGAAGGCAAAGGAGAAGAGGATCATATGACTGGAGAAGATGAAGAAGAAAACCCACCTGAGATTCATGAGAAGAGGATTGCCTGATCGTCAGTCTCTGGTCGGTGAGAACGGAAACCCTAGATCACCACTCATGTTGCTAGAGTGAGACTGTGTTGTGTGAGACTGTGAGAGTGAGAAGTGAGAATCACGGGTGAGGGACAGCCAGATTCAGGTTCGGACGCCCGCGTGTTTCACCCTGTGCACATGTGTCCAACAGAAGACAATCACTGTGTCATCCCACGAAACCTGCGAGCTTGAAAAAAATCATTACTTGCGGGTCGGCGGGCAGGGTTTTATTGTCATGCCTAGATAAGATGTCTCATGAATTTTGCTTCTTTTACTTTCACAAGGTCATAGCCATTTTTTAAGTTAATCTTTGAGAAAAATATATCAAAATTTAGTTTAAACAAGTCATCAATCTTGGTTAGAGGGTAGAGGCTCTCTATGATCACTTAGTTAAGAATACAATAATCGATACACATACATAATGACCCATCCTTTTTCTTTAACAATAGTGTCATTGTGCCCCATATACAAATGTTAGGTTTCATGAATCACGTGTCAATTAGATCTTGGAGTTGCTTCTTCAGCTTAGCTAGCTTAGTTGGTGACTTTCAGCATGGAACCTGGAAGATGGGGTTTATTTCTAATAGAACTTTTATGTTGAATGCTACCTTTCAATTTGAAGTTAGACCCAATATTTTTTTAGTGAATACTTGATGTAGTCATAGAATATGTCTATGTATTCTATCTTCTATACTATGGTAGGGAGGAAAGCTCAACATCCATATTCACTGAGTTGTTGGGATTTTATTGCATGGACAAGCACATTGTTACACTTCCTTCGATCAGTTTTTGAAAATTTTCTATGTTTGGATAGGTGATGTGGGCCACCTTGTGTCTACACTTGAGTAGCATTGATATACTAAAATTTGTCTATACTAAGGATAATGTTTAAGTCTATCATGTCTAGCAAGATGAGGTTGAATGGGAACTCACTCTTAGAGAGAGATATGTTGATTGGAGTAATCTTCTAGTAAGTGGTTTGGACTTGACCAATTTAAGTGTTTAAATATATAATACGAGTCAAGTATTCTTGTTCTAGTTCCTAGAAGTTGTATAGGTCTATATACATAATAGTATGTGTTCATATTGAATCAAAGATACCCTTGACAAGTGGCCCAAAATATTGACCATGCTTTCAATCACCTCTATACTAACTATGTTTTGCTTCCTCAGCACTGTTGTCGTACACCATTCTAGTGGGGATTCATGTTTACAAAAATTGATTAAAGGTTTCATGCGAGAAGGTTGGGTGAGGGTGCTGCTAGGGTCCTCATCATTGTTGTAGTTTTTTCTCTCTTGGTGGTTGTTGTTCTAGTGATGATATCCATGGTGGGTGTTGTTTCCATGACTAAATAGAGGTTGGATGAATTTTTTCGCTAAGTGTTTTGTTGGAGTATCTCTCCCTAGACCTTTAGATTTCTTTGGCTCCATTTATCTTTTTGAGTGATGTTAGGAATTTCTTATTATTATCCCATATCTGCAAAGAGTTGTATCTTTGGTAAAATTGATTAACGTCCAATTTCTGAGAGTCGGAGCCTAGGAATGGGACCCTTGCCCCCTCCACCATCACCACCTTGTCCAACACCATTGTTGTCTAACCCTCCATCATATGCAGATCCAGGTACCAACACTTAACCCAAAATGCCACCTTATCTTCTGCCACCACCTATGCCTCTTGTCCTCAACCACCACATTTTCCTCCCAAGGGTGAAGACAGTTGATCGGTTGGGGTACTCGAAACCATAGGAAGGGCGTAGAAATGAAGACGATCGGCCCCATCCTCAAGGTCTGGAAGGTTGGAACCCTAAAAGAGAGGCCATTATCCATCAAAATAGGGGGTGTCCATCGGAAGAGGCAACCTGCTTCTTTTTTAGTTAACTGGTAAAGTTAGGATAACAGAAGAGAGAGGAGGCAAGGAAATAATGCTAAATGAATGTCATGTTTTCTATCATAAGAGGTTGTATTTGGGTCCATTGGAAGATGTAGCCCACTTTTTTCATGGACAGATACTAATGGACATGGGTTTGAGGGGGGTATACCTTCTCATAACCTCTTTTGGGTCCCCTTTTCTAGGTTTCAGAAGGCAAAAGCGGTGACTTTAGAGCATCGATACTTTGGTGTTTACTGGACAAAGTAGACGCTTTAACAACACAACATCATCCTTTATGGTGATCACGGTTTTGGGATCTGATAATCTGGCCTCTGTCATATAATGTAGGACCTCCAAACACCTTGGTCACCAACAAACAAGTGGCAGGGTGATGCACGACTTCCTTGATCTATACAAGGCTATATTGGACTTAAGCAAACACTGTCGGACTCAGAACCTCGTGGCACCAGATTCTTTCTCGAGTGAAGAGTGGAATTGATGATAACTATGGTAGCCTCAGATATAAAAATTCAAGATATTCCTTCCCTTCTATCACACTACATGGAGATGGAAGATAGATCAGGGGATGAGGATGGTGAATGTAGAACCAACAATTGTGAAGATGAGAGTCCACCCAATCATCTTGGAGGGGATCCTACACTTTGAGGAAACACCAAAGAGAGACCATCTATGCATAACATTGGTGCTAGAACTAGGAAGTTGTCAAAGCTTAGCATTCTGACAAATGTTTTCTATACATTTTTGGGCAAGGGTCATTCACAGATTTAGTGCTCGATGCCTAGCGTCTATTATAAATTCCAACTGAAAGGTCACTTGGATTTCCGATGTCATTTCAAACCCGTGTCCCATACCTTGCCCAAACTGTGATCTAGAAGAGAATTCCCAAACCTGGTACAAAGGCCAGTTCTTGGGAATGCAAGGAGTGGATCCCAGTAGGTCCCTAAATGACTAGTTGTGGTCCTTGATTTTGAAGACAAGGAATGATATTTTCGTGTAAAGATGATGTCATTTTCTATGGAGATATCATGGATGGATGAAGTTGATTGGAGGAAATGGTAGCTTTTTTTGGATGGGACTTTGTTGAAAGCACTTGACATGTATCACGTCTCAAACTGGAAAGTTGTAGACTTCTTTAACACACAATAGGATGCCAGAAAGGTGCTCGACATAGGAACCCTAAAGTATGGCAACCATGAGTTGTTCTGTAACATACCGGATCTTGAACCCTACCCTAGAAGTATGACCTTTTGGGTTTGACCAAACAAGCTTAATGTTAGAATGATCCTAATAATCAAATGCATGAATAATGTAATCTAATATGTCACATAATTCATTTTAATGATAATAAGATGATAAATAACTTAATTTCATGTGTAATTGATCTATTGGGCCTCTAATGGGCCATATGACAAAACCCATATAAGAAAGCCTCAAATTAAATAATTAGACTTCAAAAACATAATCTACACATCAAAATAAGCCTACATGTCAATTTTCATTTAATTTGGACAACCTTGAAATAATATGGTAAGTTAAGAGAGAGAAATTGCCTAAAAAGTGTAATTAATAAATAAATATAATAATTGACTCCAAAAGAGGAAAATAATGTTAGATTCGTAATCTACATAATAAAATATGTCTTTGGGTGAATTTTCATCCAATTTGGAGAAAGTTTGCTGAAAAGGTAAAATCAGGAGAGAGAAAGTGTGAGAACCTTCAAAATATTAAATAAATATTAAAAAAACTCCAATATGTAAAATTGATAGAAAATTTGTAATTAACATGTTAAATATAACTTGTGGGTCAAGTTTTATAATTTTTGGATAATCCTAATGTCATTAATGAAGGAGGAAAGAGAAAATAGTAATTTATTTATCTAACACATTAAAAGTTTTCAAAAGACAAAACTAAGTGCATAATTGGAATCTACATGCCTTAATTAACCTCTGTGCAAAATTTTACCTAATTTGGGGTTCATTTTCACCCTCAATTAAGGAAAGAGAGAAAAGGAAATCATGTTAATTTTCACTTTAATCGAATTTGATTTGGATAATATTTTCCCTGTCACATGGGTTGTGATTTCACGATTTTTCTTTGACCGTCGGATCACGGTTTATCGGCCTGGATTGCGTCTCCTACCTCGGGTAGGAGACGGCTCCCGCGTCAACAGTGTCGCGCCGACAGGGTTTTTAGCAACTCAGTTTTCTCGGCTGATTCTTGGTCTTTTATCACGAAAATAAGTGTATTGGTTTCTTGAGAAGTTTCTGCATCTAGTGATGGCTTTCTCGAGATATATTTTACTTATTTGGCATTTTTCCCAATTCTTGTGCAACTGGGATCTCGGTCGGCCTGTGTTTTCGCATTGAATCGAAGCCCCACCTATATAAAGGGGTACCCGAGCCTTCGTGGTTTCCCAAGATGTGAATCTCTTCACTCAATTATACTCTACCTGTCATCTTTGGTTACCTGCAATCTCATTTTGGACCAGAGGTTGCGTCGGCGTTCTTTCTTTATCCTCTCCATCTTTGGAGCAATTGTACACATGAACAGATTCGGCTTTGCATCTACTTTCTTTCGCATCTTATCTTTTCGAGTTTCGTGGTGTATGTCAAATTTGCCCAATTTGGTGCATCTCCTGCTGCCGCCATGGAACTTGAGCAGTGAAGGAAGATGACTTGTTGCGTTTTCCCGGATCTACCCTCATCGCCTCTATTTCCTTTCTTTTCTCGCGAGGGACAGTTTCGTCTTTTTGTAGTGTTTGCCTTGCCTTGTTGTGGGTTAGCGGTGACCTTGACTGTGTGACTTGGCAGTCCCTGATTGAGCCAGGTCATGTGGTGGGGTCTCTCCCTCTCTCTCAGTCTCTCGTTTGATAAACGCTGATGTGGATTTTCTGTGCTCTCTGATTGGTTGATTTTATAAAATCCATAACTAATAATTTGTTGATTAGAAAAATACAAATAAATACTCGTTGGATTCAGAAAAAGAAGGGCTTTCTAATGGTATAAGTTTTAATGTCTGAATCTGATGTTTATTAACATGAGTTTTAATGGATCTAATTAATAATGAATTAACTTGTATAATTCATAACTAATAATTTATAAGTCAAAAAAATATAATAAAATATGTTTTAGAATCCTAATAACCTAATCTAAAATATGGAATGGTTTGGAAATCTAATTCATATAATAATAAAAAGGTGTTTTTAGGGTTTTGAATAATCAATATAAATCTAACCCTAATTCCACATATATGTTTAATAGGTTCTTTGGATGCCTAGGCTTGGACCTAGATGTGACTTTGGATCGTTTGACTCTGAAGTTGAGGTATGATTGCATCCCACATTAATCTTATATTGAGCAATTTCTATTTCCTCTCTTAATGTATGTTGTATCCCCTATTCATCCATATTGAGAAATTCACCTACTTTATCATCTTTTTTACTTTTGCCTACACATATGTCTATTCTCTTGTTATCATGGTTCATGTGAACTATCCTGGATATTGTGATCTTGGATAATCTTTTGTAATCTTTTGTTGTGTTATGGAACATGATGATATTGTTGATGGTATCTACCACTATGATGTGGAAGTTTATTGATGTGTTCATATGTGGTCCATTGTGGAAAATCTTATTTAATGTTGACTATACTTTTCTACTTGCCTCTACAATTACCTTCTATGTGATTCAGTAACCCTAGAGTAGTATAAATGCATTGGTTTTGTATCATTATAAATTATGGCAACATTATAATATTTTGGATGGTGGATGTGTGATTCCCCATGCCAGGGCAGGATGTGTGATTCCTGGTCCATGTTATATATATATGGGTGGTGGATGTGTGATTCCCCATGCCATGGAAAGATGTGTGATTCTTGGCCCATGTACCATTAGGTTCAAGATGTGTGATTCTTGGCCCACGTCCCACCAGGTTCAAGATGTGTGATTCTTGAACGCCATTGTTATTTATATTGTTCTAGGGCTATGTTTATCTCACATGCATGCAGGTTGATGATGATATGTGCTTTGTTTCCCACCATGGTAGTGGATTTATTGATGGCACAATCCTTTTACATGTTATTTTATGGCAAGTATCCCTTTTGTCATGTTACTTTTCTCTTGATACCCGTTTGGGTGGTACTTATCTCTTGCATGGGAAGCCTTTTATTTTGACATCCCTTATTTTTTATAAATTGTTCAATTTGCTTTTTAGTATGCACATACCAGCCTTTGCTGATGTCTCTTGTTGTTTCTCTTTTGCTGGGGTATGCTTCCAACCCTAGGTGGAGGACATGGATGGCTTGACATGTGGACCCGGACTTAGTTTGTGATGATGAAGGTTGGAGACAATCTTGAGGTGGTTACGATTTCCTCTACATGGATCCTTATGATGTAAGTTTGTAACCCTTTATTTTATAATTGAATATAGTCACCTTTTATTCTGGTGCTATACTTTGGTCTTTTGATTACCATTATATAAAGATTTGAAAATTTTACACCCACTCCAACATACCTTCTAAGTGTGTTTGGACTGGAGGTTTTATTGTTCAAATTTTTAGTAAGGAAGTGATTTCACTTCTTTACAGCATGGTATCAGAGCCCATGGTAGTCAGAATCGACTATTTAAATTTCTCTCCCTTTAGAACCCTTGACTTAGTTAGTTACCTTTAAGTGAGATGTTGACCCTAGATTTGATCTATGATGATCTTTTATGCACTAAGGTTTGGTTTGAGGACAAGTTTAGGTTATGAGGAAGTATTCATATGGTAATATTGTGACTTGGTTTCTCAATTTGATTTTGGGCCCTAAATTTTAGTTTCAATCGCAAAGGTTTTTCACAACAAATTATTTTCCATATAATACTATATGTACAAAACAAAATGTTTTCTTTGGATTTTCCAAAGTTTTCTTGAACTAAGTCACAATGTAGAGAAACTCTTGTTTGAGAAGAAAGTAACCGTAGTTTTGTGACTAGGTTTGATATAAATGTGTAGTTGACCTACCCTATGACTTTTGGATGTTTAGGTAGGGTTGATAGGTTAGAGATACAAGGACCTAAAGCTCAACCCTAGTGGTGACTTGATAGTTGGATACATGAGAAACATAAATCTCTAAAACTTTTACAAACTAAGAGATGTGGGTAGCTTTAAAAAGTTGTTTAGTTTGACTTGTTAGGTTGAACCCTTTAAGGGGTGGAGAATAGTTGATAGTTGATGTTTGGATCTATTGATTTCGAGGATGAAATCCTTTTAAGGGGTGGAGTACTATAACATACCGGATCTTGAACCCTACCCTAGAATTGTGACCTTTTGGGTTTGACCAAACAAGGTTAATGTTAGAATGATCCTAATAATCAAATGCATGAATAATGTAATCTAATATGTCACATAATTCATTTTAATGATAATAAGATGATAAATAACTTAATTTCATGCGTAATTGATCTAATGGGCCTCTAATGGGACATATGACAAAACCCATATAAGAAAGCCTCAAAGTAAATAATAGACTTCAAATTCGTAATCTATACATCAAAATAAGCCTACATGTCAATTTTCATTTAATTTGGACAACCTTGAAATAATATGGTAAGTTAAGAGAGAGAAATTGCCTAAAAAGTGTAATTAATAAATAAATATAATAATTGACTCCAAAAGAGGAAAACAATGTTAGATTCGTAATCTACATAATAAAATATGTCTTTGGGTGAATTTTCATCCAATTTGGAGAAGGTTTGCTTAAAAGGTAAAATCAGGAGAGAGAAAGTGTGTAGAACCTTCAAAATATTAAATAAATATTCAAACAACTCCAATATGTAAAATTGATAGAAAATTTGTAATTAACATGTTAAATATAAGTTGTGGGTCAAGTTTTATAATTTTTGGATAATCCTAATGTCATTAATGAAGGAGGAAAGAGAAAATAGTAATTTATTTATTTAACACATTAAAAGTTTCCAAAAGACAAAACTAAGTGCATAATCGGAATCTACATCCTTATTTAACCTCTGTGCAAAATTTTACCTAATTTGGGGTTCATTTGCACCCTCAATTAAGGAAAGAGAGAAAAGGAAATAATGTTAATTTTCACTTTAATCAAATTTGATTTGGATAATGTTTTCCCTGTCACACGGGTTGTGATTTCACAAATTTTCTTTGACCGTCAGATCACGGTTTATCGGCCTGGATTGCGTCTCCTACCTCGGGTAGGAGACGGCTCCCACGTGAACAGTGTCGCGCCGATAGGGCTTTTTGCAACTCGGTTTTCTCAGCCGATTCTTGGTCTTTTCTCACGAAAATAAGTGCATTAATTTCCTGAGAAGTTTCCACATCTAGTGATGGCCTGCTCGAGATATATTTTCCTTATTTGGTGTTTTTCCCAATTCTTGTGCAACTGGGATCTCGACCGGCTTTTGTTTTGGCATTGAATCGAAGCCCCACCTATATAAAGGGGTACCCGAGCCTTCGTGGTTTCCCAAGATGTGAATCTCTTCGCTCAATTCTACTCGACCTGTCATCTTTGGTTACCTGCAATCTCATTTTGGACCAGAGGTTGCAGCGGCGTTCTTTCTTTATCCTCTCCATCTCCGGAGCAATTATACGCATGAACAAGTTCGGCTTTGCATCTACTTTCTTTCACGTCTTCTCTTTTCGAGTTTCATGGTGTATGTCAAATTTTCCCAATTTGGTGCGTCACCTGCTTCCGCCATGGCACTCGAGCAGTGAAGGAAGATGACTTGTTGTGTTTTCCCAGATCTACACTCATCGCCTCTATTTCCTTTCTTTTCTCGCGAGGGACAATTTCGTCTTTTCGTAGTGTTTGCCTTGCCTTGTTGTGGGTCAACGGTGACCTTGACTGTGTGACTTGGTGGTCCCTGATTGAGCCAGGTCATTTGGTGGGGTCTCTCCCTCTCTCTCTCAGTCTCTCGTTTGATAAACGTTGATGTGGATTTTCTCTGCTCTCTGATTGGTTGATTTTATAAAATCCATAACTAATAATCTGTTGATCATAAAAATACAAATAAATACTCATTGGATTCTGAAAAAGAAGGGCTTTCTAATGGTATAAGTTTTAATGGCTGAATCTTATGTTTATTAACATGAGTTTTAATGGATATAATTAATAATGAATTAACTTGTATAATTCATAACTAATAATTTATAAGTCAGAAAAATATAATAAAATATGTTTTAGAATCCTAATAACCTAATCTAAAATATGGAATGGTTTTGGAAATATAATTCATATAATAATAAAAAGGTGTTTTTAGGCTTTTGAATAATCAATATAAATCTAACCCTAATTCCACATATATTTTTAATACGTTCTTTGGATGCCTAGGCTTGGACCTAGATGTGACTTTGGATCGTTTGACTCTGAAGTTGAGGTATGGTTGCATCCCACATTAATCTTATATTGAGCAATTTCTATTTCCTCTCTTAATGTATGTTGTATCCCCTATTCATCCCTATTGGGAAATTCACCTACTTTATCATCTTTTTGACTTTTTCCTACACATATGTCTATTCTCTTCTTATCATGGTTCATGTAAACTATCCTAGATATTGTGATCTTGGATAATCTTTTGGAATCTTTTGTTGTGTTATGGAACATGATGATATTATTGATGGTATCTACCACTATGATGTGGAAGTTTATTGATGTGTTCATATGTTGTCTATTGTGGAAAATCTTATTTAATGTTGACTATACTTTTCTACTTGCCTCTACAATTACCTGCTATGTGATTCAGTAACCCTAGAGTAGTATAAATGCATTGGTTTTGTATCATTATAAATTATGGCAACAATATAATATTTTGGATGGTGGATGTATGATTCCCCATGCCAGGGCAGGATGTGTGATTCTTGGTCCATGTTATATATATGTGGGTGGTGGATGTGTGATTCCCCATGCCAGGGCGAGATGTGTGATTCTTGGCCCATGTACCATCAGGTTCAAGATGTGTGATTCTTGGCCCATGTCCCACCAGGTTCAAGATGTGTGATTCTTGACCGCCATTGTTATTTATATTGTTCTAGGGCTATGTTTATCTCACATGCATGCAGGTTGATGATGATATGTGCTTTGTTTCCCACCATGGTAGTGGATTTATTTATGGCACAATCCTTTTATATGTTATTTTATGGCAAGTATCCCTTTTGTCATGTTACTTTTCTCTTGATACCTGTTTGGGTGGTACTTATCTCTTGCATGGGAAGCCTTTTATTTTGATGTCCCTTATTCTTTATAAATTGCTCAATTTGCTTTTTAGTATGCACATACCAGCCTTTGTTGATGTCTCATGTTGTTTCTCTTTTGCTGGGGTATGCTTCCAACCCTAGGTGGAGGACATGGATGGCTTGACATGTGGACCCAGACTTAGCTTGTGATGATGAAGGTTGGAGACAATCTTGAGGCGGTTTAGATTTCCTCTACATGGGTCCTTATGATGTAAGTTTGTAACCCTTTGTTTTATAATTGAATATAGTCACCTTTTATTCTGTTGCTATACTTTGGTCTTTTGATTACCATTATATAAAGATTTGAAAATTTTACACCCACTCCAACATACCTTCTGAATGTGTTTGGACTGGAGGTTTTTATTGTTCAAATTTTTAGTAAGGAAGTGATTTCACTTCTTTACATGTTCATTAAACCCATGGATACCTTGGGCCAGGGGATGTTGATGCAGATATTAATTCGCTATAATTTTACTAGGGATGGAATTCTTAGAGTTTACTGAAATGAACGTGCAATAATTCCACCTGCAAATGGACAGATTTTATTGCAATACAGTTGAGGATCAAATCCCAAAGGACAACATTTACAAGAATTATTTGATCAAAATAACTTATCAAGAACTAGTATTTATCACAAGATTTGATTTGTTTTGATCAACTATGGTTTCAAAAATAAAAATATCTAGATTAAGAGTCTAGTTATCAATGCATGGAAATACTAGTGTGGAACTGGGTTTCACCGCCACTACTCGAATCTGCACATTTATTCAAATCCAAATATGTTTGAAGAGATAATTGGAGTTATGCAAGTTTCCCCTTTCAGTGTTATAAACTTGCCTGAGTAAATTTCCTTTAAGCTTGATGCCTCCGTACTTACAGATCCTATATCAACTAGTCTAGAGAATTCCCATTAGAGATTCTTGTCAGGACATCAACCAAAGCTAATCAATATTCAAATCATAAACATTGATTGTCTCATGGCATAAGATTATAATAAATCATGTAAAGTGTGTGATCAATCCACAAGGCATGGAATAAACGATTAGCAATGAATTAAATGACTTCAAAAAAGAATTAGAATATGGATGAAATTGCAAGAAATGGGTAATGGGGTTAATCCCCACTCCCTAGTGAAAGGACTGCTCCCTGAACATGGGAAGATTAGTATCACTAGTAGAGGAAGAGGACACTATCATGGTCATGATGGTAATAGAAGTAGTTCAATGTGGTGTATGATGATATACCTTCCTTCTCTCTTCTAAGTGGTAACCATAGCTTGTAGTTGAAGTAGGTTGATGGATAGTGACTCCATGAAGAGATTGATCACCATGTAGAGGGAGGTCGATGGCTCTAGAATTGTGAAGGTCAGTGGAAGTATCCAAGTCTAGAGTTTGATGGATCTAGACTTTGTCTATGATCTCAGCGTCAACTTTTCATCATATTTGTCCCAAAATTCAAGATGACCTATGGTGATGCCCTTGGGGTCTATTTATAGGGTTGTGGTTATCGACCACTGGCCAGCGATGTTGAGAATTTCTTATCAATGGATGCTTGCTGACTCTTAGTCTTATAATCATTGGTCTTGGAGGTCAATGGGTCATCGACTTTGAAGGTCAATAGCATGCTTGAGTTGTGGCCACTGATTGATAGGTGATATCATGTTAGATGTAGATCGATAGTTGATGTACAATGTTCTTATTTGGATAGGGATCGATGGGTCATGGACCTTGAAGGTCGATGGGGTGCTTGATCATTGATGGTATTTTGTAGGTTGATTGGAAGGTCGATCAATAGGTCAATTTAGGTCTTGGACACAAAAAATGTTGATCAATCTATCATCTAGAAGTGATCAAAATTCATTTTGATCTATGGAGCTGCCCCACACCCCATCAGAGGCATCCTCCTCGTGACTCATGTCCATTGAAGGGTAGTGGGACCCCCTAGGCATACTTGTTGCAGAATCATAAGACTCAAAATTGTAAGGGCACAAATAAGCATAAACCATAAGTAGATCAAAACAAAGCTATTTCTAGTGAAAATCAAGAGATGTGAATGTTAAACTAGACTAAGAATGCAAATAAAACTAGGACGAATATGCATTCATCAGACATCCAAATAGAGGGCATGGTTTTAGGTTGAGGATCTACCAATCTCCTGTAGGGATAAGGGATCTATAGGCAATGTTGTGTGACACTTTGGGGAGTTAATTAAGGTATCGAATTGGATGAAAACAAATGATGATGAATCTAGATTATTGCTATTGATAGAGGCCTTTAATGAGGATATACCTCAATTCATATCCATCCCATGTTTTAATAGGAGATGATATGCCAAACTCTCCAAGGTGGCAGATTTTGATACAATAGAGGGAGTGACAAAGGATGGAGGTGGACACTAGGGATAAAACTACCAAAGGAAGCTATTTCAGGGACGAAAATCATGATGGAGTTGCATGTCAGGGTGCAGATGATGAGGTTTTCCTAGAAGATACTCCTTTTACTAGGATACATGAAAAGGAGAGACCATACCAACACATGGTTTTCAATAATGAGGATAATAGGCCATGTAGAAGGACTTTCATTGATGATGAGGGAACAAGAAGGCCCTTGCACCACATGTCTCTGGGAGACTTCAGCATGGGATCCAATTCAAGGATAGAGATTGGGGATGATAGATTCAAGGAGGAACCAAGGTGGGGGAATCACTCAAAAGATCATAGGATAGAATATCCTAAGAGCAAAATATGAGAGGAATCATACAGGAGTTGAGCGAGGAGGAAGAGGCCAAGACAAATATTCCATATATTTGATGAGTGGGAAGAGGAGGCGTATGGATACTTTTCATAGGATGAATATCTAGAGTACATAAGAGATAGAGTAGAGGAGAATCCTCCTAGGCATGTGAGTTGTTGAACCTAGGATGGCCTAGTCTCGATGATATCTTTTTTATATGTTAAAACATCTCATTTGGAATATCAGAGTGTGGGGAATTATTCACTGAGAAAGGTGTTGGGTAGACTTTGCATGCAACATAGAGAAGTAGTTGTTGGTCTTTTGGAACCAATGATTCATGTGGTGAGAATAAAGGAGTTATAGGACATTGTGGGTTTGGATTGGTCTGATGACGATGAAGCTTCGGGTGGTAAAGTGTGGATTTTTTTCGATATGTCATTGTATCCCTCCATGTTTGATTCCCACTAGCAACACATCATGGTGAAGTTAGTGGATGGTATGGGTGAATTTTCCTTTGTTACAATGGTGTATGCCAAATTCCTAACTTCTGAGCTGAGGGTCCTATGGTGTTTGTAGATGGATCTTGCCCAAATCATTGGGGATAAGTTTTGGGAGATTGTGGAAGATTTCAACATTGTAAGAAACAAAGAAGAGAAGAGAAGTTTGAATGAAACCAATAGAGTGGGCATGCTAGATTTCAACCTGTGGATTGCGGATATGGACTTTGTGTTGGGAAATATAGCATAAGATATGTCAGTAGAAATAAAACTTTTACTTGCCATATTCCCCAATAAACAAGTAGATCACATCAACAACTATGAGATGGTAAATACAATTTCAAGACATAAACCTAGTCTTGGAGCAAGTCCAGTGGCAATGCTTGTTGCCGCATGCTACTTTTTCGAGTCATACCTTGATGTTGTTATTGTCTGCCTCCTAGTTTGGCAACATGGACAATGGTTGATGGCACCCTCCTAGAGGTAGGTAAAGCCTCCTCGCCTATAGAGTAGTCCATGTGAACAATTGGGAACTATTGTCATTCTAGACAAATAGACAGGAAGGATATGTCCCTTCTAGTTGATGTGCTAGCATCAACTTGCTTTCCCATAATTGTCTCTCCCTTGCTCTTCCTCCCTTTAACAGGTAGAACATGCTCAATCTCTCTTGGCTACCACAACCGAAGAAGAAAACAATTATCAGATCTTATTGTTGTATCTGGGAAGCCCCCAATACCCCTGTATTTATAAGAGGTTCAGGGTCAGGGTTCCCAATTTGAGCGGGAGTCAAAGGAGTGGAATTTCAAGAATTTTTACAACTTGTAAATGTCAAACTGGTCAGTTCACTAGTGAACCAGTCAATATGCACATGAGACGATCAATTTAACACTTGAACCAGCCATTTCACTATGTTTCCTATTCACAATTGCTTTGGCAATTAATATTTGATTAATGCAAAACATGGTGTCAGCATCAATCCTTGATCCAATCTCATTGACCAACAAAACAGTTGTTCAGAACGTGATTCAATCGATTCACTTTCTGAACTGGTCATTTCAGGTTGCAGATTGCCAATGTTGTTCAAATTTAATTCCTAACACTTTAAAATATATATTAAACATCATTTATGATCAATCTCCTATTCCAATATCATTCCTAAGTATGTGACCCTATAGGTACCAAATTATGTCGACAATGAATGTCCATAACTAATTTATGACATCGCAAATATTGGTATCCAGCAAAACATCATTGCTACCCAAGTAATTCAGAAAGTTGGAGAACAACTTTAGCCTACAATCCATGAATGGTGTTATAGTGATTGTATAGTTCCTTTGTCTCTGGAATGTAGATTGAACTCGAGGCATGGAATCGTCATCCTCTTCAATGTTCAATCCATGTTCATTGAACTTGAGCAGACTGTCTGAGATATGTGTGCACTCAACATCATAAATTGATTCATATGTGCATAGCCATGATTTTCGTATTCTCTCCTATCAAGTGGCTCAGATATCAAACTCCAGTAGGAGGGACAAATCCCATCTACATCACTCACAGTCATTCCCCATGTGTCATTCCCCATGTGTCATAATGTATTTTGACATCACCTTATGGTAACCCTTATTCATGGTCATGTTTGATGATGAAAAAGTAAATCAAACAACATGTAATGAGTGTAGTGATTTTAGGTCACCACCATCACTATGAGAGATGATTTTAACTATCATTCTATGGTTTCCATGTATCACTCTCAAGGTGGGTCTATTTGATACATTATTCTCTAACAAGTATCTATGTTTTTGGTTTGATATCACATATCATGATTAATGAGATTTTGTCATCAACCAACACACACTCTAGTCTTAAGTTTTATTGTTGTCTATCATCCTTCTATAATAATAACTGACTAGGTACATAACAAGAATGTATATCCCCTTGACATCCATATGATCTCATTATTTAGGTTATCAACCCGAAGACATATGTCATTGAGTAATATCATTATTTAGTCATTTATTATGTAACATCATTATCTCATAAATACCAAAACATAATAAATTGGAAGATTTCCTTTATTATTAACCAAATCATTTACAAGTTATGACATTACAATCATCATATTATTGGATCTCTGCACATACATACTTATAGACTCCCACTTGCAATTTGAGCCAATCATGCATGAATTTAATCCTACGTGATGTAACATGACCACCATTCTTCTACGGTGATAGTTCTTTTGTCAAGGGGTCAGCAATATTGCTTTCGGTTGGCACACTAGAAGTCTTCACATCTCCTCATTGTACGATCTCTTGTATGAGATGGAACTACCTTTGTATGTACTTAGAACACTGATGTGACATGGGTTCCTTAGCTTGTTCAATAGATCCATTGTTGTCGCAATATATCTCAATTGCATCGATGATGATTGGAACCACCCGATGTTTAGAAATGAACTTCTTGATCCATACAACTTCCTTAGCTACATTGGATGCAACAGTATACCCAGCCTTTGTTGTAGAATTTACAACTGTCTCTTTCTTGGAACTCTTCCATCTTACATCACCATTGTTGAGCAAAACAAAAATCTTGATTGTGATTGATAATCATCTTTGTCAGTTTGGAAGCACGCATTGGTGTAAACTTTTACCACCAACTCTTCCTCACCACTGTAGGCAAGGTACTGATCCTTAGTTCTTCTCAAATACTTAAGGATGTTCTTCAAAACACTCCAATGGGCATCACTGAGATCTGACTGATATCTTCTTGTCATGTTCATGTCATAAGAGACATCAAGACGAGTATGTATCATTGTGTACATGATAGATCCAATCGCATATGCATATATAGTCGCATTCATGTGTTCCTTTTCTACACAAGATTTGGGACATTGAGTTCTAGAGTTAGTAATGTCATGTACATTGAGTTCTAGAGATAGTAATGTCATGAGACATGGGCAGGTTGCCTCTCTTTCAGTTCTCCATGTTGACCTCTTCAAAAATTTGTCAATGTATGTGATATGACTTAGTCCAAGAAGCCTTCTAGATCAATATCTATATATCTTGTTCCTAAGATATAGGATGTTTTGCTTAAGTCCTTCATAGAGAATGTATTTCCAAGCCAAGTATTTACCATCTGTAAAGTAGGTATGACATTCCCCATCAATAGTATGTCATCCACATACAATATGAGGAATACAACCATGCTCCCACTAACCTTCTTGCAAACACATGGTTCATCTTCATTTTGACTAAAGCCAAACTCTTTGACTATTTTGTCAAATCGAATATTCCACCTTCAAGATGCTTGCTTCAATCCACCGATTGACCTTGTAGATTATAGACTTTATTTGCATTCTTTGGATTTATAAAACCCTCAAGATGTGTCATATACACATCCTCAAGAAGATTTCATTGAGGAATGCAGTTTTAGCATCCATCTGCCAAATCTCATAGTCATGATAAGCTACAATGGAAAGCATGATCAGAATTAGAGAATGGTTTCATCATAGTCAACACCTTGAACTCATTTGAAACCCTTTGCAACTAGTCGACCATTGTAAGTTTTTACATTACCATCCATTTCAGTCTTCTTCTTGAAGACCCATTTCCACCCAATGGGTTTTACCCCTTCATGTGGATTCACCAAGGTCCATACCTTGTTGGTGTTCATAGATTCCATCTCAGATCTCATGGCTTCTAGCCACTTTTTAGATTTTGGTCCCTTAACATCTTATAGGTAGGTAATTGGATCATCAATCAAAGACCAATTCATTGCCTTCTTGAGTCACAAGATAACCAAATCTTCTTGTCTCAAGGAGTTTCCCTACTAGATCTGTGAGGTTCTTGTGTTATTTGAGGAATTTGAGATTCCATAAAGTTTTGTGACTCTCTATGTTCCTCTTGTATATCTACAAGTTTAATGCCTTCTTGTTGGTCTCAAACCTCTTCAAGTTCTACTTTCCTTTAGAAATGAATTCCTTTTCTAGCAATACAACATCTATGGCAACAAATACTTTGTTTTTAGTTGGATTATACAAGTAGTATCCCTTGGTTTCCTTGGGATATCCAGCAAAATAACATTTATCTAATCTAGGGCCAAGATTTTTAGGAAACATTTTCTTGATATAAGCTTCCCACCTCCAAATCCTCACATTACATTTTGGGACGATTCCCAGTCCATATCTCATATGGTGTCTTTTGAACCAATTTAGATGGTAAGCAGTTAAGTATAAATGATGCAGTTTCTAAACCATAACCCCAAAAGGAAGTATGAAGATTGGCAAAACTCATCATTGATCTCACCATATCTAGCAATGTGTGATTCCTTCTTTCTGATGTACCATTATGTTGTGGTGTTCCAGGTGGAGTCCATTGTGATACGATACCACATGCCTACAGAACATCCTCAAACTCTAGAATTAAGACTTCTCCACCTCAATCAAAATGAAGTGCCTTAATACTTTTACCAAGTTGGTTATGTGCTTCATTCATGAAATCCTTGAACTTTTCAAGAGTATCTGACTTATGTTTCATGAAATTAGCATAGCCATACCTACTGAAATCATCAGTGAAGGTAATGAAGTATTGATAGCCACCCCTAGCATTTGTCCTAAAAGGGCCACATACATCAGTATGTATGATTCCTAATAAATCACTAGCCCTCTCATTGTTGCTAGTGAAAGGATTCTTGTTCTTCTTACCCAACAAACAAGATTCACATGTCTCTATTGATTCAAAATCAAAAGAGTCTAGATAACCATCTTTATGGAGTCTAGATATGTGATTCTCATTGATGTGCCTTAGACGATTATGTCAAATATATGTTTTTTTTTGTTATCAAGTTTTATCCTTTTGGTATTTACCTTATAAACATTTTTCTTAAGATCTAATAAATAAAGACCATAGGACATCAGGGCACTGCCATAAAAGATCTCATATTTTTAAATAGAACATTGACCGTTCTTTATATTAAATTTATATCCATCCTTGTCCATAAAAGAAACATAAATAATATTTCTATTTATGGTAGGTACAAAATAGTAGTTCATTAATTTTATTACAAGCCTCATGGTCAGAGATAAACTATAGGTTCCAACTGCAATGGCAGCTACTCTTGCTCCATTTGCAACGCACAATTTGACCTCAGCCTTTAGTAAAGGATTACTTCATTTCAAATCATGCATATTTGAACATATGTGAAATCCACATCTAGTATCTAGTACCCAAGATGAAGAAGTAGATAGATTTATCTCAATAATATATATACTTGAAGTGGAGATATTTATCCCCTCCTTCTTCTTCCTCAGTTCCTCCAGATAGAGAGGGAAATTTCTCTTCCATTGTCCAGGCTGGTGAGTGTTGTGAAAATTGCCTCCCTTAGTGACTCCTCCCTTTGGCTTTAGTGCAGAAGACTTGGGCTTCTAGCTAGCTTTAGAACTCTTCTTACCTTTTCCTTTGCTCTTAGACTTACATTTTTATCTTTTGATCATCATCATAGACTTGGGATTGTCTTTCTTCATTTACTCTTCAGTTGTTCTCACCATGCTAAGTAACTCTGACAACAGTTTGTCAAAATTGTTCATGTTGTAGTTCATGACAAACTGATTCTATGACTTTGGCAGTGACTTTAGAATCACGTAAGTGGTCAACTCTTGGCCCAATGTAATCCCAATCTCACAAGGTTCTCCGCATACCCAATAATCTTGAGCACATGGGGACCTACTGGATCTCCTTGTAACATGTTGCACTTGAGAATAGTGCCTTGGAGACATCATATCTCTCATGTTTCTCCTGATCTTACTACATGTTCTTGAGATGTGTTACCATTGCAATCACATCCATATTCTCATGGTGTCTCTACAACTCATAGTTCATATAGCGCATCGGCAGTCATTTGACATCTATGGCATCCTCAGAGTGCTTCTTTTAAGCATATTTGTCATCCTTAGGCACACTAGGAGCACGTTCATCTGGCTCTGGTGTTTCTGGAACATAGAGCTTGTGTTCTTGTGTGAGAACAATTCTCAACATCCTAAACCAATCATAGAAATTATTCTCATTCAACTTGTCCTACTCAAGGACCGATTGCAAAGAAAATGTGGTGTTTCTCATCATCTGATTCTACAAGAAAATTTTGCAATTTAGTCAAAACACTTCTTATTTGATTTGATTAAAATAAAAGTTGACAATATTTACTTAGTCCTTTAATTAACTATTGCTCCCACTATCTTGTTCGAATGTATATCCCTCACTTATTCAATTCAGAAGATTGCATCGTACAATCTTCTAGTGAGATAAGATCCATATTTCCATCAAATCTTGAGTCAGCTTTGGATAACCACCCACAACTTAATTATTTAGGTAGTAAACGTTTTCCAATTGCATCTATATGCATCTTTTGGATAGATGGTGTGCATAACTCTTAGTCACAATCCACTATTATGCTTATAGGTACTTAAACTCATTAATATCACCTAGTTGATCATGACCCAAAAGCCAACACTATAGAATATGTACCCTACTTTAGCAAATCTACATATCTACCATCACACTTCCACGAGATGGACAGTGCACCACGCTTTAGCATAACCTATGCTTAGTCAATCAAGTTTTTCATGTTTGTTTCTTATGGAAAGTATCTAAGACTTAATATTATATTGAGGGATTTTATATATATATATATATATATATATATATATATATATATATATATATATATATATGTATGCATACCCAATCATCACATAAGTATAGTATGTATCATATACATGATATACCACAAAGAAAACATACAAGAATAAACATAAGCAATTGTTATGACCATCCTATTGTAATTCCTTAGAGCCAAAAGGAATTACTACCACCTAAGGTTCACATCTAATGTAGAATCCTATTGTTGTTGACAATCTATGTTGGATCTAGTCTGGGCCAATCAGTTCAACCATTAAACGGTCATTTGGCCTTCGGTTGGTCGGTTGGTCTCATAGATTGATTTTCTGGCCTCTAGTCCTAGTGACATATGGACTCCTCCAGGCGGTGAGTTGGGCCACCAGCCGATCGGTTAGCTCCTCCTATCATTAGCATCCTTGGTCCTCTAGCTAATTTTTCTCCTAAACCAGTTGGTTGGCCTGGTGTTGAACGTCCTCTTTGCCATAACAAGAAATAAAAGCAATCCTACTCCTATTTATCATATTACAGTATAATTGGGAAACCTAGAGCTACATTCAAGGGGAGCATAGGAATGAAAGAATTAATAATTTGACATATGAAAAGAAGATAGAGGCTTGGTATGCAAACTGAGATATAAATAGGAACAAGCAACCATCCAACCAAGCACAAAGGTCTAGGGGTATAGGCCATATCCATGCTTCCAATCACCATCAAAACAATTTTTAAGGCGAGACGTATTGCATATAATCATATCATATATATAGGGATCGTATATGCACTTGCCAACTAGCACAGTAGGTCAAGCCTGCTGCTTGTGAAGCGCAGGTTGTGGGTTCGAATCTCAGCAAACTCGTTGGGGCACTACAGGAAGGGATTATATCCCTCGGCGTAGCTGATGGTGTTCTCTCTCTCCTGCTACTTTGGACAGGGGTGAAATTCCCCACTTCCAAAAAAATAGGAATCGTATATGGGACTTAGTTAGATATACACATTAATCATTTTAAGTATTCGCATAGTTTATGCAATAAATGATAAAGCATAAATTCAATCAAATCAAATCCCAAAGCATAGTAAATTGATGTGTCTTTGATCCCATTGTTGGAAAATATAGCATCACATATGACAGCGGAAACAAAAATTTTACTTGTCATATTCCCCATTGAACAATAGATTGAGTCAAAAACTCTGAGATGGGAAGAAGATTGCAAGACATATACATGGTCTTGGAGTAAGTCTAGTGACAATTCTTATTGCAGTGTGCTACTTTGTCAAGTTGCACCTTGATGGCTGTAGTCATCCGCCTCCTATTCAGGAAACACAAATAGCGATTGACTACGCCCTCCTAGCGGTAGGCAAAGCCTCCTCAACTCTAGAGTAGTCCATGTGGACCACCAAGAACTCCTATTATTCTAGACGAATAGACAGGAAGGAGTTTCCCTTCTAGTTGACGTATTAGTGTCAACTTGCTAACCCACAATTGTCTCTTCCTTGTTGTTCCTCCCATTAACATGTAGAACTTGCTCGGGATCTCTTAGTTACCACAACCAGAGAAGACAACACTTATCAGAGCTTATTGTTCTATTTGGGAGGCCCCCAGTACCCCTCTATTTATAGGAGGGCCAGGGGCAGGGTTCCCAGTCTGAGTGGGAGTCAAAGGGGACAGAGTTTCACGAATTTTCACAACCTACAAATGTCATACCAGTCAGTTCATCAGTTAATCAGTCGGTTGGCACATGAGATAGTCAGTTCAACATTTGAACTGGTCATATCACTATGTTTCCTATTCGCAATTGTTTTGTCAATTAATATTTGATTAATGCATAACATGACATCAACATCAATCCTTGATTCAATCTCATTGATCAACCAAATGGCCGGTTCACAACATGATTCGATTAATTCATGTACTTGAGATGATTAGTTCACTTGTTGAACTGATTGTTTTAGGTTGTAGATTGCCAATGTTATTTAAATTGAATACCTAACACTTTAGTAATCAATCTTAAACAACATTCATCAACAAAATCTTATTCTAAGTGCATTCCTATGTGTGTGACCCTATAGGTCCCATACTTCATTGGCAGTGAATGTCCATAAATAATTTATGATAACACAAGTAAATATTTGTGTTTGAACCCATCACGCTAAATGAGATAACTCAAGACACTAAACATGATCAATTACTAATTAAACACATACCCAGAAAATAGGATAAATTAAAACCAATTTCAACATCAACACATGCTCAGAAACATTTTCATAAGACTCCAACATCTTCCTTGTATTAATACCATGTCAAGAATTTGATACAATTTGTTTTGTGGCCTTAGGCACAACATATACACACAGGAGAACATTATTCGTATATGCCACATAAACAAGCATTATCATGCTAACAAAAGCCCAATTATTTGAAACACCATATACAAACTTTTCTATCTCAGACCTAAGAATACAGGGATGACTCTAGGACACACTAGACAACTAAACAACCATCTCTCTGGTTCATCATCTCAGATTCTCCTCATTGTCATGGTACTATTGTCAGTGTTGTCGATCGCCTAAAAAGATGTGGTGACCCACGAGGTGAAACCCATTCCTAGTGAGAGATATAACTCTCTCCAATAGATATTGATTACATTATATTAAACAGTAAATAACTAAGCAATTGAAGCATTTAATAGTCATTTGATAAGATTGCACAGTTCAAGCATGCTAAACATATTAAGCAAATAAGCTTAGCAACAAGTATGATTATCAATGGATATATAGGTAACAGATAAATCCTTTTCTTCTATCAGATATCTACTCAGATTTCATAAGATTGCATCTAATAACAATCATCATCATTCGTCTGACTATCATCATATGCCTTGCTAACAACATAAGAAAACTAGTAGCATACATATCTCTAACATCATGAATATGTCTAGAAGCATAAGTATAGATAACATTATTAGCATGACTATCTAATCGAGCATATCTACATCATAAGTAGAACTAACATAAAAGCACAATTATCTGCATAAGCATGATTAGTAGTTTAAGAATTTCACATTAAAGAGGCATGGCTAGCAATATTAGACATAGCTAGTAGCATAATCTTAACTATCAGTGTCAGTATATTTGACAACATAAACAAATTTACATCATGAGCATATCAACAGCATAAGCATATCTATCATCTCTTATTGTACTATAAATCATCTCTATATAAGAATAGCAAACAAGGGTTATCATCCAATGTGAGGTGTTGTGTATAACCCTAAATAGATATGCTACATGACTGAATTACATCTTTTATTAAACCCTAAGGAATTTGAGGATACCACTCAAAATCCAACCAACCACTTCTAATTTGAAATCAGTGCCTTATAAGATCTAGGGAAGAGCTGGACTTCAATATCTTCTCCACCCCCAGTCAGTACGGGTCTGCCACAACGACACATAAGGTCAAGCTACTAATAGCCTAGTACGTCCTTGGTACATATCATAGCACTAGTGAAAGGAGGCGTATGCATGCCCTACCATCTGAGGTACAACCATAGTTGTCCTCCAATCTCATCACATATATAATCACCAAGACATGACCGCATCCGTTCTCAAACAAAGGGCTAGGTATGATCGTAGCCATCCTCCCTAAACACTTGGATTCAGGATGACAAGCACCCTACATACTCAACAGTATGCACTTTGAGTTTCCCTTAGGAATACTCATTTCACCATCTAGCAAGTACTGACACTTAGATGGATCTATGGCATATGGAACTACAGGATTCGAATTTCACTTGATTAGTTATTGCCAATTGGGTGAATTAAGACTGCATCAAACAATTAGCCATGCAAACCCTAATTCATCTCTAGCAGAGATAACCTATAACAACTTCAGAAGATATAAAACATATGAAACTTATTGTTTCCCATCTCATCATCACATTGTACTATTCATTTACCATTCATGAGACTACACTTGTCATCATACTGTCACAGTATATAAATCCTTATCACAACATCACAGGGTATCAACCCTTGTCAACATAAGAGGATTATACCTCATTTAGGGCTCAACCATGCCCAAAGGTCATTAAGACCATCATATCATTTCCTACAAGTTCATCATTATATTTACATGCCTTATTGCAAGGCTCAACATATATCACCATTCATGTGATACACAGGCTTAGCATGATAATGCATTAAAGAACTAATAGACGTTCATAGGATAGCATTGCAGGATTATCTAAGCATTAAGAGCATTCCTTTATTATATGAACATATAAGGAAGCTATATAATTGGCCATCATCACACTGACAATGTACAAGTCTAGTATAAGAAAACATATATCATGAAACTATGATGACCACCAGTTAAACACATTAGAGTTTCAATCAATCATTAGGAAGGATATTCTATCATTATATTAATCATTCAAGAAAGGATAATATGATTAATCACCATTCTCTACTTGCATTAGGGTTAGGTTTAGCAAGGTAGGTTACATAAAAGCCATCAAGTTGTGACCTCAAAAGAGTCACCATTTAACCCTAGACATCCTTTATTTAATAACATAAAGGGGAACTATAGATTTTGGGGTTAAAACCCATTATTGGTTGTACATTTTAACTAAGCCATCATCTCAACCATCAAGCTCCTTAAATTGATCACATAAGGAAAACCATTATATTCTGATTATTAGAAATCACATATAATCCTATAGGTTTCAATCCAAACAATTGGATGTTGAAGCATCCAATATCAACCATTGGATCAAGTCCATTATTCAAAATTATTAGATGAAGAAGGGTTAGATCCTAACCATTGGATCAGTTTCATATTTCAAAACCATCCATTAGAGTATAATTATAACCATTAGATCAATTGAACCACGAAACCATTGGTTTAGGGCTTAATTGAAGCCATGTCTAAGACCTTGACTCGCCATCAGTTGTGGTGACTTGATCCATCATTTGTTGTGGCACATTGTGTCACTGTCGGTTGATAGGATCAGCACTACTATCATCTTTCACCATCGGATGTTGCATTGATGTCACCACTGGTTGATATCTGCATTAGGATACTTAATGGTTGGTCATTAAGCTTCTGATTGAGCCAAAACCTGACCTAAGGGATGACCATTGGTTTTCACCATCGCTTGACACCCTTAGTCACCACCATTAGTTGTCATGGTAGAAACCCCATCAATTGTTGCATGGTATCACCATCGGTTGTGTGGTAGTGAAGGAAAAAGCTTGAAAACCCTAAATTAGGACCATCGATTGTTAGGTGCTTAGCACCATCGGTTGTGCTACCAACCTATTCTTGACCATCATATACCTTAGGAAGGTCATAACCCTATCTGCAGGTTCATCTAGAACTGGAACAGAATAGGGAACACCATAAAAATTCGAAATCTCAAGCAAGCTTAGCTTCTTAAGGCTTAAATAACCATTTTTAAGAAAGAACATGAGCGAACAAGCTTATAGTAAGAAATATAAGTAATGAGGGTTATAAAACTCACCTCTAGAGAGTAGGTCAGATCCCAAATAGAAAGGGTCTCAAGAAAATAAGGTAAGAAAACCCATGATATAGATCTGAATTCGGCCAAGTAGGCACTTTTCTCCATAAGGAAGCAAAACCCTAGAAGAAGAAGCAAGAAAGGTAGATTCTTGAGTTCTAGAGTAACTTCTACCAAGGAAAAACATAGTTCCAACATAACAAAAGGTAGGAGGAATAATAAAAAATAAATAAATGGAGAAAATAAGGATATACTTACTTGTTTAGGTCAAGATCACCATAAAGGAAGCTTTAGAAACCCTAAAGGAAGCAAAACAAAACCCTAGGTGCTTCCACCAAGTATATCAGCACTTTCCTCTTCCATGGGAAGATACTCCACCTTCCAGAAGGGGTAAGATGAGATCTATATAGATAAGAACAAATAGGGGACCAAAAGTTTTGTTTGGGTGCTTAAAAATAGGTATATAAAACTTTAGGATAAAGAAAAAGAAAAACATGAGGTGTCCTAGTAGCTCTCCATGTGTCCATGACCTTAAACTTTAAGAATATACAAGCAGACACACAAGAAGATATCCCACCATTCATGAGGACCTTCTTGGACATCATTTGTTGAATTTCCAAGCCAATCAAATAAACCATTGGTTGATAGCTCCTAAAGGTAGCTCATCCATGAAGGGGTAAACCCTAAAAATACCCTTGAAGAAAACACCTCCAAACCAAGGTTCAAGTAGACTCCCCATGGCTCAACAATATCAAGAATTATAATATAAAATCTAAGGAACATAATGAATGTGACAAATTGCAAGTAAAACCTCATATTTGGGTAAATTGCATAAAAGTCCAAAATGTTCGTAAAATTTCATAAGTTGTACAAATAGTGTCCAAGTTGGACCAAATTTGAAACTTAAGCTTGTCTTATGATTTCAAAGAATTTCACAAGGTTAGATTATGGTTTTAAGCATTCAACTATGATAATTAAGTTTGTTCAACATTTTAAGCAAGGTTAGGGGTCTCTCAACCATAAAGCCCTAATAGGGATTTTGCCCCCGAAATCCAAGGTAGACAAAGATCGATACTTATCATGCACCTCATTCTCAATCTTCCACGTGATTACCTTTATCTCATAGTGATGTCACAACATTCTCATAAAATCCATATTCTTCTCCTTCAACTCTCGCATGTGTCACCTTGGTTCAACATAGGATTGTTGTGCCACATGTACATGTCTGGTTGTACCTTTCCAACTTGGGACTCTAACTGTCGTCCTGAACTACTCTATCTTTTATATCACACGTCACTCAGAGGGCATACTTTTTGGCTCTTACCAAACATGAAACATCATGTATCTCTTATCATATGTAACTTTACAAAGTTTCATCTCTATGCTCCTTTGATGGTTGTTTAATTATCAACTCAATCAATCAGGTGAGTATCCCCTAATTATTAAGAAATATAAGGAATATTTTCTTTGAAGATTCTTCAATTATCTCAATGATGGATTGGCCATCTGTCTAGTTGAAGAATCATACACTTATAGGCAACTGTAATTAAATATAACTCACTGATTGACCTTGTTAGGGGTAGGGAAATGACATTGTCTTCATCTTACTAGGATTCACACAACCCACTTAGAAGATGTACCATAGATCCAAGAGGATACTCTAATTAATCCCCAACTCACTCTTACTAAACTTGTCACACATAAGTATAGTTACTTCAACATTCTCAAGGTTTAGCGAAGATGTTAACCATGTTACTGACCATCTCTGAAATACTTTGAGATGTCATCATTCTAAGCTTGTCACAACTTATGATACATAACATGATTACTCTCTTCCTCCTATTTATGAATACTATTGATACATTGGTTAGTCTAAATGACATAACCCTAAACTCATCATGGTCATGTAACTTATTTCATCCACTCTAGCTCTTATCCATTGATATTATGATCCTAGGTTTATCTTGAATGAACACGACAACACATGTTTGTTGATCAATAAACCATCTATCCTTGATAGTTGTCCTACCAAACCATCAGCAGACTAGATACAACATTATAGAATCACTCTTATTTTCCCAAACAACACTTGGAGGATCAACATCAACTATCTCTCTCTATTGAAGAGGAACATTTGACATCTCATCTAATAAATATCTTTAACTCATATATAACTGGTACACTCTGGATACTTGAACTCATTATCTTGGTATCCACTACATGTTCCATAAAGAACATATACCCTGGTCTCATCCACTCCCTCAACATCATAACTAGCTAAGAACATATAGGAGTAATCCCCCTAACTCTTAGAGGGATACAAAAGTATGCTCATTACACAATATAAAGATTTTGGAACTATAGTCCAAGGAAATCACACATCATATCAAAATATTCATCCTAGTATTGTAGAAAATACACGCATACTAAGTGGCATGAGATCTAATTGAAGGCTATGCCTCAAAAAGAAGGAACACAAAGGGAAACACATTTCCCTTATCACAATAGCATTGTCCAGAGGTTATTAGCAAAAAGTTAATCAATCCTATTTTTCTCCATGAAGGTTACACTTTTTATGTATCATCTTACCTCTTCAGCCTAGGTTCCTTGCCATTAGAATAGGAATTATTAACATTATCATATCTCATTGCTCTTTTCTCATTAACTATTCATCATTCTTGTATATGTCTTCTCATGTTACCATGTTTTTCAATCGCTGACCAAGGAATAGATCATCATATTCCATATTTACTTCATTAAATAAGGAGCTTCTCCCTTGATTTTTTTTCACATACCGTGCATATTTTACATTAACACTTTCTTAGACGCATAGGTTGGTTTGATAATAACCCAGGTTCCACTTTATTCATTTGCCATTGTTCTTATTCATCTTCTCATATTATACTTATGACATGAGCTCTCTCATTCTTATGTGAATTTCATATCATGAATCACTTTATTAACACAAACTTATCTGCCTTTTATTTTATTATCTTCTTGAATTATAGGTTCAAGAACTCCTCTTTTTCTTATTCATATTCATATTTAGGTTTCATGGTGTTGTATCTTTCTCTTATAGTTACCAAACATTCAAGTTTTTATAGGTTATGATGTAATTCTCATCTTCTTTAGAGTAAGATTGAGATATATGTACCATGATTTCTTATTTATTATACTCGTTAGATTGTCCCTAAATGAATACTTGATCAGAGTAATCATAAAGATAACAATCTAAGAGCTCATACTTGCCTTTTCTTCCATAATTGAATACCTGACCAAGGCATCCAAGTACTGAGATTAGGTAATATGCACCATATTTTTATGTCATGTTCCTAACTTAGACATCATCCTAGTCCTAAGTCCTAGTGTACCTGTATACTTAGAAAACCTAAAGATCTAATACCAACTTGTTAGATCTCGTTACACTAAATGAGATTACTCAAAACACTAAATACAATCAATCACTAATTAAACACATACCCATAAAATATGGTAAACTAAAACTGATTTCAACATCAACATAGGCTCAGAAACATTTGCATAAGACTCCAACATCTTTCTTGTATTCATACTATGCCAAGAATTTGATAAAATTTGTTCCATAGCCTTAGCCACAACATATATATACATGAGAACATTATTTGTATATTCCACATAAACAAGCATTAACATGCTAACAAAAGCCCAATTCGTTTGAAACACCATATACAAACTTTTCCTGTCCAGACCTGAGAGTACAGGGATGACTCTAGGACACACTAGACAACTAAACAACCATCTCTAGGGTTCATCACCTCAGATTCTTCTCATTGTCATGGTAATGTTGTCAGTGTTGTCGATCACCTAAAAAAATGTTATGACCCACGAGGTGAGACCCAGTCCCAGTGAGAGATATAACTCTCTCCAATAGATATTGATTACATCAGATTAAACAATAAATAACTGAGTAGTTGAAGTATTTAATAGTCATTTGAGCAGATTGAATAGTTCAAGCATGATAAATAGATTAAGCAAATAAGCTTAGAAACAAGTATGATTATCATAGTCATATTTCATAATATTGCATCTAATAACAATCGTGATCATTAGTCGGACTATCATCATATGTCTTGCTAAAAACATAAGAAATCTAGTAGCATACATATCTCTAACATGATGAATATGTCTAGCAGCATAAGTATAGCTAACATTATTAGCATGTCTATCCAATTGAACATAACTACATCATAAGTAGAACTAACATAAAAGCACAATTATCTGCATAGGCATGATGTGATGACCTCAATTTTAGGATTTTCATACCCAATATAGTTTTTTAAGTTCATGATTACTTTGATTGGTTAATTCTATGATGGGATGATATTTATTCAAACATGACTACAAGGCCATTAGAGGATTATGTACATATATATGGTTAACATGAGTGTTTTTCCAATGATGATTAATTATGAAGTGAAGTGTCCAACTAAGTATACATGGATTTTAAATTATTACATGATGAACTTCAAGGTGTGATGTGGTCAAATGATGTAAGTTAGACTTATTTTATCAGAAGTAGATGGTTAGTCAAATTGAATCCAAGGTTTATAAACATGTATCTACGGTTACTTGAAGAACTTATTTACATGACCAAATATTGAGTTTTATGTCTCAAGATTTGATAGATGTGACTTTAGTATGTTATGAACATAAGCTAAAAATCTCAGGATGTTTGAAGATTCTTATAGAGATATATTATTAATCAAAGTTGATTGAGATATATATATATATATATGGTGTTGAGTTTGAACTTTAGTCATTTGGTTTTTCTTTCTAGTCAAATAGTTGTGACATTTTGATGTCACACAGGCTTGCCCCTTACTTGGCACGACCCTTTGGCTTGACGTTGTAGTGTGATATCATCCCTCAGTAGAGAGGATATAACGACCAACAAGTCATCTTCCACCTCTGGGTTAAACGGAGCAAAATCATGACTTGGCCACGATTCTTACTGGCCTCAAAGCATTGTACTCGCGGTTCTGTTGGATGGATTAGCAGAGAAAATAGATCTCGTTCACTGCAGGCATCATAATGACCGCCTGCTTGGAAGTTTTGGTGTAGATGAGTGGACTAAAGGATGTTAGGAGGAGGTTCAGTTCAATAGTAGTGACCCTTGTAGATCCGCAAGGCCTTGTGGGTGGTCTTTCGATGATGGTGAGCAGCTTCCATGGCCCCCAAGCTCACCCTTTGGGGCAAGGGTGACATCCTTTGGGGTGGTATCTTCTTTCTCTCCCACCACCTCTAGATCACATCATCGACTTTGTTGAGGGGCCAAGCACTCTTGCTACGATTCAGTTGAGTGAGGCGGTCGCAAATGGATAAACCCCCGATTTGACCACCTGCCCCGTCGTGACCTCCAGCCAGAGTACGACATTGGGTAAGCAACATCTCCTCACCATTGAAGCCCACCGAGGAGGCTATGGAAGCAACCACGAAGCTTCGAGGGACGTTTGTGCACCATGAGAGCTACCACTCATGCACTTTTTCCTCGTCAGAGATCCCATTCGCGGTGGAGCTCTGGAGTAGAGGGCCATCATCTCGTGCATAAATGGAGGCCACAATCGGGCAACGTGCGACGGGGGTGAGCAAAGAACAAACTGGACCAGAGTAGGGTCCGCCTGCTCAATCACTGTGAACCGAACAGGTTGTAGGCATCCAACCGGCCCACTAGAAACCAAGGGGCCCCTCCTTCTGGGCTACATGCTTGAGATCATGAACTTAAGGGGTGATATCCGACGACTGTAGATTTTCCAATCCAGGTAAAACAACTTTTAATCAATAGAATATGTTCAAATCCTCCAAAAACCATAGAAAATATATCACTTGGACAATAAATCTCCCAAAAATAATGTTGGACTCAGAAAAATGTTCTCTTTCTTATGAAACCTCTAGAACATACTTTTAAGACATATTTGTTGGTGATATTTAATTTAGTTTATAATGCTCCTTTTAATAGTTTATCGAATGAAATAAATAATATCCGATTGAGATTAATTCTCATAAATTGTCCTAGCACCCTAATGATGATATACATCCATATTTAGACTCGGATCTAAGTAATATATCTAGATAATAGGTCTTTTTCTATTAAAGACTATTTAGAAGCTTCCAATCCCATTTTAGTTCTAGAAAATATACAAAGCATCAGAAAAATATGAAATTCGTACCAGACCTTAATAACGACATATAGATCAGACTAAAAATATTAGACACCATCCTAACATCAGATTGAGCTAGGTTTGACCAAAACCTTAATTTGGACCTAAAATATCATTAATAATGGTGAACTTTGTATTAATGATGATTAATTGTTATTAATCAGGTGATGACCGGATTATCTAGATGATCATAGATATGTGAGGAATATCTAAACTCGGGTACGTGGATA
Organism: Alisma plantago-aquatica; assembly: GCA_963693085.1. Lineage (NCBI taxonomy): Eukaryota > Viridiplantae > Streptophyta > Magnoliopsida > Alismatales > Alismataceae > Alisma > Alisma plantago-aquatica. The sequence goes on from OY856409.1 coordinate 1,845,691,305, forward strand.
TAATTATATGACTAGATTTGCTAGATGTTAAATATATGTACTTGCTTGCTTGTATTTGAAATACATTGTTGGATGTAGATGTATGTATATTGACAATTTTTCCACCTTGAACATAAAAGAACATTAATGAGGATAAATAAAATGTAGTTACTAGTGGTGCTCATTAAACTCCCTATTAGAGAGGGAAAACTTAATGTTGACTAGCACCTCCCTAGAGTACACGGTATACGGGGAGATCCCTAGAGTACAAGGTAAACAGGGAAGGGCCCACCATTTATGTTTGTGCTAAGTCCACCATAATAATTCATATTCATTCTAAATGCGGATAATAACTTGGGATTACCTGATTTTCTGCCTTTAACTAACGTTTTCTTTCTCTTTCTTCAATTTCGAGTATATTATATGCCAACATAGTATAGCTTTTAATTCCACGTACCAACTTTTGTTGATGATTTTGTTTCTCGTATTTTCTAGGTCCAGAGCTAGAATGGGATAAAAGAATAGGATGTGAGCAAGTTTTATAGGTTATACCTATTGTCTAAGATCCTGCTAGCATACATGTTCATAGACTTGTAAAATTCTCTTTCAATATACAATTGTAAGTTATTTTGTAATAATGTACATGTTGAATGCTGAGATGTGTTATGGTGTATGTATAGTTGTTTGTTCATGTATGCACAAATTGCTTTCGCAACGCACTCCGATACAATTGCCTAACATTTTCGGATTTTGTCTTCTCATCTCCATGGGGTTTTGAGAAGGTGAAAATTTGGGGACGGTACAGTTGGTATCATAGCATGAACAATAGCTACACATGACAATTGTTCACCATGAAACATAAAAACTAAATTTCACCTCTCACATTAAATCCTAGAAACTTAGTAAGTTTTTCTATAGGAATAAGGTTTGACTTAGCCTCTAGGTTAGAACCTAGATGTTCAAGAACTAGGTTTAGACAAGTGTGTGAAACCCTATTCATATACAGATCATATGTATTGGGTAGCTACACTAGTCTACACCTTGTTCTCACCATTTCACTAGGTGACATGACACTGGACTATCTACTGTGTGTAGGACACTCAGTTTTGCTGATTTGGTTTTGTTTTCCAATCGGCTCGAGCCTCGACAGTTTTCTCTGACATCCGTCTTCTCGGAGAAAAATTATATAATATTTTATTATATATATGTAAATATGAAAGTGTGTCCCTCACACTAGAGAGTAGTTAGTGTTCATGCAACCTAAGTGAAAGGGTGGTGACATCAGTCTAGAAGAGAGAGTATATCTAGAATAGATGTCTAGAGCCTTATAAGGATATGTGATAGATAGATTGACAATAGACAGATAGATGATGTAAGCAAGGATGGTTTAATATAAATTCGATCTGAGGTATATGTTATTTATAAAGACCTAAGTTGTAAATGGGATTTGAATCCAAATTTAGATAATCTAAGCAAAGTCTTGATGATAAAAGTGTGTACTCTTCCTTACTTAAGATGAGCTAAGTTAAGATAACGTTGAATATGCATGAGCCTCAAGCTCTTTTGAAAATGAGGACCTCCAGTGTTAGGACAAGATACGTGGTGAACTCCAGAGAGAGTGAGACCCACAAGGAGAAGGTCATAGGACCTAGCCTCCAATATATGAGAAATATGAAATATGTTTAAAATGATGTGTCCTGCACTAGATTACTCTTGAGTAGATGAGTTGAGACCTTCTGCATGATTCAATCCTATATGTGAGAGTTGGGTAAAATATAATATGATGGGTAGAATACTCATAAAGTGAAAGTCAGTCCTTTGATTGAGTTAGGTCTTAGCTTGAGTGACATATGTTTGTGAATCTCATCATTAGTTGCAACTGAGGTGGTATATGAAACTGTAGTTCTTAGAGTAAAATTCCTTGTGCATAAGATGCCCATAAATGTTGTTCCTTCCTTATCTCTTTCTTAATATATGATGCTAGAAACCTCACTTGAACTATATTGATGATTATGTATGAATAGTCACTCAGATAAGCTTGATCTAGTAATTTATCCTTCACTCTACAACACACGTGATATGCATAAGTTTGAAATCATGAGGTTTCCTTAGTATGCTTTCTATTCCCTTCATATCGTACATGAAAGATGTAAGTTTGAAATCATAAGTTTAAAAAAAATCTTTGGATCATAGCTTACATGATCATAGAATATAGTTCTTAACACCGATCCTTCTCAATCTATTTTTCTAAGCTTAAGCATAACTCTCACACAATAGGGGGAAACCCTAATAGGTAAATAAGTAAATAAATATCAAGCCCTTATGTAATGATGAAATTCTAGTATGAGGTAATTATAATCTGAAGTAGTGGCGTTTAGCGTGTTAACTCTATTGTACAATGACATGAAATCTTCCTACCACCTTGCACCAGTTAGTGGGGTGAAAGATTAGACCTTGCATAATACATTCTCAACCCATATGTGCGATCAAACCCTAATTCTTAGGTCAATAAGGGGTGTAAATCCTAAATACTAGAATATTAAGTTATTACCAATCTACATAAATGATGCTTCCATCTATATAAGGTGGTGTCGGTACACCCTATGTGTCTTAATATTCTAATAGGACAACTAAGGTACACCCTATATGCTCTAGATCCCAACATGTTGACTTGGGATACATATAGAAATATGATAACTTTGGCACCTAGAAGTGGTGAAGTATGTTAATTTGAAATCCTTGATGTCACTTTGAGTATACAATTAGTTGAATTTCGAGGACGCAATTCCATATAAGGTGGGGTGAATGTGATGACCTCAATTTTAGGATTTTCATACCCAATATAGTTTTTGAAGTTCATGATTACTCTGATTGGTTAATTCTATGATGGGATGATATTTATTCAAACATTACTACAAGACCATTAGAGGATTATGTACATATATATGGTTAACATGAGTGTTTGTCCAATGATGATTAATTATGAAGTGAAGTGTCCAACTAAGTATACATGGATTTTAAATTATTACATGATGAACTTCAAGGTGTGGTGTGGTCAAATGATGTAAGTTAGACTTATTTTATCAGAAGTAGATGGTTATTCAAATTGAATCCAAGGTTTATAAACATGTATCTACGGTTACTTGAAGAACTTATTTACACGACCAAATATTGAGGTTTGTGTCTCAAGATTTGATAGAAGCGACTTTAGGATGCTATGAACATAAGCCAAAAATCTCAGGATGTTTGAAGATTCTTATAGAGATATATTATGAATCAAAGTTGATTGTGATATATATATGGTGTTGAGTTTGAACTTTAGTCATTTGGTTTTTCTTTCTAGTCAAATAGTTGTGACATTTTGATGTCACATAGGATTGTCCATTACTTAGCAGGACCCTTTGGCTTGATGATGCAACACGATATCATCCCTCAAAAGAGAGGATCTAACGACCAGTAATTCATCTTCCACCTCCGGGTTAAATGGAGAAAAATCATGACTTGGCCGCGATTCTTACTGGCCTCAAAGCATTGTACTCGCGGTTTTGTTGGATGGATTAGCAGAGAAAATGGATCATGTTCACTGTAGGCATCATAATGACCACCTACTTGGAAGTTTTGGTGTAGATTAGTGAAGGAATAAGCCCTCTTCATCGTAGCTCTCCCCACCAGCAGTAGAAGATGGTAGATTCAAAAGAGATGAGTGGACTAAAGGATGTTAGGAGGAGGTTCAGTTCAATAGTAGTGACCCTTGTAGATCTGTGAGGCCTTATGGGTGGTCTTCCGATGATGGTGAGCAGCTTCCATGGCCCCCAAGCTCACCCTTTGGGGCAAGGGTGACATCCTTTGGGGCGGTATCTTCTTTCTCTCCCACCACTTCTAGATCACATCGTCAACTTCATTGAGGGGCCAAGCACTACTTCTGTGATTCAGTTGAGTGAGGCGGTCGTAAAGGGATAAACCCCCGATTTGACCACCTGCCCCCATCGTGACCTCCAGCCAGAGTACGACATTGGGTAAGCAACATCTCCTCTCCATTGAAGCCCGCCGAGGAGGCTATGGAAGCAACCGCGAAGCGTCGAGGGACGGTTGTGCGCCATGAGAGATACCACTCAGGCACTTTTTCCTCGTCGGAGACCTCATTCATGGTGGAGCTCTGGAGCAGAGGGCCAGTATCTTGTGCACAAACGGAGGCCACGATCGGGCAACGCGTGACGGGGGTGAGCAAAGAACAAACCGGACCAGAGTAGGGTCTGCCTGCTCAATCACTGTGAACCGAACGGGTTGCAGGCATCCAACCGGCCCACTGGAAACCAAGGGTCCCCTCCTTCTGGGCCACATGCTGGAGATCATGAACTCAAGGGGTGAGATCCGACGACTGTAGATTTTCCAATCTAGGTAAAACAACTTTTAATCAACGGAATATGTTCAAATCTTCCAAAAACCATAGAAAATATATCCCTTGGACAATAAATCTCTCAAAAATAATGTTGGACTCAGAAAAATGTCCTCTTTGTTATGAAACCTCTAGAACATACTTTTAAGACATATTTGTCGGTGATATTTACTTTAGTTTATAATGCTCCTTTTAAACGTTTATTGAATGAAATAAATAATATCTGATTGAGATTAATTCTCATAAATTGTCCTAGAACCGTAATGATGATATACATCCATATTTAGACTCGGATCCTAGTAATATATCTAAATAATAGGTCTTTTTCTATTAAAGACTATTTATATGCTTCCAATCCCATTTTAGTTCTAGAAAATATACAAAACATCAGAAAAATATGAAATTCGTACCAGAGCTTAATAATGACATATAGATCAGACTAAAAATATTAGACACCTTCCTAACATCAGATTGAGCTAGGTTTGACCAAAACCCTAATTTGGACCTAAAATATCATTAATAATGGTGAACTTTGTATTAATCATGATTCATTGTTATTAATCAGTTGATGACCAGATTATCTAGATGATCATGGATATGTGAGGAATATTTGAACTCAGGTATGTGGATATAATTATATGACTAGATTTGTTGGATGTTAAATATATGTGCTTGCTTGCTTGTATTTGAAATACATTTTTGGATGTAGATGTATGTATATTGACAATTTTTCCTCCTTGAACATAAAAGAACATAAATGAGGATAAATGAAATGTAGTTACTAGTGGTGCTCATTAAAATCCCTATTAGAGAGGGAAAACTTAATGTTGACTAGCACCTCCCTAGAATACACAGTATACGGGGAGATCCCTAGAGTACAAGGTACACGGGGAAGGGCCCACCATTTATGTTTGTGCTAAGTCCACCACAGTAATGCATATTCATTCTAAATGTGGCTAATAACTTGGGATTACCTGATTTTCTACCTTTAAGTAACGTTTTCTTTCTCTTTCCTCAATTTTGAGTATATTATATGCCAGCATAGAATAGCTTTTAATTCCACGTACCAACTTTTATTGATGATTTTTTTTCTCGTATTTTCTAGGTCTAGAGCTAGAATGGGATAAAAGAATAGGATGTGAGCAAGTTGTATAGGTTATACCTATTGTCTAAGATCCTGCTAGCATACATGTTCATAGACTTGTAAAATTCTCTTTCAATATACAATTGTAAGTTATTTTGTAATAATGTACATGTTGAATGTTGAGATGTGTTATGGTGTATGTATAGTTGTTTTTTCACATATGCACAAATTGCTTCCGCAACGCACTCTGATACAATTGCCTAACATTTTTGGATTTTGTCTTCTCATCTCCATGGGATTTTGAGAAGGTGAAAATCTGGGGACATTACAGTTGGTGTCAGAGCATGAACAATAGCTACACCTGACAATTACTCACCATGAAACATAAAAACTAAATTTCACCTCTCACATTAAATCCTAGAAACTTAGTAAGTTGTTCTATAGGAATAAGGTTTGACTTAAACTCTAGGTTAGAACCTAGATGTTCGAGAACTAGGTTTAGACAAGTGTGTGAAACCCTATTCATATAGAGATCATATTGATGTGTGTCGTTGTACACGCAACAATCACTAGGAAAAGTCCTAGAGTTTAACCTTCTAACCCGGTTGTCAACTTGTTGCGAACAACAAGTCAACTTAGTATAGATAGGTATCGATCCAAGGGACGGAAGAAAAGAAAAGTCGAAATCCAAATCCGATCGCAAGTACAAGAATTAAATCCCGATTTGAGAGAGTTGTTAATACTAAGAAAAAATAAAAGTGCTGAAATAAAATTTAACTAATCAAGAAATAAAGATCTGGGGTCCGGAAGATCACCACCAAAACCACGTTCCTATTCAACTAATCAAATTCTAAACTCCAAGGATCAAATCAGGACATTGTGTTTACATGTCCTTACGGACAAACTCACAAGGGTCAGACTTTCCGTGAACCCATTGGTCCCGGCGTTCACGGATCATTGCCCAACCGTCCAACATGCCATTATCCACGATCATATCAAAAAGCATGTGAATTCAAACCGACGTTCAAACCCAAGGCTCAGGTGGTCGCGTCACCAAGGATTATAACAAGAATAAGATTAAATAGACTAAAAGATGATAATCGCAATTAAGGGACTATTGTTTCATTCTTACAGAGATCCACGGTCATATCACTCCATAAGAATATATCAGATCATCCAAATAACCACAAAGAAACAGAGAGAAGACATTTGTTCGATGGAGAAATATAATTGATTATATTGAATAGAACCGGGATAAGGGGCTATTTCCATTCCCCAGAGAGATTTACTCAGATATAACAAGACCAGAAGAATTACAAACTAAAATGAGATCCACAACTAAAAATTGGATGAAATAGAATGAAGAATGGAATGTTTTTACAAGTGAAGAGTCCCTCCTTTTATAGGGGGGAGGGGGTAGGATGCCCTCAAAAGAGGGGGAAAAAAGAGAGAGAGACCAATTTTTGAATTTTCTGGATCTGGTCAAATCGAAAGTTGATTGTCTTTAATTATCTTGACCATGTAACTCCCTTTAATGCAGATTCCCGCAACAACAATTTCGAACGTATTTCTCTCCCATTAAAAGCATAAACTCCGTCCATATAATAGGATTTTATTTTAGGAAATTAAATTCCCTTTCCAATGAATACTTGTGCACTCAATTTGGAGTTCGAATGCAAGAGTTATGTCACTTTTGGTGGAGGGTATATATGAATTTCAGGACTACTGTAAATTGTATAATTTTCCTACAAAACCCAAGAAAATAGAATTAAAACTCCAATTAAAGATAAAAAACTAAAATTAATTATGAACTAAGAGAATAAATAACAAAATAAACATAAACAAATATCAAAAATATATAAATAAAAGGGATAAATATACATTTATCAAAATACCCCGAACTTGAATCTTTGTTTATCCTCAAACAATTAAAATCACAAATTATTCTAATTTATACTAACAACATGTCTATCCTTACCCTTGTAACATCACTTTATTCCTTACCTCCAAATTTGGCCAAACAACCCAATCTCCTAAAACCACAAAACACAAAATTATATATTCCCTATTAAAAACAAATATCATATCTTGGTTTTAAATCAAGATTTTGTAGAAAAATATGCTTCATCTTACTTTTGCTTTGACACTCTCATTTTTATAAATGTATTTTTTTTTGTAATTTATTGCACAAGAATAAGATGAACTTAGGGGGTGTGAAAAAAAAGAAGGAAGTGATGAATTTTTTTTTATCCCTCCTCTATTCGACTTGGGATTTAAATTTGTGGAGTTGTGGCTACATTGGTCACAATTTTTTTAATGTGCACTTTTGGCATCTTTTGATGGTACACCCCTTTGTGGGGTATGGAATTTTTTATATGGGAAGCATACCACCCCGGACTTGATTTTTGTCTGGTGGTGATTCTTTGCTTCTCTTTTTTTAGAAAGAAAATAAGGGGGAAACAAAAGGTGTCCTTGTGCTTATAACTTCATACATTTTTTTTAAAGTGTCATTACATCAGAAAGAACATTCATGTCAATCGCATTATACAAGATTTATATCAAGTTAATCAACAGTTTAAAAATAGAGAAAATTTGTATTTGGTTTTGATTGATTCCATACGGCTAGCCAACTTTTCCAAGGAGTGATGCTATTTTAGGATCCTAGGTGACATGGTGGTTTCAGACATGGCAATTTGTAACAATTTTTGCAAAATATTTACTAAATTCAAAGGGGTACAATGATAAACATTTATTCATATTGGCCGACTAGATAAAGGCCATTTTATAACAAAAGAAATAAAAACATGGCCGACTAGATAATGGCAATGAACAAAGTAACTATATGCAAAACAAAAAAAGGTAGAAATAATGCAAAAATAAAAAAAGATAAGGGGTGGAATAGAAACATACCACCCACCTCCACCCCAGACTTAGATTGTTGCTCATCCCGAGCAAAATCAAAACCCGAGATGGAGGGAAGAGAAGAGCGAGGATTTCCAGGTGGCCCATGTAGCTCAAAAAATGTCCAGCTGAAGGGAATGTGTATGAGGGTTGAGACCTTTATCTGAGGAGCTTCATAATGTACCCTATGATAGGGTAATTGTAGAAGCTCAATGGGGTGCTCATATTTTCTTTCACCTCGCATTCCCTCCAATAATATCCATAGATCTTCCTTTGATAGCAAGGGAAGTGTTAAAGATGGATGTGGATAAGGGGAGGTTGACGGGTACCCGACTAGTAATGCCAGTAGAGCATGATGAACTGAGTGGGGTGGAGGATCTGGTTCAGGTTTTCCACCATCATGATGACATGCATATGGGAGAATTGATGATAATACAAAAAATTTAAAATCATTTACAAAAGTGTTTTGTTTCTCCTTAAAATTAATGCCATCAACATTGAGTTTGGTAAGTTTCATTGTTGATGTAACATATGTCTCTAATTTTTTTGTACAAGGGTTCCCCAAGTATTTAGGAGGGATGATGATGTCTTCCTTGCAAACAATAGAAGGGGGTGTGTGGGCTTCTTCTAATGGTGGTATCTCCCCTTCTAGATCAGCCATGTGTGGGATGAAAATTGGCTGTGACGGCTCGGGAAGAATCATAGGTTAGATTCTCATTATCCAAAATAGACTCAAAAGAAGGGTATTGGTCTATGGTATCATTCAGATTTATGTTGAGGATGGGAGGAGTTGTTGGATCTTCAGAATGACTCTCCTGCTTTGACATTTCATATTCAAGTAATAGAGACTCTAAAGGAAAGATAGGGATACCAACGTCCTCATCACACACAAAATATGTCTTCATTGTTTGTTCTATTTCTTCAAGATCTGACATATATGACACAAAATAAGGATCATCATCGTCATCGTCAGGAAGAACCATCTTGGGTTGCTCAAGCTCTATAGGGGGAGTTTGTGATTGATCCTCTAGAAAGGTAGTGAACATGGCTTGACTGGATTCAAGTTTTGCTTGTGCTTCTACTACCATCTTTTCTAGGGCCTTAAGTCTCTCTTCCAGTTCAAGATCAATTTGCATTTCACCATAGGATTTATACACCCCAAAATTTTAGTCATCTTCGCCACACTCCCCCATAGTGTCCTTGGCCATAGTACTCCTCATATTGTTTTGGGTGGCATTGCTCCTCATAATAATCTCCAGAAGATGGTGGATTGTAATTTCTATTACGTCCATCTTGGTAGGAAGATTCAATATTATAAGGTGTCACCAATTCATGAGGAAACATATTTGAACAATCTATATTTTGGGTTTGGGCTTCTAGTAAGGTGGCCAACAAGGTTTGGCTAGTTAGGAGTTTTGCTGCCATATTCTCTAGGGACTTAAGTTTCTCTTCTTGTTGAGGATTACATTGGGTTTCATAAACATGTTCATAACCCCCAAGGTTTTGTTGGTTACACCCCACAAAATTTTGTTGATCATATCCCCCATTAGAATATGGATAGCAAGGTTCCCCATAATGGTTCTCAGAAAAATGTGGATTCACATTGTATCCACCAGGATGAAAGGGCTCGCAATTAAAAGGGGTGCTCTTATAATCATGGGGTAGAGTCGGACAGGTAAGAGATGCATGGTGGTAAAGACCACGATAATAACATGGTGGGGGATATTGGGATGCCCACTCCATTTGAAAAGAAAAATTCCTGAAAGATATGTCAATCAATGAACGAGAGAAGAAAGATTACGAGATAAAAGGTTAGTCAAAAATTACAAAAAGAACTAAAAATTATAAATCTAAATTTTTTATAAAATAAACTAAAATTACAAAAAAATAACTAGAAAGCAGTACTGCTGGAATGGAAACTCAGCAGAAAGAGGAGATACACTTCCAGAATTGTGCTCGGAAGGCAAAAAGAAATTACAAAAATATAAAAGAAATTATAAAAAAGACTAAAGTTATGAAAGTTAGAGAATATGAACAAGTATTATACAAGATATACAGGCAACCAGATCTAAAAAACAATTTGGACGTCCCCGGCAACGGCGCCAAATTGATGCGTGTCATTGTACATGCAACAATCACTAGGAAAAGTCCTAGAGTTTAACCTTCTAACCCGGTTGTCAACTTGTTGCGAACAACAAGTCAACTTAGTATAGATAGGTATCGATCCAAGGGACGGCAAAAAAGAAAAGTCGAAATCCAAATCCGATCACAAGTACAAGAATTAAATCCCGATTTGAGAGAGTTGTTAATACTAAGAAAAAAAATTAAATTGCTGAAATAAAATTTAACTAATCAAGAAATAAAGATCTGGGGTCCGGAAGATCACCACCAAAACCACGTTCCTATTCAACTAATCAAATTCTAAACTTCAAGGATCAAATCAGGATATTGTGTTTACATGTCCTTACGGACAAACTCACAAAGGTCAGACTTCCCGTGAACCCGTTGGTCCCGGCGTTCACGGATCATTGCCCAACCGTCCAACATGCCATTATCTACGGTCATATCAAAAAGCATGTGAATTCAAACCGGCATTCAAACCCAAGGCTCAGGTGGTCGCGTCACCAAGGATTATAACAAGAATAAGATTAAATAGACTAAAAGATGATAATCGTAATTAAGGGACTATTGTTTCATTCTTAAAGAGATCCACGGTCATATCACTCTATAAGAATATATCAGATCATCCAAATAACCACAAAGAAACAGAGAGAAGACATTTGTTCGATGGAGAAATATAATTGATTATATTGAATAGAACCGGGATAAGGGGCTATTTCCATTCCCCAGAGAGATTTACTCAGACATAACAAGACCAGAAGAATTACAAACTAAAATGAGATCCAACATTATACAAGATGTGGTCTACAACTAAAAATTAGATGAAATAGAATGAAGAATGGAATGTTTTTACAAGTGAAGAGTCCCTCCTTTTATAGGAGAGGGAGGGGGTAGGATGCCCTCAAAAGAGGGGGAAAAAAGAGAGGGAGACCAATTTTTGAATTTTCTGGATCTGGTCAAATCGAAAGTTGATTGTCTTTAATTATCTTGACCATGTAACTCCCTTTAATGCAGATTCCCGCAACAACGATTTCGAACGTATTTTTCTCCCATTAAAAGCACAAACGCTGTCTAAGTAATAGGATTTTATTTTAGGAAATTAAATTCCCTTTCCAATGAATACTTGTGTACTCAATTTGGAGTTCGAATGCAAAAGTTATGTCACTTTTGGTGGAGGGTATATATGAATTTCAGGACTACTGCAAATTGTATAATTTTCCTACAAAACCCAAGAAAATAGAATTAAAACTCCAATTAAAGATAAAAATCTAAAATTAATTATGAAACTAAGAGAATAAATAACAAAATAAACCTAAACAAATATCAAAAATATATAAATAAAAGGGATAAATATACATTTATCACATATGCATTGGGTAGCTACACTACTCTGCACCTTGTTCTCACCATTTCACTAGGTGACATGACTGGACTATCTATTGTGTGTAGGACACTTGGTTTTGCTAATTTGGTTTTGTTTTCCAATTGGCTCGAGCCTCGACATTTTTCTCAAACGTCCGTCTTCTCAGAGAAAAACTATATAATATTTTATTATATATATGTAAATATGAAAATGTGTCCCTCAAACTAGAGAGTAGTTAGTGTTCATGCAACCTAAGTGAAAGGGGGTGACATCAGTCTAGCAGAGAGAGTATATCTAGAATAGATGTCTAGAGCCTTATAAGAATATGTGATAGATAGATTGATAATAGATTGATAGATGATGTAAGCAAGGATGATCTAATATAAATTTGATCTCTGAGGTATATGTTGTTTATAAAGACCTAAGTTGTAAATGAGGTATGAATCCAAATTTGGATAATCTAAGCTAAGTCTTGATGATAAAATTACGTAATCTTCCTTACTTAAGATGAGCTAAGTTAAGATAACGTTGAATATGCATGAGCCTCAAGCTCTTTTACAAAGGAGGACCTCCAGTATTAGGATAAGATATGTGGTGAACTCTAGAGATAGTGAGACCCACAAGGAGAAGGTCATAGGACATAGCCTCCAATATATGAGAAATATGAAATATGTTTAAAATGATGTGTCCTATACTAGATTACTCTTGAGTAGATGAGTTGAGTCCTTTTGCATGATTCAATCCTATATGTGAGAGTTGGGTAAAATATAATATGATGGGTAGAATACTCATAAAGTGAAAGTCAATCCTTTGATTGAGTTAGGTCCTAGCTTGAGTGACATATGTTTGTGAATCTCATCATTAGTTGCAACTGAGGTGGTATATGAAATTGTAGTTCTTAGAGTAAAATTCCTTGTGCATAAGATGCTCATAAATTTTGTTCCTTCCTTATCTCTTTCTTAATATATGATGCTAGAAACCTCACTTGAACTATATTGATGATTATGTATGAATAGTCACTCAGATAAGCTTGATCTAGTAATTTATCCTTCACTCTACAACACACGTGATATGCATAAGTTTGAAATCATGAGGTTTCCTTAGTATACTTTTTCTTCCCTTCATATCATACATGAAAGATGTAAGTTTTAAATCATAAGCTTTAAAAAAAATCTTTGGATCATAGCTTACATGATCATAGAATATAGTTCTTAACACTGATCCTTCTCAATCTATTCTTATAAGCTTAAGCATAACTGTCACACAATAGGAGGAAACCCTAATAGGTAAATAAATAAATAAAAATCAAGCCCTTATGTAATGATGAAATTCTAGTTTGAGGTAATTATAAACATGAGTAGTGGTGTTTAGCGTGTTAACTCTATTGTACAATGACATGAAATCTTCCTACCACCTTGCACAAGTTAGTGGGGTGAAAGATTAGACCTTGCATAATACCTTCTCAACCCATATGTGTGTTCAAACCCTAATTCTTAGGTCAATAAGGGGTGTAAATCCTAAATACTAGAATGTTAAGTTATTACCAATCTACATAAATGATGCTTCCATCTATATAAGGTGGTGTGGGTACACCCTATGTGTCTTAATATCCTCAGAGGACAACTAAGGTACACCCTAGATGCTTTACATCCCAACATGTTGACTTGGGATACATATAGAAATATGATAACTTTGGCACCTAGAAGTGGTGACGTACGTTAATTTGAAATCCTTGATCTCACTTTGAGTATACGATTAGTTGAATTTTGAAGACAAAATTCCAAATAAGGTGGGGTGAATGTGATGACCTCAAATTTAGGATTTTCATACCCAATATAGTTTTTGAAGTTCATGATTACTCTGATTGGTTAATTCTATGATGGGATGATATTTATTCAAACATGAATACAAGGCCATTAGAGAATTATGTACATATATATGGTTAACATGAGTGTTTGTCCAATGCTGATTAATTATGAAGTGAAGTGTCCCACTAAGTATACATGGATTTTAAATTATTACATGATGAACTTCAAGGTGTGATGTGGTCAAATGATGTAAGTTAGACTTATTTTATCAAAATTAGATTGTTAGTCAAATTGAATCCAAGGTTTATAAACATGTATCTACGGTTACTTGAAGAACTTATTTACATGACCAAATATTGAGTTTTGTGTCTCAAGATTTAATAGAAGCGACTTTAGGATGCTATGAACATAAGACAAAATCTCAGGATGTTTGACGATTCTTATAGAGATATATTATTAATCAAAGTTGATTGTGATATATATGGTGCTGAGTTTGAACTTTAGTCATTTGGTTTTTCTTTCTAGTCAAATAGTTGTGACATTTTGATGTCACACAGGCTTGCCCGTTACTTGGCACGACCCTTTGGCTTGATGATGCAGCGTGATATCATCCCTTAGTAGAGAGGATCTAACGACCAGCACGTCATCTTCCACCTCCGGGTTAAACGGAGCAAAATCATGACTTGGCTGCGATTCGTACTGGCCTCAAAACATTGTACTCGCGGTTCTGTTGGATAGATTAGCATACAAAATGGATCTCATTCACTGCAGGCGTCATAATGACTGCCTGCTTGGAAGTTTTTGTGTATATTAGTGAAGGAATAAGCCCTCTTCATCGCAACTCTCCCCACCAGCAGTAGAAGATGGTAGATTCAAAAGAGATGAGTGGACTAAAGGATGTTAGGAGGAGGTTCAGTTCAATAGTAGTGACCCTTGTAGATCCGCGAGGCCTTGTGGGTGGTCTTCTGATGATGGTGAGTAGCTTCCATGGCCCCGAAGCTCACCCTTTGGGGCAAGGACAACATCCTTTGGGGTGGTATCTTCTTTCTCTCCCACCACCTCTAGATCACATCGTCGACTTCATTGCGGGGCCAAGCACTGTTTCTGTGATTTAGTTGAGTGAGGCGGTCGCAAAGGGATAAATCCCCAATTTGACCACCTACCCCGCCGTGACCTCCAGCCTGAGTACGACATTGGGTAAGCAACATCTCCTCACCATTGAAGCCCGATGAGGAGGCTATGGAAGCAACCGCAAAGCTTCGAGGGAGGTTTGTGCTCCATTAGAGCTACCGCTCATGAACTTTTTCCTCGTCGAAGATCCCATTCGCGGTGGATCTCTGGTGCAGAGGGCCAGCATCTCGTGCAAAAACGGAGGCCACGGTCAGGCAACGCGCGACGGGGGTGAGAAAATAACAAACCAGACCATAGTAGGGTCAGCCTGCTCAATCACTGTGAACCGAACGGGTTGCAGGCATCCAACCGGCCCACTGGAAACCAAGGGGCCACTCCTTCTGGGCCACATGCTGGAGATCATGAACTCAAGGGGTGAGATCTGATGACTGTAGATTTTCCAATCCAGGTAAAACAACTTTTAATCAACAAAATATGTTCAAATCTTCCAAAAACCATAAAAAATAGATCCCTTGGACAATAAATCTCCCAAAAATAATGTTGGACTCAGAAAAATGTCCTCTTTCTTATGAAACCTCTAGAACATACTTTTAAGACATATTTGTTGGTGATATTTAGTTTAGTTTATAATGCTCCTTTAATATTTTATCGAATGAAATAAATAATATCCGATTGAGATTAATTCTCATTAATTGTCCTAGAACCCTAATGATGATATACATCCATATTTAGACTCAGATCCAAGTAATATATCTAAATAATAGGTATTTTTCTATTAAAGACTATTTAAATGCTTCCAATCCCATTTTCGTTCTAGAAAATATACAAAACATCAGAAAAATATGAAATTCGTACCAGACTTTAATAATGACATATAGATCAGACTAAAAATATTAGACACCATCCTAACATTAGATTGAGCTAGGTTTGACCAAAACCCTAATTTGGACCTAAAATATCATTAATAATGGTGAACTTTGTATTAATGATGATTAATTGTTATTAATCAGGTGATGAACAGATTATCTAGATGATCATGATATGTGAGGAATATCTGAACTCAGGTACATCGATATAATTATATGACTAGATTTGCTGGATGTTAAATATATGTACTTGCTTGCTTGTATTTGAAATACATTGTTGGATGTAGATTTATGTATATTTACAATTTTTTCACCTTGAACATAAAAGAACATAAATGAGGATAAATGAAATGTAGTTACTAGTGGTGCTCATTAAACTCCCTATTAGAGAGGGAAAACTTAATGTTAACTAGCACCTCCCTAGAGTACACGGTATACGGGGAGATCCCTAGAGTACAAGGTACACGGGGAAGGGCCCACCATTTATGTTTGTGCTAAATCCACCATAGTAATGCATATTCATTCTAAATGTGGCTAATAACTTAGGATTACCTTATTTTCTACCTTTAAGTAACATTTTCTTTCTCTTTCTTCAATTTTGAGTATATTATACGCCAGCATAGTATAGCTTTTAATTCCATGTACCAACTTTTGTTGATGATATTGTTTCTCATATTTTCTAGGTCCAGAGCTAGAATGGGATAAAAGAATAGGATGTGAGCAAGCTGTATAGGTTATACCTATTGTCTAAGATCCTGCTAGCATACATGTTCATAGACTTGTAAAATTCTCTTTCAATATACAATTGTAAGTTATTTTGTAATAATGTACATGTTGAATGCTGAGATGTGTTATGGTGTATGTATAGTTGTTTGTTCATGTATGCAAAAATTGCTTCCTCAATGCACTCTGATACAATTGCCTAACATTTTCGGATTTTGTCTTCTCATCTCCATGGGGTTTTGAGAAGGTGAAAATTTGGGGACGTTACAGTTGGTATCAGAGCATGAACAATAACTACACCTGACAATTGCTCACCACAAAACATAAAAACTAAATTTCACCTCTCACATTAAATCCTAGAAACTTAGTAAGTTGTTCTATAGGAATAAGGTTTGACTTAGCCTCTAGGTTAGAACCTAGATGTTCGAGAACTAGGTTTAGACAGGTGTGTGAAACCCTATTCATATAGAGATCATATGCATTGGGTAGCTACACTAGTCTACACCTTGTTCTCACCATTTCACTAGGTGACATGACTGGACTATCTACTGTGTGTAGGACACTCGGTTTTGCTGATTTGGTTTTGTTTTCCAATCGGCTCGAGCCTCGACAGTTTTCTCAGATGTTCGTCTTCTCAGAGAAAAACTATATAATATTTTATTATATATATGTAAATATGAAAATGTGTCCCTCACACTAGAGAGTAGTTAGTGTTCATGCAACCTAAGTGAAAGGGGGGTGACATCAGTCTAGAAGAGAGAGTATATCTAGAATAGATGTCTAGAGCCTTATAAGGATATGTGATAGATAGATTGACAATAGACTAATAGATGATGTAAGAAAGGATGATCTAATATAAATTCGATCTCTGAGGTATATGTTGTTTATAAAGACCTAAGTTGTAAATGAGGTATGAATCCAAATTTGGATAATCTAAGCTAAGTCTTGATGATAAAAGTACATACTCTTCCTTACTTAAGATGAGATATGTTAAGATAACATTGAATATGCATGAGCCTCAAGCTCTTTTACAAAGGAGGACCTCCGGTGTTAGGATAAGATATGTGGTGAACTCCAGAGAGAGTGAGACCCACAAGGAGAAGGTCATAGGACCTAGCCTCCAATATATGAGAAATATGAAATATGTTTAAAATTATGTGTCCTACACTAGATTACTCTTGAGTAGATGAGTTGAGTCCTTTTGCATGATTCAATCCTATATGTGATAGTTGGGTAAAATATAATATGATGAGTAGAATACTCATAAAGTGAAAGTCAATCCTTTGATTGAGTTAGGTCCTAGCTTGAGTGACATATGTTTGTGAATCTCATCATTAGTTGCAACTGAGGTGGTATATGAAATTGTAGTTCTTAGAGTAAAATTCCTTGTGCATAAGATGCTCATAAATGTTGTTCCTTCCTTATCTCTTTCTTAATATATGATGCTAGAAACCTCACTTGAACTATATTGATGATTATGTATGAATAGTCACTCAGATAAGCTTGATCTAGTAATTTATCCTTCACTCTACAACACACGTGATATGCATAAGTTTGAAATCATGAGGTTTCCTTAGTATACTTTCTCTTCCCTTCATATCATACATGAAAGATGTAAGTTTGAAATCATATGCTTAAAAAAAATCTTTGGATCATAGCTTACATGATCATAGAATATAGTTCTTAACACTGATCCTTCTCAATATATTCTTCTAAGCTTAAGCATAACTCTCACACAATAGGGGGAAACCCTAATAGGTAAATAAATAAATAAAAATCAAGCCCTAATGTAATGATGAAATTCTAGTATGAGGTAATTATAAACTGGAGTAGTGGTGTTTAGCGTGTTAACTCTATTGTACAATGACATGAAATCTTCCTACCACCTTGTACAAGTTAGTGGGGTGAAAGATTAGACCTTGCATAATACCTTCTCAACCCATATGTGTGATCAAACCCTAATTCTTAGGTCAATAAGGGGTGTAAATCCTAAATACTAGAATGGTAAGTTATTACCAATCTACATAAATGATGCTTCCATCTATATAAGGTGGTGTGGGTACACCATATGTGTCTTAATATCCTAAGAGGACAACTAAGGTAAACCCTAGATGCTCTAGATCCCAACATGTTGACTTGGGATACATATAGAAATATGATAACTTTGGCACCTAGAAGTAGTGACGTACGTTAATTTTAAATCCTTGATGTCACTTTGAGTATAAGATTAGTTGAATTTTGAGGACGAAATTCCATATAAGGTGGGGTGAATGTGATGACCTCAGTTTTAGGATTTTCATACCCAATATAGTTTTTGAAGTTCATGATTAATCGGATTGGTTAATTCTATTATGGGATGATATTTATTCAAACATTACTACAAGGCCATTAGAGAATTATGTACATATATATGGTTAACATGAGTGTTTGTCCAATGATGATTAATTATGAAGTGAAGTGTGCGACTAAGTATACATGGATTTTAAATTATTACATGATGAACTTCAAGGTGTGATGTGGTCAAATGATGTAAGTTAGACTTATTTTATCAGAAGTAGATGGTTACTCAAATTGAATCCAAGGTTTATAAACATGTATCTACGGTTACTTGAAGAACTTATTTACACGACTAAATATTGAGTTTTGTGTCTCAAGATTTGATAGAAGCGACTTTAGGTTGCTATGAACATAAGCCAAAAATCTCAGGATGTTTGAAGATTCTTATAGAGATATATTATTAATCAAAGTTATTTGTAATATATATATATGGTGCTGAGTTTGAACTTTAGTCGTTTGGTTTTTCTTTCTAGTCAAATAGTTGTGACATTTTGATGTCACACAGGCTTGCCCATTACTTGGCATGACCCTTTGGCTTGATGATGCATCGTGATATCATCCCTCAGTAGAGAGGATCTAACGAACAGCAAGTCATCTTCCACCTCCGGGTTAAACGGAGCAAAATCATGACTTGGCCGCGATTCTTACTATCCTCAAACCATTGTACTTGCGGTTCTGTTGGATGGAATAGCATAGAAAATGGGTCTCATTCACTGTAGGCGTTATAATGACCGTCTGCGTGGAAGTTGTGGTGCATATTAGTGAAGGAATAAGCCCTCTTCATCTCAGCTCTCCCCACCGGCAGTAGAAGATGGTAGATTGAAAAGAGATGAGTGGACTAAAGGATGTTAGGATGAGGTTTAGTTCAATAGTAGTGACCCTTGTAGATTCACGAGGCCTTATGGGTGGTCTTTCGATGATGGTGAGCAGCTTCCATGGCCCCCAAGCTCACCCTTTGGGGCAAGGGCAACATCCTTTGGGGTGGTGTCTTCTTTCTCTCCCACCACCTCTAGATCACATCGTCGACTTCGTTGAGGGGCCAAGAACACTTTCTGCGATTCTGTTGAGTGAGGCAGTCGCAAAGGGATGAACCCCCGATTTGACCACCTGCCCCGCCGTGACCTCCAGCCAGAGTACGACATTGGGTAAGCAACATCTCCTCACCATGGAAGCCCGCCGAGGAGGCTATGGAAGCAACCGCGAAGCTTCGAGGGACGTTTGTGCGCCATGAGAGCTACCACTCATGCACTTTTTACTCGTCGGAGATCATGTTCTCTATGGATCTCTGGAGTAGAGGGCCGGCATCTCATGCACAAACAGAGGCCACAATCGGGCAACACGCGATGAGTGCGAGCAAAGAACAAACCGGACTAGAGTAGGGTCCGCCTGCTCAATCCCTATGAACCGAACAGGTTGTAGGCATCCTACCGGCCCACTGGAAACCAAGGGGCCCCTCCTTCTGGGCCACATGTTGGAGATCATGAACTCAAGGGGTTAGATCCGACGAATGTAGATTTTCCAATCCAGGTAAAACAACTTTTAATCAACAGAATATGTTCAAATCTTCCAAAAACCATAGAAATTATATCCTTTGGATAATAAATCTCCCAAAAATAATGTTGGACTCAAAAAAATGTCCTCTTTGTTATGAAACCTCTAGAACATACTTTTAAGACATATTTGTTGGTGATATTTAATTTAGTTTATAATTCTTCTTTTAATAGTTTATTGAATGAAATAAATAATATCCGATTGAGATTAATTCTCATAAATTGTCCTAGAACCCTAATGATGATATACATCCATAATTAGACTCGGATCCGAGTAATATATCTAAATAATAGGTCTTTTTCTATTAAAGACTATTTAGATGCTTCCAATCCCATTTTAGTTCTAGAAAATATACAAAACATCAGAAAAATATGAAATTCGTACCAGACCTTAATAATGACATATAGATCAGACTAAAAATATTAGACACCATCCTAACATCAGATTGATCTAGGTTTGACCAAAACCCTAATTTGGACCTAAAATATCATTAATAATGGTGAACTTTGTATTAATGATGATTAATTGTTATTAATCAGGTGATGATCAGATTATCTAGATGATCATGGATATGTGAGGAATATTTGAACTCAGGTATGTGGATATAATTATATGATTAGATTTGCTGGATGTTAAATATATGTACTTGCTTGCTTGTATTTGAAATACATTGTTGGATGTAGATGTATGTATATTGACAATTTTTCCGCCTTGAACATAAAAGAACATAAATGAGGATAAATGAAATGCAGTTACTAGTGGTGCTCATTAAACTCCCTATTAGAGAGGGAAAACTTAATGTTGACTAGCACCTCCCTAGAGTACACGGTATACGGGGAGATCCCTAGAGTACAAGGTACACGGGGAAGGTCCCACCATTTATGTTTGTGCTAAGTCCACCATAGTAATGCATATTCATTCTAAATGTGGTTAATAACTTGGGATTACCTGATTTTCTGCCTTTAAGTAACGTTTTCTTTCTCTTTCTTCAATTTCGAGTATATTATATGCTAGCATAGTATAGCTTTTAATTCCACGTACCAACTTTTGTTGATGATTTTGTTTCTCATGTTTTCTAGGTCCAGAGCTAGAATGGGATAAAAGAATAGGATGTGAGCAAGTTGTATAGGTTATACCTATTGTCTAAGATCCTGCTAGCATACATGTTCATAGACTTGTAAAATTCTCTTTCAATATACAATTGTAAGTTATTTTGTAATAATGTACATGTTGAATGCTGAGATGTATTATGGTGTATGTATAGTTGTTTGTTCATGTATGCACAAATTGCTTCCGCAACGCACTCTGATACAATTGCCTAACATATTCGGATTTTGTCTTCTCACCTCCATGGGGTTTTGAGAAGGTGAAAATCTGGGGACATGGTTAGTATTTTAAGAATTTCTCATTATAGAGGCATGGCTAGCAACATTAGACATAGCTAGCAGCATAATCTTAACTATTAGTGTCAGTATATTTGACAACATAAACAGGTTTATAGCATGAGCATATATACATCATAAGCATGTCTATCATCTATTATTATACTATAAATCATCTCTATATAAAAAGAGCAAATCAGGTTATCATCCAATGTGAGGCGTTGTATATAACCCTAAACAGATATGCTACACGGATGTATTACATCTGTAACATACTAGAATTAGAACCCTACCTTAGTAGTTTGACCCCTTTGACTTAGCCAAACAAGGATAAGCTAATACATGTAATTAAGCCAATAATGAAATATAAAATGTGCCATAAGAAGTTTAACATAATAAATCGAGTATACTAATCACATATGACACATATGGAGGTAATAAGAGCATAATTGGTTGAATAATGAGCTACTGGGCCACTAATGAGCCATAGGACATATCTCATAAAAAAGAAATCCCAAAAGTGAAATTGAAGTTTAAAATCATGTTCATTGGGTCCCAATTGCCTAGAGAGTCAAGTTACACATTATTCACATAATAATAATTTATTTAATTCAAATTGGAAAAGAATATGTGAGTTTTCCCCAAAAATATCAAATAAAATAATAAATAACTCCAAAAGAGGAAAATAATCTTAGATTTGTAATCTACATAATAAATATCGACTTTGGGTGAATTTTCATCCAATTTGGAGAAAGATTGCTTAAAAGGTGAAATTAGGAGAAAGAAAGTGTAGAACCTTCAAAATATTCAATAAATATGCAAACAACTCCAATATGTAACATTGATGGCAAATTCATATCC
This sequence comes from Alisma plantago-aquatica, assembly GCA_963693085.1. Lineage (NCBI taxonomy): Eukaryota > Viridiplantae > Streptophyta > Magnoliopsida > Alismatales > Alismataceae > Alisma > Alisma plantago-aquatica. The sequence goes on from OY856409.1 coordinate 1,845,713,808, forward strand.
AACACATTACATATGACTTGTGGGTCTAGTTTCATCAAATTTGGATAATCCTAATGCCATTAATGAAGGAGGAAAGAGAAAATGAGATTTGATTTATTTAACACATTTAAAATTTCTAAAAAGGCAAAACTAAGTGTATAATTGGAATTTACATGCTTTAAATGGCCTCTATGAAAAATTCTACTTAATTTGGATAAGGTTTGAACCCTTAAATGATGAGAGAGAAAAAGATAACGTTTCAAATTAATTAAAATTGAATTTGATAAAATTTCCTTTAAAGTTTCCCTGTCACGCAGATTTGTATTTTCACTTTTGTTCTCGACTGTTCGATCCTGGATCTAACGGCAGAGGATTTGTCTCCAACCTTGGGTAGGATACTGCCCTGTGTGAACAATAGACTAAATCTTGCGATGCCTATATATTTCTCGTTTCTTGATGGTTTGCTAAGGTTTCTTCTCCTATGCGATCGTGAGTCAATTTCACACCTACCTATCCTATATTTGTTAAGGTTTTTCTCTCTAGAATCCTAGGTCGACAAGAGTTTCCCTTTTCGTTTACTCTATTTTCCCATTCTCAAGTTTTCCTCGATGAACCCTGAACTCACACCTATATATATGGCCTTCCCCACGACCCCAGAACATCCAACGACCATATCCAATAGCCCCTTTGGTCTCATTTTCTCTTCTACCCTCATTCCCTTCTCCATCTTCCTTTTCCGACAATGATTGTTGGATCCTAGATGCGTGATTAGATGCTCTAGAGGAGGGTGAATAGAGTTGAATGCACTTAAACAAAATTTATTAGACCTTCAAGATATATCATAAGATAAGGTTTCTAAATAGAAAATTTATGTGCAACTAAAGCATGCATAGCAAGGATGAGAGAGATTGAGCAAACACAAGTAGACAAGCTATTTAGAGTGGTTCCACACTTCAAACTAGAAGTATTGCAGTCCACTTACCTAGAGAGGTCAACCTCTAGGATTTCCTAACCATTGCATTCTTATATTCATTCATAAGACTTATAATACATGACCAAACAAAGGACTTGTCTATCAAATACAAAGAGTCTTCAACCTTACCAAGGACTTACCCACTTTGTAAGGAGTCTTCCGCCTTCTTCCAAGGACTTACCTACTCTTGCACAAGTCTTCAGCCTTGTAGGAATTACCCACTCTTCTTGGATCTTCCGCCTTTGACTTCACCTTCACTCGGAGAAGCTTCCACCAAGGACTTACCCACTTGAGCAAGGAGTCTTCTGCCTTCACCAAGGGCTTACCCACTCTAGCTCCAAGTCTTCAGCCTTGATCTTCACCAAGGGATGCCTTCCCTTTTTCTTCTTCACATCTCTTAGCCAAGAGAGAGAACATTCATCTTCATGATTGGAATGAGAGAAAGGAGAGGCGGTGGAAGTGAGAGCTTCACAAGATATACATGTAGGACTAACTCTCTTACAGATTTCCTACTCACTCTAATGGATGTAGCAAGTGATTAATCTTAGAGAGAGAGGAGGCTATAGGAAGCACTCAACTATAGAATAGGAACCTCACATAGAGTTTTGCAATGAATGCTCAACCTTGGAATGAAGCCCAAGGGGTCCTATTTATAGCTAGGGATGCCTCTTAGCCTTTGGGAACACTTGAGAACAAAAACTAGCCGTTTTGTGGCTTGCAACAGATATATTTTCACTTGTTGCAACTTCACAATGGCTAGAAGAACTTTTCTGTACAGTGCAATCGGTCGAGTTTCTATAAGGATAACTCGACCGTTAGAGTAAAAGACAAAGTCGATATTCAGACCATCGGTCGAGTTTGTCCTAGGGAAACTCGACCGACCAATGAAAATTGAATTGGTCTGATACTCCATCGGTTGAGTTCTGTGTAGTGTAAACTCGACCGATCAAAAGTCATTTTCAAGATCCAATTAGGACCGGTCGAGTTTGCAGGTCACAGAACTCTACCGATGAACAGCCTGATGTGAATTTTGGAAAATGGCTTTTGAGTGCTTAAACATTCGATCTAAGTGCTCCTGATTTTTTCTAAGCTTAATTACAAGTCATACAATCATTACAAGTGATTTACAACATGATTCTAATGGATTTACATCATATTACAAAAATGTGCACTTGTATTGACTTTGACTTGACTTTTCTCCAATTTGAGATGCGCAAGTTAGGGGATTTGGAGTGTGTCTATACCTAATCTGAAATCACTCAAGTAGAGACATTAGACACCAATATGTGGAATGGTTAGTCATCATCAAAACACGGGTTTAGTCAATTTAGATGTGAGTCAACATTGACCTAATTGACCTTGAGTCAACATTCTCCCCTTTTTTGAAGATGACAAGCCATTTCATAAATATATTGAAAGCTTTTAAGTAAAATCATACCTTCATAGAAACCTAGGGGTTTCAATAGAATGGAGTTCATATGCTCCCCCTCAATTGATGTGCATGGAGTTTTCATACTCCCCCTCAATTGATGTTTTTTCTCCTGCATGGTTAGCTTTCATAACATTTATAGAAACTATGTCTTCTACTCATATATGTTCTACACATATATGTCTTCTCCCCTTTACCTACTCCCTTTACATGAATATATTTCTCTTCTTCATGTAATACATGCCTTCTTCCTCTTTTAAAAAAAGACATACCTTTCTCCCCCTTTGTCATTTCAAAAATTGGGGTTATGAAGAAATAAGAAACATCACGTGTTAAAGAGAAAGGAGATAACACAAATATATATAAGGAGAGTAGAAGAGCACAGATAGGGGCTTGTCCAAGCATAGAAAGAAAACCAAGTTAAAGCATATACTTGAACAACCCAAAATGCAAGATAAAGTGTTGCAGAAAAATAATAAATTGCAATTTTGACCCTCAAGATGACATAATTTGCCCAAAGAGTATCAGGGCTCATGGCGGAGCAATGAGCCTTGCTCAAAAGGTCATTTCTGCATTAAAAAAACACTACTCTTGCAGCAAAAACTGAAACTGGAGCAAATCTGCATAAAATCCAAACATACTCCATTTTCTACATATAATGTAGATCTATGTACCATGCATCACAATGTTATGCAAGAAACTCAAGATAGTAGATATGCAATTCAAGGAACAATCTTGAGCATGTATGAGACAAGATACAAGCATAGCATATAGATGAGCAAAGATGCCAACTATAAACAAGGTTAGAACTACATGTATGTGAACTACTAGTAGATGTTATCACAAGTTAGGACTACTAGTAGGATCTAGATCATAGCAAGAGATACCAAAAGATACACAAGATAAAGCAAGCTATGAGTAGATGTAGAGATATATCCAAACAAAGAGATATGCAATTTTAGAAGCATGGAAGGATATAACTCACTAGATATGCATCCTTACCAAAAGATGATTACCACTAAGAACCTCAAGGTTGTATCAAAATAAGATATACACCTAGATAGATGTAGCAAGTTAGAGTACAACGGAAGCAATTTTAGACACAACCAAGAGATCCAAAGAGATCATCATCAAAACCTGCAAGACAACTCAAAGCAAGTAATTGCAAGATATAGATATGCCAATTTAGAGCAATTAGAGAGATAGAGTTGTAAGCAAGATAGGAAATTTAGAACATGGCAATATGCATATATAAAGGAACCAAAGGAGTGCCAAAGAATAAGGCTATTGGTTGAGAAAATTTAGTTGAGAGGGAAATTCTCATTCAATAAGCCAAATGTATATTCTATGCACAGTGTTATCGGTCCAGTTCTGTGCATTGACAACTCGACCGATGACAGCTGTTGGAAACACCCATTGGTGCCTATCGGTCGAGTTTCTATCAGTACAAACTCGATCAACAGAGCAGCTGTCAAAGAGCACATATATTTCATAAAAACATATTTAAGGCATGCTAAATATACAAACCATATCCAAACATGTCTAAGCAAGTTGGTAATGCACTATAGAAGCATTAGAAACAGTTTTTGAGCAAGAGTGTGAAGAGAAACACAAAATACCACTTTTGACTCAAAAACCATATGTATAGTGCACACTAACTTGACAAAAACAAGTTAGAAATGGTTATAAGCAAGAAAACTTTTACCTTTGTGCTTACCATTGCTTTTCCACTTGTTTTCACCTCATACACATCTCACCTTTCTTCTTTCATGTGGATTGAGAAGTTAATTTGCAATTCAATGGCTCAAGTCAATCCATTTTCAAGTACCTACAAGAAGAAAGATGAAATGGTCCCCAATCATGTTTTTGGGTCCAGAGGGCTTAGCTTAGCAACCCAAGTCCTATTGATCTTGGGTGCTTTCCTAAAAGGACAACAAGTAGAATAATGACCAAATTCATTGCAATAGTTTCATGTGCCCATAGTCTTAGAACTAGAGGATTCTCCATGGAAGATTGGAGGTCCTTTACCTTTTTTGTTCCTTTGACTACCATCATACCCCAAACCATGTCTACCAATTTGTTTCGTAGTATGGTGTAGGATATCTTACTGACTAAGAATCTTTGCAAAGAAGATCTCAAACTATCATTATCATGCATAAGAGAAGTAATAGTAGAAGACAATTGATTAATATTATCTCTAACATGCAGAAGATCATTTTCTAAGCCAAGAGCTTTTGTCATGAAGGACTCTTTATCAATATGAAGAGCAGCAACATCATTCTCTCTACTAGTAGAACTAGAACAAGATTCATGCACATTGATTTTAGCAAGCAATGAGGCATTTTCTGTTTCTAATTCTTGCAAAGCAAAATCTTTGTCCTTGTTTTCAGATTTAAGAACATCAATATCATGCATGAGAGAATCAACAATTATAGTATGCTCTTCATTAGAACTAGGAATGAGAGGTTGAGCTTCTAGAAATCTAACCTTGTCAAGCAAGCTAGAATTTTCAAGTTTGAGAGAATCTACTTGACCAAGACAAGCATTTTTATCATCAAGCAAGCAAGAATTAGCATGTTCAAGATCATCTAGTTCTACATGCAAATTATCAACAATTCTAGCAAGCTTTTTCTTTTTCCTTTTATAAGACTTAAGAGAGGCACAAGTATCATGAATAATAGAAATCAAAGACTCTTTATCTAAAGAGTTTAGATTTACCTCACTTGAGTCTTTATTTGATGATGCTATAAGAGAAAAATGGCATTCTCCTTCATCACTAGAGCTTGAGCTTGATCCTTCACTTGAATCTTCACTTGAGCTTGAGTCAGAGGAGCCACTTGAGCTTGAGTGTCATTTCTCCTTCTTCTTGTGAAGATGAGTCTTTTTGCCTTGTGGGCAATCTTCCTTGTAGTGACCCTTCTTTCCACATGTAAAGAATCAGATGGAGGAGGACTTGCCTTTGTAGAATCTATCCTTGGAGTACATGGCATCTTCTTCAACTTGAGAGGATGGAGAATCTTGACCAATAATAGCCTTGATTTGAGCTTTGATTTCATCCTTCTTCATTCTCTTGAGTTCTTTCTCCTCTTGTCTTTCTACTTCCTCCCTCTTGTCAAGTGTGGCTTCATGTGCTTGTAGATTTTCAATGAGCTCTTCAATAGGGACGTCCTTAAGTGACCTTGCTTCTTCAATGGAGGTCACCTTGGGTTCCCACCTCTTGGGAAGAGTTTTAAGGATCTGTGAGTTGATCTCTCCACTAGACATAGGATGACCTAGAACAGCAACACCATTCACAATGGTGTTGAGCCTTGAGTACATGTTGGCTATCCTCTCCTCCTTTCCCATCTTGAAGTTCTCAAGTATCCCTTTGAGCATGTAGACTTTGCTTTCCTTCACTTGATATGACTCTTCATAAGTGATGTATAGCTTTCTCCATACCTCATAGGTTGTTTCACATGAAGAAATCTGGTTGAACTCGGTGGGGGTCATGGAGGCATAGATGATGTGCATGGCTATGGCATTTAAGGTTGCCTTCTTCAAGGTGGCTTCATCCCATTCTTCAATCTTTGTCTTTGGTAGCATGTATGGGTTGTCCACCATTTTCCACATCTCAAGACTTGATCCTTGAATGTAGAATTGAAGCCTTCTTCTCCGATAGAGGAAATTGCTCCCATCAAAGATTGGAAGGCTGATCAAGTATCTCCCTCCTTGGTAGTCACCCATCTTCTCCTACTTGTAGAAGTATGCTTGGAGAAGACCCGCTATGATACCAATTGTTGGATCCTAGATGGGTGATTAGATGCTCTAGAGGGGGGGTGAATAGATCTGAATGCACTTAAACAAATTCATTAGACCTTCAAGATATATCACAAGATAAGGTTGCTAAATAGGAGATTTGTGTGCAACTAAAGCATGCATAGAAAAGATGAGAGAGATTGAGCAAACACAAGTAGACAAGCTATTTAGAGTGGTTCCACACTTCAAACTAGAAGTATGTCAGTCCACTTACCTAGAGAGGTCAACCTCTAGGATTTCCTAACCATTGCATTCTTATATTCATTCATAAGACTTACAATACATGACCAAACAAAGGACTTATCTATCCAATATAAAGAGTCTTCAACCTTACCAAGGACTTACCCACTTTTCAAGGAGTCTTCTGCCTTCTTCCAAGGACTTACCTACTCTTACACAAGTCTTCAGCCTTGTAGGAATTACCCACTCTTCTTGGATCTTCTGCCTTTGACTTCACCTTCACTCGGAGAAGCTTCCACCAAGGACTTACCCACTTGAGCAAGGAGTCTTCTGCCTTCACCAAGGGCTTATCCACTCTAGCTCCAAGTCTTCAGCCTTGATCTTCACCAAGGGATGCCTTCCCTTATTCTTCTTCACCTCTCTTAGCCAAGAGAGAGAACCTTCATCTTCATGATTGGAATGAGAGAAAGGAGAGGTGGTAGAAGTGAGAGCTTCACAAGATATACATGTAGGACTAGCTCTCTTACATATTTCCTACTCACTCTAATGGATGTAGCAAGTTATTAAGCTTAGAGAGAGAGAGGAGGTTGTAGGAAGCACTCAACTATACAATAGGAACCTCACATAGAGTTTTGCAATGAATGTTGACCTTGGAATGAAGCCCAAGGGGTCCTATTTATAGCTGGGGATGCCTCTTAGCCTTTGGGAACACTTAAGAATTAAAACTAGCCATTTTGTGGCTTGCAACGGATATATTTTCACTTGTTGCAACTCCACAACGGCTAGAAGCACTTTTCTGCACTTTTCCATACAGTGCAATCGGTTGAGTTTCTATAAGGGTAACTCGACCGATAGAGTAAAAGATAAAGGTGATATTCAGACCATCGGTCGAGTTTGTCTTGGGGAAACTCGATCGACCAATGAAAATAAAATTGGTCTGGTACTCCATCGGTCGAGTTCTGTGTAGTGTAAGCTCGACCGATCAAAAGTCATTTTCAAGATCCAATCAGGATCGGTCGAGTTTTTAGGTCACAGAACTCGACCGATTAACAGTCTGATGTGAATTTTGGAAAATGGCTTTTGAGTGCTTAAACATTCGATCTAAGTGATGCTGATTTTTTCTAAGCTTAATTTTAAATCATACAATCATTACAAGTGATTTACAACATGATTCTAATGGATTTACATCATATTACAAAAATGTGTACTTGTATTGACTTTGACTTGTCTTTTCTCCCATTTGAGATGCGTAAGTTAGGGCATTTGGAGTGTGTCTATACCTAATATGAAATCACTCAAGTAGAGACATTAGACACCAATATGTGGAATGGTTAGTCATCATCAAAACATGGGTTTAGTCAATTTAGACGTGAGTCAACATTAACCTAATTGACCTTGAGTGAACAATGATGAGCTCGACCGTGGTGCTTTGGTGTTCGGTAGTGTTGGTTCTTTGCTTGGTTCACTTCGCAGAGGTGTAGGCTCGCTTCGGATATCTTTAGTTTGTGTGATTATTAGGTAATGAATTTTTTCCCTTTTCTTCTGCTCTCTGGTCATTTTGTTAATTACCAAGTTGTTTTTGTCTTCTCGCCTATCTTTCTTGGTGTTTCACTTCAGTTTTAGTTGCATGACCTTCCTCCGACCTCAGTTTGGTTCCTATTGGGCTCGTCTTCTCTGCTCGGGTTCTCTGGTTATTCCAGTAGTGGCGACTGATCTTCCTATGGCTATACTTAACTATCTTCATCACGGTTTTGCTCATCAAGTTCGTCGGGATCTTTGGAGCAAGGTTCTTGTTGAACCCATCGCTTGATTCTCTTCAGTTTGGGCGCTAGATCTTGGTGATCACCTCATTGTGCCTGTGTTTGTGAGGAGATCGTGGGGGAAACTAAAGCCCTGTGATATACCCTCTCTACCCTCCTCTTTCATTCTCATTTTAGTTTTATCAACGAGGGGTAAATATGTCTTTTCACTCCGTCGCTTCTCTTTGCTTTTCACGCACGCAACGCTGAGTTGGATGAGTGCTTCGTTGACATGGGCAGCTTGGATTGGTCGGCCGAGTCCGCGTTGGCCTCTCCCTCCCTCTCTTCTCTATTTCAGATCTGTATGTTGACTTGGTATTTCCCTATTTTCTTATTGGTTGGTTATATAGAATGCATAACAAGTTCTAGATTAATCAAAAAATATGCATAAATACTCAATAAAATGAGAAAAATGTAACCTTTCTTTTGGTATGGGTTTTATCGCCTGAATCCAATGTCTTATGATAAGTGATTTTAATATGTTACTCCAATTAAGTAATAACTTGTAAAATTCATAACTATATATATATATATATTAGAAAAATATAATAAAATATGTTTTGAACTTATAAAAATATAACATAAAATATGGCATTGTTTTGATAACCTAATTCACCAATAATAAAAAGGCAATTTTAAGGGTTTTGAATAATTAATGGAAACCTAACGCTAATTCCATATAAATGCATCATAGGTTCTTTGGAGGCCTAGGCTTGGACCTAGATGTGGCTTTGTATCCCCTATTCCTCGATGTTGAGCAATTCACCTATCTTGTCATTCTTTTGACTTTGGCCTACACATGTCTATTCTCTTGATATCATGGTTTGTTATGGACTTAGATATTGTCTTGATATTTATCTTATGACTTGGTGTATATTGGTCTTATATATTGTCATATGCCCACTTTGAAGTGGATGTTTATATATTTATGTTGTCCATTGTGTGATGGCAACATTGTATAATTTTGACCATACTTTTCTACTTGCCTTCACATTTTACATGCTATGCGATTCAGTAGCAGTAGAGTAGTGTAAATTACATTGGTTTTTGGGCAGTATTCCCCTATTATTTATTGAGGAGAGTGGTGGTATTCCATTCTCAATTCTATATATATTTGGGAGATTGGCAGTATTACTTTCTCTATCAGGTTTCAAGTTTATGAGATTTGACCGCCTATGTGTTTATATTATTCTAGGGCTATGTTTATCTCACATGCATGCAGGTTATGATGATGATTGTGGGGTGTGTGCACTACTTTCTTTATGTGCCAGTATTGCACAATATTTATTTTTTGTTTATGGCAAGTATCTTCTTTTATTATGTGATGATGATTCCTTTCTTTTATGCCCTTATGGGTAGTCCTTATCTCTTGCATGGGAAGCATTTGTTCTTGATGTCCTTTGGTCAATATATTGCTCAAGTTTTCTTTAGTATGCACATACCAACTTTTTGCAGATGTATCCTCTTTTCTTTTCCTTTGGTGGGGTATGCTTCCAACCCCAGGTTAGATTCAAAGAGAGGAGAACTTCGACATCAACCTTTGTAGCTGAGATTTTTGGGGACTTGAGGAGGTGGTTAGATGACCCTCAGCTTGATCTTTGACTTATATGTTTCGTTTTCCTTTTTGGACACCCATGTGTGGTGAAGAGATGTATAATGTTATCAAGCTTTATAAATTGTTAGAAAATGATCTTTTCCGCTGCTACTCATTGTGTTATGATACATACATGTTGAATGAATTGGTCTTCATCCCTTTGGTGAAAAATTTTATGTGGTGTTTGGTTCAAGGGATGTTACCTTTTCTTTTCTAGTAGGGAGTGGTTCCTCTCTGGGATCCCACTCCTTACATCATGGTATCAAAGCCACTTGGAGTCAGTTATCTAACTATTTCAAACTCATCTCCCTTAGGATGTTTACCTTTATCTTAGGTTGCTTATACTTAGTATCCTTGCCTTGTGCAGGCAAAAACACTAATGGTGGGAGATAACTTGATGGTTGACAACCAGTTCAGTTACGAGACACCCCAAAACCCTATGTTTGGTTAGGGGACCTCAGCTTCTTCTAGTACGGGTGTAGTCATCTCTCCAGAGAAAGAGTTGCCTATGTTTCGACAACTTTTTTCTTCTTCCATGGCGGGGAAGATGAAAGACTTGTCTGTACCTAAAAAGCCTAAGGAGTTCTCAATCATGGAGTTCATGAAGATGCAACCACCCTCCTTCAAGGGAGAAGGTGAGATAGAGATGATCGACAAAGCTGATGATTGGGTGTTAGCCATAGAGAGGACTTTTGATGGTATGGCATGTCCTCCATGTTGGATCCTAGATGGGTGATTGGATGCTCTAGAGGGGGGGTGAATAGAGCTGAATGTACTTAAACAAAATTCATTAGACCTTCAAGATATATCAAAAGATAAGGTTGCTAAATAGGAAGTTTGAGTGCAACTAAAACATGCATAGAAAGGGGGAGAGAGTTTGAACAAACACCAATTGACAAGCTGTTTAGAGTGGTTCCACACTTCAAACTAGAGTGGTTCCACACTTCAAACATTGCACTCTTATATTCATTCATAAGACTAACAATACATGACCACTAAAGGACTTACCCATCCAAGCACCAAGAGCATTCCACCTTACCAAGGACTTACCCACTTTGCCAAGAGTCTTCAGTCTTCTCCAAGGTCTTACCCACTCTAGCACAAGTCTTCCGCCTTTAAGGACTTTTCTACTCTTCTTGGATCTTCAGCCTTTGACTTCACCTTCACTCAGAGAAGCTTCCACCAAGGACTTACCCACTTGAGCAAGGAGTCTTCTGCCTTCACCAAGGGCTTACCCACTCTTGCTCCAAGTATTCAGCCTTGATCTTCACCAAGGGACTCCTTCCCTTGTTCTTCTTCACCTCTCTTAGCCAAGAGAGAGATCCTTCATCTGCATGGTTGAAATGAGAGATAGGGAGGTGGTGGAAGTGAGAGTCTCACAAGATATACATGTAGGAATATCTCTCTTATAGATTTCCTACTCACTCTAACGAATGTAGCAAGTGATTATGCTTAGAGAGAGAGGAGATTGTAGGAGGCACTCAACTATAGACTAGGAACCTCATATAGAGTTTTGCATTGAATGTTCAACCTTGGAATGAAGCCCAAGGGGTCCTATTTATAGTTGGGGATGCCCCTTAGCCTTTGGGAACACTTAAGAACAAAAACTATCCATATTGTGGCTTGCAACGTATATATTTCCACTTGTTGCAACTCCACAATGGCTAGAAACACTTTTTTGTACTTTTCCGTATAGTTCAATTGGTCGAGTTTCTATAAAGGTAACTCGACCGATCCCACTAAAAGACAAGACCAATTTAGGCCATCGGTCGAGTTTGTCCTGGGGTAACTCGACCGATTCACTTAAATCAATTTTGGTCAGTAGAGGGATCGGTCGAGTTCTGTGAAGTGCAAACTCGACCGATCAAAAGTCATTTTCAAGATCCAATTAGGATCGGTCAAGTTTGCAACTCGACCGATGAACAGCCTGATGTGAATTTTAGAAAATAGCTTTTGAGTGCTTAAACATTTGATCTAAGTGCTCTTGATTTTTTCTAAGCTTAATTACAAGTCATACAATCATTACAAGTGATTTACAACATGATTCTAGTGGATTTACATCATATTACAAAAATGTGCACTTGTATGGACTTTGACTTGTCTTTTCTCCAAGTTGAGATGCACAAGTTAGGGCATTTGGAGTGTGTCTATACCTAATCTGAAATCACTCAAGTAGAGACATTAGACAAAAATAAATGGAATGGTTTAGTCATCATCAAAACACGGGTTTAGTCAATTGAGACCTTGAGTCAACACTCCACACCAGAAGGTTAGGTTTGCTTCATATGTCTTGGAAGGACCAGTAAGAGTTTGGTGGAATGGAATTGTAACTCCCCTCCCTAGGGTTTCATACGTAACCAGCGGAAGCACAGCCTAATCCCCAGCATTATCCATAATGTGGAGTACTTGGCATTTCAGGGAGGGTTGTCACATACATGATCACATATCAAGAAATAAATAACACTTGGCATTATCGAAACATAGATTCATACATAAGTTCTTCTTGGAAAGAAAACTACATCATGATTCTAAAGGTATGATAAACATAAACTAGATAACATGTAAAAGATAGGATCTCCATAGATGGACGTCCCACCAAGCAACAACTTCTTAGATTCTTAGAACTCCTTAAGCTGATTCCTTCCCTTTAGCTCCAACTTCTATGGACATCTCATCCCCAGCCATGTAAAGGAAAAACATTCATGGTAAGTAAGAGGCATTGGCATATTATAAGACATAAAAATAACATATAAAGATGATTTGACAGAAACATGAACATGCATTAACATTAATCATTTCTTGGCATCTTTTACATAACTGGGATTTCTCCCCATGAACCATAATGGGAATTTATTCCCTCTTAAACATGAATGGGATTTCTCCCTCTTAATCTTAATTTCATGAATCTTAATCATAATCCATAGCAATAATGAGATTTTCTATACTTAGACTTAACTTATAGCAATCAACCATTCAACAAACATATACTTTGAGCAAAACATGTACTTATCATGACTTTAGCATAAAGTGCTTAACAATAGTCATAAACACTCAATAAAGAAAATTTAGTAATGCCAAGGTCATGGCCCACTTACCTTGAGCTAAAGGACCTAAGTCAAACCTCATTTGACTGATTGGATTCCCTTAAACACCTAAAATTAGCATGCATATCATTCATCATACATCTTTAAACCCTAATTCGTTCATATATAAATTGAGATGTGAAAATAGAGAAATCAGTCGATAAAAATCATAAAATCAGATTCCTAATCAAAAACCCTTTCCAAAACATATTTTTGCTCTTTTTTCTGAGCATCGAGCGATTTAATACAAATTTACAAAGAACAAACCAATGACAAAACAAGAAAAAACCACGTATATATATACACCCAAAACTAGTGGGTTGGGTCTGAGTTGAACCAATAAGCTTGGCTAACTAGCAAGAAGGATCGCCACTGAGGACTCACGATCAAAGAAGGGAGGACAGGTGAAAAGCTGAAAATACCCTCGTGGTGGGAATCATCGAATTAAAAATGGCAGGGGTATCAAGGTCATTTTAGGACCTGGATTGCTCCTCACTCACACAACGCGAGCCATGGCTCCATTAGTAAGGATGGAGGATCAATCCCAGATCTTGCAAGTGGAAGGTCGATGTTCCTGGATAACTGAGGTTCTCTGTGGCTTCCTTATGCCAAGACGAATCTATTGAGCTAAAGCTCAGGTCCAGGGGCGACCTTGAACTTTAGGAGCTCCTCAGTCATGGCAGTACAGGAAGAGCATGACCAGGAGCTCTGGAAGAGAGCCATGAAGACCATACGAAGATTATGGAGGACAATTCACACAGACGAGCCCGATTTGGAGGACCAAACATCTGGGGCAAGGGACTGTTGTGTCCCAAGCTTGCCGAAAAACACAGCAAAACAGGGGCAGAGACCCGGAGTCTCAAACCATCGAACCACAAAACCAAACCACACACGAGGTATCAGAGAATGGTCGTCGGGAACAAGGGAAGCCAACCATGAAGATTGTGTGGTCGGAGGAGCACCTACGTGGCCTAGGTCGAGGATGTCGTTGGGGTCAGAAACTAGTCTATAGGACCCATTGCCTGAGGAAAATCCAGGGCAAACCAAGTAGTCGAGAACAAAGCAAGTGAGCTGAGGATACTCATCGCGGCCGCAATCGGACTAGGGAGGCCAGAGATGTTGGGGCGAGGTCAGGGTTGCCGAAGAGGTACCTCGAGTAGGTCGGGGAGCTTTGGGGTCCTAGGAGTTCAATTGAGGGCATAGGAGCACTGAGTGAAGGTCGTAGATGGATTTCAAGATCTCAAATAGTCACAAGAGGGGTCTCTAATGGTCTTTGTAGTCCCCTTGTATAGAAGGGCAAGAGTGCCATTTTGGGCATTTCATCAAAAGGCCATTAGGGGAGGTAAGTAAAGGGTCGTTGGGTTCTTCTTGACTTCATGGTGTTGTTGGTGAAAGAATTAAGGGAAATGGTGCCTTGTGGAGTGAGAACGTGGTGGGGGAAATAATAGCCTGTGAAACGGTTCTGACTGTGGGCTAAGTGGAGGTAGATGATGATAGGATGGTCGTTGATCGTCGATCGGACGATGCCGATAACACGCATGATAAATAAATTCTAGGGTAATGTGTGACAGTCATTAAGGTGCGAACATTAGAGAAATGAATGCAACTGATGTAATTTCGATTGATTCTCTAGAAAAACTATATTCAAATCTCTCTCAAATTAATTGGGAGGTCAAACATGGTTCAAATGACTTCAAATTTGAACCATCGGAAAAATAGAGGGTCTAGAATATTCATGTGGGGTTAGGTTTTGTTTTTGGGCATATCTTGGTCCTTAACTTCTATAGTAGCCATTAAAAGACATTAAAGGTGATATATTTGAAAAGATCTTTTATTATTGAACTCATAGGTCATAAATATACAAGGAAACATTTTCTACAAGTAAACCATGAATGAACATAATTTTCTTCACATGAAACGAAATTGTAAAGCTAACATGGGAAATTTGCATAGAAGTCCTCAACAATTATACTATTAGAAAAAGAGCATGCAAATAATAAAATACTTTGAAAATTTTCATACAAAGAGTGGGATGTTATAATACTACCCACCTTAAATAAATTTCATCCTCGAAATTTCCTAGATTTTTGACCCACCTTAAGGGTTTCACATAAACTTGCAAATTTTCCATACAAATTTTCATTATAAAAGAGGCATACATAAACAAAGCATTATTATTCAACATAAATTACTTAACTATCCTCACCTTGATCGTCTTCCTCTTCTCCATCCAAAATTTTCATGGTGAAGAGCCTTGGTTTAACCTTGGGTGGAGGATTTGGGTTCTTAGCTTGGTTATGGTTGGGATCCTTCTTTGCAAGATTAGGGCAATTAGGCTTGATATGCCCTTCCTCACCAAAATAGTAGAAAACAGAAGTCCCAAACCTACAAGGACCACCATGACTTCTCTTACATGTAGGGCATGGGGTTCTCCCATTCTCAGAAGAAGGTTCAGGGGCTTTTCTCTTGTGGTTGGAGGATGGAGGGGGTTGATGGTGATGATTGTTTTGGGGTACCTCCTTCTTAGGATTCCTCCCAGGGTGATCCTCCAATTCTAAGGCTGCATCTAGGGTTGATTGCATGGTCCTATGACCTCTACCAAACAAGGCATAACTTAGGTCAGGTTTAATCCCTCTAATAAACTTCTTAGCTCTCTTTTGCTCAGTGTACTCAAGACCATGCTTTTGGAGCTTACGAAACTTCATGGCATACTCAGTGACAGTCATGTCACCCACTTTCTTAAAGTTAACAAACTCATCCTCCTTCCTTTCTAACATGGCTTCAGATACATAATGGTCATTAAAGACTTCTACAAACTCACCCCAAGTGAAAGGAGGGTCATCTTCATTCCTAGAGGCTAAGAGGTTTTCCCACCAAGTACGGGCTACACCCTTGAGCATATGGGTGGCAAATCTAACCCTACTACATGGGGGACACTCTCTCTAAAGCAATGTTCCATGTTGCTAAGCCACTCCTCATCCTTGGTTACTACATCAACCTCATCTTCACCATGGAAAGCATCGGGTCTAATCTTCAAGAAATCTATGAGGGAGATCTCATGTAGTCTAGGTGGAGTTCTAGGTTGGAGGGCATTGGTCAAGGCTACTACTAGGGCATCTAGGGTGACTTGTGGAGGGACTCGGTTCATGTCTTTAGTCTTATCACCACTAGAGGATCCTTGTGAGGGCCTTGACTCACCAACCTTCTCCTTCTTCTTAGGGGCCGTCTGAAAGGGTAAACATAACATGATATTACAACATAATATGAATCTCTATTGTTGCATTAGTGGCCATCTATTCCTTTCTCTGATACCATTAATGTAACACCCCTCCCTAGGGTTTCATACATAACCAGCGGAAGCACAGCCTAATCCCCATCATTATCCATAATGTGGGGTACTTGGCATTTCAGGGAGGGTTGTCACATACATGATCTCATATCAAGAAATAAATATCAATTGTCATTATCGAAACATAGATTCATATATAAGTTCTTCTTAGAAAGAAAACTACATCATGATTATAAAGGTATGCTAAAAGTAAACTAGATAACATGTAAAAGATAGGATCTCCATAGATGGACGTCTCACCAGGAAACAACTTCTTAGATTCTTAGAACTCCTTAAGTTGATTCCTTCCCTTTGGCTCCAACTTCTACGGACATCTCGTCCCCAGCCATGCAAAGGAAAAACGTTCATGGTAAGTAAGCGGCATTGGCTTATTATAAGACACAAAAATAACATATAAAGATGATTTGACATAAACATGAACATGCATTAACATTAATCATTTCTTGGCATCTTTTACATAAATAATTTGACAAGAAGTATATGCTCCTCTCTTAATGCCCCATAAGGAGCCCATAATGCTCGAAAAGCCCATAATTGCTCGAAAAGCCCATAATGCTCAGAAAGCCCATAACAAGGTGCATATAAATCTAAATCAAATTCCCTTAACCATGATCTTTCTTAGACTTAATTATCTTCTTAATGACTTAGACTTGATCTTAATGGGATTACTCCCTCTTGAACATAACAGGGATTTCTCCCCATGAACCATAATGGGAATTTCTTCCCTCTTAAGCATGAATGGAGTTTCTCCCTCTTAATCTTGATTTCATGAATCTTAATCATAATCCATAGCATTAATGATATTTTCTATACTTAGACTTAACTTATAGCAATCAACCATTCAATAAACATATATTATGAGCAAAACATGTACTTATCATGACTTTCACATAAAGTACTTAACAATAGTCATAAACACTCAATAAAGAAAATTTAATAATGCCAAGGGCATGGCCCACTTACCTTGAGCTAAAGAACCTAAGTCAAACCTAGTTTGACTAATTGGATTCCCTTAAACACCTAAAATTAGCATGCATATCCTTCATCATACATTTTTAAACCCTAATTCGTTCATATATAAATTGATATGTGAAAATAGAGAAATCAGTTGATAAAAATCATAAAATCAGATTCCTCATCAAAAACCCTTTCCAAAACATATTTTTCTCATTTTTCTTAGCATCGAGCAATTTAATACGAATTTACAAAGAACAGATCGATGCCAAAACAAGAAAAAGCCACGTATATATATACCCAAAACCATTGGGCTGGGTCTGAGTTGGACCAATCAAGCTTGGCCAACTAGTGAGAAGGCTCGCCACTGGGGACTCGCGATCAAAGAAGGGAGGACAGGTGAAAACCCAAAAATACCCTCGCGGTGGGAATTGTCGAATTAAAAATGATAGGGGTACCAAGGTCATTTCAGGACCTGGATTGCTCCTCGCTCACACAACGTGAGCCATGGATCCAGCAGTAAGGATGGAGGATCAATCCCAGATCTTATGAGTGGAAGGTCGACGTTCTTAGAGAACTAAGGTTCTCTATGGCTTCCTTATGCCAAGCTAAATCTATTGAGCTAAAGCTCAGGTCCAGGGGGCGACCTTGAACTTCAGGAGCTCCTCGGTCATGGCGGTACAGGAAGAGCAGGACCAGGAGCCATGGAAGAGAGTTATGAATGCCATACGAAGATGATGGAGGATAGTTCACAAAGACGATCCTGATTTGGAGGACCAAACATCTGGGGCAAGGGACTTTGTGTCCCAAACTTGCCAGAAAACACAGAAAAATAGGGGAAGAAGCCCAGAGTCTCAAACCATCGAACAAAAAAACCAAACCACACACGAGGTATCGGAGAATGGTCGGCGGGAATAAGGGAAGATAACTATGAAGATAGTGCGGCCGGAGGATAACCGGCGTGGCCTAGGCTGAGGATGTCGTCGGGGTCAGAAACTGGTCTATAGGACCCATTTCCTGGGGAAAATCTAGGGCAAACCAAGGAGTCGAGAACAAAGCAAGTGAGCCGAGGATACTCATCGCGGCCGCAATCGGACTAGGGAGGTCAGAGATGTTGGGGTGAGGTCAGGGTTTCTAGAGAGGTACCTCGAGTAGGTCGGGGAGCTTTGGGGTCCTGGGAGTTCAATTGAGGGTGGAGGAGTGTTGAGTGAAGGTCATACATGGATTTCAAGATCTCAAATTGTCACAAGGGGGGCCTCTAATGGTCTTTGTAGTCCCCTTGTAGAGAAGGGTGAGAGTGCCATTTTGGGTGTTTTGTCAAAAGGCCATTAGGGGAGGTGAGTAAAGGGTCGGTGGGTTCTTCTTGAATTCACGGTCTTGTTGGTGAAAGAATCAAGGGAAACGGTGCCTTGTGGAGTGAGAATGTGGTCGGGGAAACAATAGCCTGTGAAACGGTTCTGACCGCGGGCTAAGCGGAGGTAGATGATGATAGGATGGTCGTTGATCATCGATCAGACGATGCCTATAACATGCATGATAAATAAATTCCAGGGTAACGTGTGACATTCATTAAGGTGCAAACATTAGGGAAATGAATGTAACTGATGTAATTTCTATTGATTCTCTAGCAAAACTATATTCAAACCTCTCTCAAATTAATTGGGAGGTCAAACATAGTTCAAACGACTTCAAATTTGAACCATAGGTAAAATAGAGGGTCTAGAATATTCCTATGGGGTTAGGTTTCATTTTTGGGCATATCTTGGTCCATAACTTCTATAGTATCCATTAAAAGACATTAAAGGTGATATATTTGAAAAGATCTTTTATTATTGAACTCATAGGTCATAAATATACAAGGAAACATTTTCTACAAGTAAACCATGGATGAACATAATTTTCTTCACATGAAATGAAATTGTAAAGCTAACATGGGCAATTTGCATAGAGGTCCTCAACAATTATACTATTATAAAAAGAGCATGCAAAGAATAAAATACTTTGAAAATTGCATACAAAGAGTGGGATGTTATAGGAATTGCAAGGACAAGCAATATCTTAACCATGTCTTGGGTTGAATTTTTGGCTCTCTTCCGTGGGAAGTACATCTGTATTGCTTCTTTAAAGAAAAAGGAAGATGAGTTCTAATAGTTTGAAGCAAGGTTCCATGTCAGTGTCTAATTATGTACAAAGATTTGTGTTGCTTGAGAGATATGCTTTTGGACTTAGTGAATAACATAGAGCTGACCTATATCTGCAAGGACTCAACTACAATGTGGGTCGTGCTCTTATCCCACAACTTCCTTTGACCTTTCAACAGATGGTGGATAAAGATTTAGCTATATAATCTTACCCATGGTTTCAACCTAGGGAGTTTGACAAGAAGAGGATGTCCTCTGGTGATGAACATAAAAGAGACAGTTGTGCTAAGTGAAATAGACCCCATCCTCCTGGGAAGTGTCCTCATGATAGATATCAACAAGGTTCTTCAGTGACATGTCATTATTATAATGAACCTGGACACATCCGACCATATTTCCCTAAGCGTCATAATGGTCAAGCTACAATGCAACAACAGCAAGCACCTCCTCAGAATCAGGGCAACAATAATGGCAACAATAATAGAGGAAGACCTATGGAAAGAAAAGTTGGAAGAGTTTTTTGCTTTGGATGGTGAAGAAGTTAATGATGTTGAATAAGACCAAGTTAACCCATAGATCCTTAGATTAGACTTTACAAGTTATGTTTCATTTTTGCATGTTTCTTATGTAGTTGGATGTAAGAAGTGTAGTTAAACCTTTTATATCTGAAGTTTAGTTTGATATATTAAGATGAACCCTTTTAAAGGGTGGAAGATAAGTTTTCTTATGGATGTTTTGATTTTGAGGAAGAAATCCCTTTAAGGGGTGGTGTGTTGTAACATACCAGAACTAGAACCATACCTTAGTAGTTTGACCCCTTTTGTCGTAGCCAAACAAGGATAAGATAATACATGTAATTAAGCCAATAATGAAATATAAAATGTGCCACAAGAAGTGTAACATAATAAATCCAATATAATAATCATATATGACACATATGGAGGTAATAAGAACATAATTGGTTGAATAATGAGCTCATGAGCCACTAATGGGCCATAGGACATATCTCATAAAAAAGATATCCCAAAAGTGAAATCTAAGTTTAAAATTGTGTTCCTTGGGTCTCAATTGCCTTGGGAGTCAAGTTACACATTATTCACATAAAAATAATTCATTAAATTCAAATTGGAAAAGAAGATGTGAGTTTCCCCCAAAATATCAAATAAAAAAATAAATAACTCCAAAAGAGGAAAATAATCTTAGATTCATAATCTACATAATAAATATAGTCGTTGGATGAATTTTCATCCAATTTGGAGAAAGTTTGCTGAAAAGGTGAAATTAGGAGAGAGAAAGTGTGTAGAACCTTCAAAATATTAAATAAATATGCAAACAACTCCAATATGTAAAATTGATGGCAAACTCATATCCAACACATTAAATATGACTTGTGAGTCAATTTTCATCAAATTTGGATAATCCTAATGCCATTAATGAAGGAGGAAAGAGAAAATGAGATTTGATTTATTTAACACATTAAAAGTTTCCAAAAGCAAAACTAAGTGTATACTCAGAATTCACATGCCTTAGTTGGCCTCTATACAAAATTCCACTTAATTTGGATAAGGTTTGAACCATTAAATGATGAGAGAGAAAAAGATAATGTTTCACATTAATCAAAATTGAATTTGATAAAAATTCCTTTAAAGTTTCCCTATCACGCATATTTGTATTTTTGCTTTTTTTCTCAACCATTCGATCCTGGATCTAACGGTGGAGGAATCATCTCCTACCTTAGGTAGGAGACCGCCCCACCTGAACAGTAGACTGAATCTTGCGATGCATATATCTTTCCCATTTCTTAATGGTTTGCCGAGATTTCTTTGCCTATGCGATTGTGAGTCAATTTTGCACCTTCCTTTCCTATATTTGTTAGGGTTTTGCTCGCTGGAATCTCAGGTCGACAAGAGTTTCCCTTTTTTTACTCTATTTTCCCATTCTCGAGTTTTCCTTAATGAACCCTGAACTCACACCTATATATGGCCTTCCCCACGGCCCCAGAACATCCAGCAACCATCTCCAATAGCCGCTTTGGTCCCATTTTCTCTGCTACCCTCTTTCCCTTCTCCATCTTCCTTTTCCGACAATGGAGAGCTCAACCGTGATGCTTTGGTCTTCGATAGCAATGGTTATTTGCTTGGTTCACTTCGCAGAGGTGTAGGCTCACTTCGAAGACCTTCAGTTTGTGCAATTATCATGTAATGAAGTTTTGCCCTTTTCTTCTACTCTCTGGACGTTTTGTTAATTACTGAGTTGTGTTTGTCTTCTCGCCTGTCTTTCTTGGTGTTTCGCTTCGGTTTTAGTTGTTTGACCTTCCTTCGACCTCAGTTGGTTCCTCTTGGGCTTGTCTTCTCTGCTCGAGTTATCTGGTTGTTCCAGTAGTGATGTTCAGTCTTCCTCTGTCTATACTTAACCTTCTTCATCGCATTTTCTCTCTTTAGGTTCGTCGGGATCTTTAGAGGAAGGTTCGTGTTGAACCCATCGCTTGATTCTCTTCGGTTTGGGTGTTGGATCTCGGTGATCACCTCATTGTACCTGTGTTCACGAGGAGATCGTGGGGGAAACTAAAGCCCTGTGATATACCCTCTCTACCCACCTCTTTCATTCTCATTTTAGTTTTATCAGTGAGGGGTAAATATGTCTTTTTGGCCCATCCCTTCTCTTTGCTTTGTGCGTGCGGTGCTGAGTTGGACGAGTGCTTCGCTGACATGGGTGGCTTTAATTGAATGGCCCAGTCCTCGTAGGCCTCTCCCTCCCTCTCTTCTCTCTTTCGACTCTGTATGCTGACTTGGTATTTCTCTATTTTCTTATTGGCTGGTTTTATAAAAAGCATAACTAATTCTACATTAATCAAAAAATACGCATAAACATTCAATAAAATGAGAAAACTGTAAGCTTTCTTTGGGTATGGGTTTTGTCGTCTGAATCCAATGTCTTATGATAAGTAATTTTAATAGGTTACTCTAATTAAGTAATAAATTGTAAAATTCATAACTAAATATATATATATATATATATCAAGAAAATATAATAAAATATGTTTTGAACTCAAAAAAATATAACCTAAAATATGGTATGGTTTTGATAACCTAATTCACCAATAATAAAAAGGCGATTTTTAGGGTTTTGAATATTTAATGGAAACCTAACCCTAATTCCACATAAATGCATCATAGGTTCTTTGGAGGCCTAGGCTTGGACCTAGACTTGGCTTTGGACAAAGTAGACTCTGAAGCTGAGGTATGTTGTATCCCTATTCCTCTATGTTGAGCAATCCACCTATCTTATCATTCTTTTAACTTTGGCCTACACATGTGTCTATTCTCTGGATATCATGGTTCATATGAACTATCTTGCATGTTATGGACTTGGATATTCTCTTGATATCTATCTTATGCCTTGTTGCATGTTTGTCTTATATATTGTCATACGCCCACTTTGAAGTTGATGTTTATATGTTTGTGTTGTCCATTGTGTGATGGCAACATTGTATTATTCTGACCATACTTTTCTACTTACTTCCACATTTTACATGCTATGTGATTCAGTAGCACTAGAGTAGTATAAATTACATTGGTTTCTGGGCAGTATTCCCCTATTATTTATTGAGGAGAGTGGCAGTATTCCATTCTCAATTTTATATATATTTGGGAGATTGGCAGTATTCCTTTCTCTATCAGGTTTCAAGTTTATGAGACTTGACCACCTATGTGTTTATATTATTCTAGGGATATGTTTATCTCACATGCATGTAGGTTATGATGATGATTGTGGGGTGTGTGCCCTACTTTCTTTATGTGTCAGTATTGCACAATCTTTATTGTTTTGTTTATGGCAAGTATCTTATTTAATTATGTGATGATGATTCCTTTCTTTTATGCCCTTGTGGGTAGTCCTTATCTCTTGGATGGGAAGCATTTGTTTTTTATGTCCTTTAGTCAATATATTGCTCAAGTTTTCTTTAGTATGTGCATACCAGCTTTTTTCTGATGTATCCTCTTTTCTTTTCCTTTTGTGGGGTATGCTTCCAACCCCATGTTAGATTCAAAGAGAGGAGAACTTTGACATCAAACCTTTATAGCTGATCTTTTGGGAGACTTGAGGAGGTGGTTAGATGACCCTCGGCTTGATCTTTGGCTTATATGTTTAGTTTTCCTTTTTGCACACCCATGTGTGGTGAAGAGATGTATAATGTTATCAAGCTTTGTAAATTGTTAGATAATGATCTTTTCTGTTGCTACTCATTGTGTTATGATACACACATGTTGAATGAATTGGTCTTCATCCCTTTGGCAAAAAAAAATTATGTGGTGTTTGGTTCAAGGGATATTGTCTTTTCTTTTCTAGTAGGGAGTGGTTCCCCTCCGGGATCCCACTCCTTATAACATATTTCGTTAAGCCCTGAGAAAATTAAGGATACCACTCAAAATCCAACTTACCACTGCTAAGTTGAAATTAGTGTCATATAAGATCTAGGGAAGATTTGGACTCCAAAATCTTCTCTTTCCCCAGTCAGTAAGGGTTTGCTACAATGACACATAAGGTCAAGCTACCAATAGCCTAGTCTGTCCTTGGTATAGGTCACAGCACTAGTGAAAGGAGGTGGTTGCGCATGCCCTACCATCTGAGGTACAACCAAAGTTGTCCTCCAATCTCATCACATATATAATCACTGAGACACGACCGTAGTTATTCTCAAACTGAGGGCTAGGTATGATCGCAGGCATCCTCCCTAAACACTTGGATTCAGGATGACAAGCACCCTGCATACTCAATAGTATGCACTCTGAGTTTCCCTTAGGAATACTCGTTTCACCATCTTCCAAGTTCTAACACTAAATTGGATCTATGGCACAGGGTACTACATGATTAGAATTTCACTTGATTAGTTATTTCCAATTGTGTGAATCAAGGCTGCATCAAATAAGTAGACATACAAACCCTAATTCATCTCTAGTAGGCATTAACCTATAACAACTTCAGAAGATATAAAATAGATGAAACTTATCGTTCCCCATCTCATCATCACATGATACTATTCACTTTCCATTCATGAGACTACACTTATCATCATACTGTCACAGGATATAAATCCTTATCACAACATCATAGGGTATCAACCTTTGTAAACATAAGAGGATTATACTCATTCAGGGCTCAACCATGCCCAAAGGTCATTAAGACCACCATATCATTTCTTGTGAGTTCATCATTATCTTTCCATGCCTTATTGAAAGGATCGACATACATCACCATTCATGTGATACACAGGCTTAGCATGATAATGTATCAAACAACTAACATATGCTCACAAGATAGCATTATAGGATTATATTAGCATTAAGAGCATTCCTTTATTATACGAACATATAAGGAAGCTATATAATTTGCCATCATCAAACTGACAATGTACAAGTTTAGTATAAGAAAGCATAGATCATGAAACTATGATGACCACCAGTTAAACACATTAGAGATTCAATCAATCATTAGGGAGTATATTCTATCATTATATTAATCATTCAAAAAAGGATAATATGATTAATCACCATTCTCTACTTGCATTAGGTTTAGGTTTAGGTTTAGCAAGGTAGGTTACATTAAAGTTATATTTCAGAATTCATTCAGAAACCTTAACCCATAGCACCCCCATATAATCTTAGATGCATAAGTACAATATCATCATCACATTCCATACCATTCTCAAGTATGGATTCATGCATAACTCAGAATGCTACCCCTAGATTATAGTATACCAGTGTTCCACAAAAATAAGAGAGTATTGCATTGTTCTAGTATTCCACTAAGGAAGGTTGTTCATAGTTAATCATTATCACCTAAGTTCATTAGGATTAAGTGTAGCAAGCTATAATTCATTAGGGTTATATATCAACAAAATATGTTCATTATTCATTCTATTCATATGAGGAAAAATGTAAGACTACCTTATTAAGGGCAAACCTCCATTAGTTCCATCCTCATTCAACCCATGTCACCATACCACAACATCACCCAGAACCATTGGATGTTAAAAAGGTAAGACCATTGGTTATTTGCATAAATAAACACCTTAAACAAACCATCTGTAAAGCCATCAAGTTGTGACCTCGAAAGTGTCACCATTTAACCCTAGACATCCCTTATTTAACAACATAAAGGGTAACTATAGGTTTTGGGGCTAAAATCCATCATTGGTTGTACATTTTAAGTAAGCCATCATCTCAACCATCAAGCTCCTTAAATTGATCACATAAGGAAAACCATTGAATTCTGATTATTAGAAATCACATGTAATACTATAGGTTTAAATCAAAAAAATTGGATGTTGAAGCATACAATCTCAACCATTGGATAAAGTCCATTATTCAAAACTATTAGATGGAGAAATGTTAGATCTTAACCATTGGATCAGGTTCATATTTCAAAACCATCCATTGGAGTATAATTCTAACCATTAGATCAATTGAACCAAGAAACCATTGGTTTAGGGCTTAATTGAAGCCACATCTAAAACCTTGACTCACCATCAGTTGTCGTGAGTTGATCCACCATCAGTTGTGTCACATGGTGTCACCATCACTATCATCTTTCACCATCTGTTATTGCATTGATGTCACCATTGGTTGATATCTTCATTAGGGTACTTAGTGGTTGATCATTAAGCTTTTAATTGAGCCAAAACCTGACCTAAGGGGTGACCATTGGTTTTCACCATTGATTGACACCCTTGGTCACCGCCATCAGTTGTCAAGGTAGCAACCTCGTCGATTATTACATGGTATCACCATCGGTTGTGTGGTAGTGAAGGAAAAAGCTTGAAAATTCTAAATGTAGACCATCGATTGTTAGGTGCTTAGCACCATCGGTTGTTCTATCAACCTATTCTAGACCATCCTATACCTTAGGAAGGCCGTACACCTATTTAAAGATCATATATAACTAGAACAGAACAGGGAACACCATAAAAATTTGAAATCTCAAGAAAGCTTAGCTTCTTAAGGCTTAAATCACCATTTTTAAGCAAGAACCTGAGCTAACAAGCTTATAGTAAGAAATATAAGTAAATTGGGTTATAAAACTTTCCTATAGAGAGTAGGTCAGATCCCAAACAGAAAGAATCTCAAGAAAAGAAGGTAAGAAAACCAAGATATAGATCAGAATTTGGCCAAGTAGGCACTTTTCTCCGTAAGGAAGCAAAACCCTAGAAGAAGAAGCAAGAAAGGTAGATTCTTGAGTTCTAGAGCAACTTCTACCATGGAATGACATATTGCTGACCTGGAGAAAGGTAGGAGGAAGAATAAAGGAGAAATAAATGGAGGGAAGAAGGAGAAAAATACTCATTTAGGTCAAGATCACCAAAAAGGAAGCTATAGAAACCCTAAAGGAAGCAAAACAAAACCCTAGGTGCTTCCACCAAGTAGATCAGCACCTTCTTCTTCCTTGGGAAGATCCTCCACCTACCAGAATGGGAAAGAAGAGCTCTATAGATATAAGAATATATAGGGGACTAAAGGTTTCGTTTGGGTTCTTAAGGATAGGTATATAAAACTTTAGGATAAAGAAAAAGAAAAACTTGAGGTGTCCTAGTAGTTGTCCATGTGTCCATGGCCTTAAACTATTAAGGATATACAAGAAGCCACACAAGAAGATGCCCCACCATTCATGAATACCTTCTTAGCCACCATTTTTTGAATTTCCGAGCCAATCAAATAAACCATTGGTTGATAGCTCCAAAAGGTAGCTCATCCATAAAGGGGTAAACCCTAAAATACCCTTGAAGAAAACACCTCAAAACCAAGGTTCAACTAGGCGCCCCATGGCTCAACAAGCTCATAATGATAAGATAACATATAAGGAACATAATTCATGGGATAATTTTTCAATTAAAACATCATATTTGGGTAAATTTTATAAAAGTCCAAAATGTGTGTAAAATTGCATAACTTGCACAAAAAGTGCCCAAATTGGACTAAATTTGAAGCTTAATCTTTTCTTATTATTCCAAAGCATATCACAAGGTTATATTAGATTTCTAAGGATTAAATTATGATGATTAAGATTGTTCAACATTTTAAGCACGGTTAGGGGTATCTCAATTGGTATCTTGCAAGACATCATTTCTACTCAAGTAATTTGACAAGTTGGAGAACAACTTTGACCTGCAATTTGTGATTGGTGTTATATGTGATTGTATAGTTCCTTTATCCCTAATATCCATATTGAAATCGAGCCATGGAATTGTCATCCTCTTCAATGTTCAATCCATGTTGCTTAAACTTGAGTAGACTGTCTGAGATATATGTTCACTCAACATCATACATTGATTCATATGTGCATGGCCATGCTTTTATCAACCTTTCTTATCAAGTGGCCTCGATATCAAACTCCTTTAGGAGGGACAAATCCCATATACATCACTCATAGTCATTCCCCATGTGTCATAATGCATTTGAACATCACCTTTATGGCAACCCCTATTTAGGATCATGTTTGATGATGACAATGTACATCAAACAACATATGATGAGTGTGGTGATTTTAGGTCTAAGAACCAAAATAATCACAATCACTATGTGAGATGATTCTTACTACCATTCTATGGCTTCCGTGTTCACTCTCAAGGTGGGTCTGTCTAATACACTATTCTCTAATAAGTATCTATGTGTTTGTTTTGATATTTCATATCATGATTAATGAGATTTTTTTCATCGACCAACACAAACTCTAGTCTTAAGTCTTATTGTTGTCTATCGGCCTTCCATAATAACAATCTACTAGGGACATAACAAGAATTCTTATACCCTTAACATATGTATGATCAAATTATTCAAGTCCTCAACCCAAAGACATACATCATTGAGAAATATCATTCTTTAGACATTTATTATGTAACGTCATTATCTCATAATTGAATGAAATAGAAGAATTAGAAGATTAACTTTATTATTAATCAAATCATTTACAAGTTATGCCATTACAATCATCATATGATTGGCTCTCTGGGCATACATACGAACACTTTGATGAGATTCCCTTTGATGGTAGCAGGTTCACTTGGGTGGACAAGCAAAAATAAACCCCTACTTCCTAGGAGAGGTTGTCTGACCATTGTCCTTTCCTGGTCATGTTAGGGGTCGCTCACAACATCAAGTAGATTTTTTCCTTCATGACGGTCTGGTTCTCCCATGATTCATGTATGTTCACATTAGAACAGGGGTGGAAAAAGGAGGGTTGGGGTGATCTGGATTTTTGCTACTAGGCTAAGATGAAAATTTGAGATGATAGCTTAAGAACTAGAGAAAAACCACTTTTGGCAATATCTATATGAAGAAGAGAGGCATGGAAGACATTGTATACACAGTGTAGATGGAATTTGACAACAATGATTTGGTATAGTTAGAAGGTTTGCTTATGGAGGCTGAAAAGGAGTTGGAGGACATCCTAAGCATGAAAGAGATGATATGGAAGGATAAGGCAAGGATCTCATGGATGGAATATGGGGAGAGGAACACTCGGTTCTACCATACAGTTGTCAAAGAAAAGATAAATAGAGGCAATGTTACTTCAATCACACTTGAGGATGGGTCTACCTTTTTGACCCATAGATGATCATTGATCAGATTGCACTCATTTTCCACTCACTTATTGAGGATCTAGTTCATTGGATGAGGGTCATATCCCCACATTTTTAGAGGGGTTGGATAGGGTGTGGATAGGATAAGACAACATGGATTTGATGGATACCCCTCCTAAGCAAGAGGTGCGGGAAAAGATAGGCATGATAGATGCAATGGCCATGCCAAGCCCAAATGGTTTTGGGTTGAAGTTTTATAGGGAAAGATGGAAAATTATAAAGGGAGAATTCATGGTTCTCGTGAACCATATTTTCAAGGGAGGCCTGGTTCATAGAAGCATGTTGTCGTGTTGTAACATCCCAAAATTTTGAGAATGATTTAAGCCTTAGAATGAAATTTTATTAAATAAAAATAGTTGAGGGTCTTAATGCAAAAAGACCATGAATGAAATTTTTAAAAGATAATGGAGTGAGAAGAGTAAATAGGACTCAAAATACTTTTTTATCTTTCATATGTGTTACAATTAACTCAAAGATATAAATTTCAGTTTTCCTTTTCTCTCTTCTCTAAAGAAGTTACTCAAAAGAGATAGGTGCAAAAGGAAGATGAAATCACTTTTGAGTGGACACTAAGTTATTATCTCGAATTTTTGGCTCTAGATTTCACAAAGGAAAGTCCTTTTCACAATATCCAATCAATTAATACGTTAAAGTTAAAGTTAATTGACTAATAAAGAATTGAGTGGATTTCTAGAAAAGGTAGGTTGAGAGTAACCAATGGGTATAATTTGAGCCTAATTTACACCCTAGATAAATACACACCTACATAGGGGTCCTTGCCAACTTTGGATGCAAAAAGAAGTAATTTAATGTATTAAATTAATCAAATATACCTTTTACTTAAGGGGCAAGAAAAGGAAATCTAACTTTCATATTTTGGCCCCAAATCTTGCCCACATGTAGATTTAAATATTAAAAGTTGTACTTTAAAATTTGGGACCAATCCAAATTAAGGAGAAAGATATATGAATCATTTCATGTTTCCTAAAGTGAAAGGGTTAATTGATATAGATACTAAATGTCATAATTTAGGTTGAATAAGGAAACTATACCCAGACCCTTTTTATGTGTCACACATGTTGGGGAACATGGGATCAATATCTGATGACTTACAAGGCATCTCCTACCCCAGACCAAATAGGAAACCGGGAACAATGGCTCCCTATTTGTTTTCATGATTTCCTCTCTATCTGGTTCATGTGCAAGCCTAGAAATTCTCCCATTGTATCTGGGAGGAGATTCTGAGCACGTTCGTATCTAGTTTTTCTACCTTTGTAAGTATATCTGAGTTTTCCCCCTTTCTATGGTTTCTCATCGACCCACCTCCTTTGCCAAGGGATATACAAGGGGTAACAATCCCCTACGATGCCCTGGTACTGTATGCAAGGCACTACTCGAATCATTTGCCTTTGTCCTCAGTTTCCTTGCTACCCCCACATTTTTTCTTGCTCCTTCTCTAGTTCTCCACTACGGGGGGTGAACCCTCGTTCACCATGCTCCAAGCTCCCCTAAGAGAAATTGAAACCATGTGCGAGTCTGGCATGATGAAGTGGTGCAGTCGGAACCCTTTCCTGGCGATCAGAGGGTCTAAATCCCAAAGTCAACCACTGGGTTGACTCTCCATCGTGGAGCAAAAGGCTGCAAGGTTGAAGATGATATTGAAGGAATTTTCTGCTCTACCCTTGACTCTTTTGCTTATAGGTGAGGGTGTTTTTTGACCTTTCATGCCTTTTTTCAATTTCCTTGCTTGGCCATGTAAGTGTGGGTGTTGACATGGGACAAGTCAGTTGTCTCCTTTGTGGCCCCGTGACATGTTGTAATTACACAGTCAGCCACCTATGTGGTGAGTTGTGGTTGGCCCAGAACTATTTAACTTACAAAAATTCTAGAAAAAAATTGGTAAGTCCAAATCTAGCAAAATTATATATGATTTTGATCATAAAAAATCTAGAGAATCTAATGAAATTAGTTTCATGGCCTAATCTCCACTCAAATTTCAAAATTATATAAAAGTTCTATCTTTAATGTGATTTCATATGAGAAAAACCCTAATTTCATAAGATTAATAGAATTGATGACAATAACTTGTGTCATTGGACTTAATGTGCAAGTTTTGGATAAAAAGAGAATCTTGGATGTATTTTAGGAATAAGAATTCATAAGTTATCAAAATTAGGGTTTTAGGTGGTGAATGGAATACAAATTGATATGTTGAATGTTATGAACAGGGTGTTTAGGGTTTTCAAACCCCAAGGACATGATTAGGGTTTACTGAACCTAGGAAGGAAGATCAGATCTCCTCTAAGTGCAAGGTAAGTGGTCCATGCTAATTGAACATGATTAATGTTTGCTTTTATGTATGTGTGTATGCAATGAATGCTATGAATGTGTTATCTATTTCAATTGCTTAAAGTCCATGAATTTATGATGAATTCAATGTAATGTTTTACTATCCATATTATGGTTAACAGTGAAGTCAATATTAAGATTTAAGAGAAATTTAAGAGAAAGTTAAGAGTTTTAAGAGAAATATAATTATAAGATCTTGAGCAAGAGGCTCGTCAAAGCAAAACTAAGAAGCACTTCGGTGCATAAGAGAATAGACACTTTGGTGAAACCTAAGAGGCACTTCGGTGCAATCTAAGAGGCAATTAGGTGCATAAGAGAAGGGCACTTCAATGCAAACCCAGAGGATTTATATATAAGTCAAGATAAAAGAAGTAGTTTAAAATAAATTATGTCCCTTTTTCAATGTTTAGCGTTCAAAGTTTATTTTCAGTTTACATGCCTTCTCAAAGTCATAATATGTTAAATTACACTTACCATTGGTTTATGCATGGTTGGGGGCATGATGCCAGTAGGTAAGGAGAAAGCTTAGGAGGGAGAAGCTTTTGACATGCAAGAAATAGCTCAAGGAATCTTCAAGAAGAAAAGACCTAGTAGGGTGCCTTTTACTAAGACAATCTAGAGATTCAGATATCTTTTACATTATGTATAATCTTATCATCGAAATAGATTAGATGACCTTGATGTAGTTTCTCTTTTGCTAAAACTATGTATGAATCTGATTTCAATCAATGCAAAGTGTTTCATTTACTTTAAATTGCAAAGAATAGAATCTTGTGACGCCTCCCTTGAGTAAAGTGCTTCCACCTAGTAATACATTTATGTTGTGAAAAGTGGGGTGTTACAATATTGTATCAGAACAATTTAGTAAATGACCACTAGGCAAGGATGATTCACATAGTCCCCCTAAAATGAAGATATGAGATTAAGGTATAGGAAAGGAATCCAAGGAAGAGTATCAAACCCTAAGATAGCAAGAGTTTTCACCCTAGAGTAGAAATATAGTAGGGATAGTTGTATATCTAGTTTAGATCTTAGGTATTGACCTAATCTTAGCTAGTGGCATAACCTCACTTATCTCATTGGTTGGTACACAGCATGTGAGGAATGTAGAGGGATGCCATAAGCATTAGACTTATTGTGTGTCTTTCCCCTTCATAATAGTATGAGTGGTATGGGATACGTGTACTATTAGGTTGGTGAAAGGTAGCATAATAGGATCTCTCATCGTTGGGTATGTGCCTCATCAACACCTACTTGAGGATGTCAAAAAGATGGGTAATACAAAAGACCTAAAATAGATTGTCATCTACGCCTAATGTTAGAAATTCATGCCCTAGGTATATTTATGAGTTGGTTTCTTAACCCTAAGTATAAGTTGAGAAGATGAGGAGTAAAGTAAGGGTTAATTCATGTCCACATAATCATAATGAAATTTAGATGTCTTATGTAGGATAATTCTTTTATGCAACATAAATGAACCTTGAAATGTTAAATTTTATCAAGTGAAGGTATAAGCAAAACCCTAGGGTGGGTAGTAGCTAAGGAAAATTTTGAGGATGAAATTTATTTAAGCTGGGAATAATTGTAACATCCCTAAATTTTGAGAATAATTTAAGCCTTAAAATGAAGTTTTTCTTAAATAAAAATAGTTGAGGATCTTAATGCAAAAAGACCATGAATTAAATTTCTTCAAAGATAATGAAGTGATAAGAGTAAATAGGACTCAAAATACCTTTTTTCCCTTTCATATGTCTTACAATTAACTCAAAGATATAAATGTTGGTTTTCGTTTTCTCTCTCCTCCAAAGAAGTTACTCAAAAGAAAAAGGCACAAAAGGAAGATGAAATAACTTTTGAGTGGACAATAAGTTATTATCTCAAATTTTTGGCTCTATAGTTCACAATGGAAAGTAATTTTCGCAATATCCAATCAGTTACTTTAAAGTTAAAGTTCATTGACAAATAAGGAATTGTGTGGAAATTTCTAGAAAAGGTAGGTTGAGAGTAACCAATGGGCATAATTCGACCCTAACTTGCATCCATGATAAATATACACCTACATAGGGGTCCTTGCCAACTTTGGATGGGAAAAGAAGTAACTTAATGTATTAACTAAATCAAATGTGCCTTTTACTTAAGGGGCAAGAAAAAGATATATAACTTTTGTATTTTGGCCCCAAATCTTGCTTGTGTGTAGATTTAAATATTAAAAGATTTACTTTAAAATTTGGGATGGATCTAAATTAAGGAGAAAGAGGTATGAATTATTTAGTGTTTCCTAAAGTGAAAGGGTTAATTGATAAAAGATACTAAATGTCACAATTTAAGTTGAATAAGTAAACTATACCCAGACCCTTTTTATGTGTCGTGTGTTGGGGACCATAGGATCAAGATCTGATGACTTACAAGTCATCTCCTACCCCTGACCAAATAGGAAACTGGGAACATTGTCTCCCTATTTTTTTCACAATTTCCTCTCTATTTGGATCATGTGCACGCCTAGAAATTCTCCCATTGTATCCGAGAGGAGATTCCGAGCACATTCATATCTGGTTTTGCTACCTTTGTAAGGCTATCTGAGTTTCCCCCTTTCTGTGGATTCTCTATGACTCACCTCCTTTGCCAAGGGATATATAAGGGGTAACAATCCCCTGTGAGGCCTTGATATTGTTCATGAGGTGCTACTAGAGTCCTTTGCCTCTTCCCTCAATTTCCTTTCTAGCCCATGTTTCTTCTCACTCCTTCTCTAGTTCTCCGCCTCTAAGGGGGGTGGGGATGGGGGACCCTCGTTCACCTTGCTCCAAGCTCCCCTTAGAGGAATTGAAATCATGCACGAGTCTGGCATGATGAGGTGGTGTGGCTGGAACCCTTTCCTAGCGATCAGAGGGTCTGAAGCCCGAAGTCAACCACCGAGTTGACTCCCTACTCATGGAGAAGAAGGCTACAAGGTTGAAGGTAATATCAGAGAATTTTACCGCTCTACCCTCGACTTATAGGTGAGGGTGTTTTCTGACCTTTCATTTCTTTTTTCAATTTTCCTCTCCTGGCCACGTGAGCACAGCTACTGACATGGTGCAAGTTGGTTGGCTCCATTGTGGCCCCGCAGCATGATGGAATTACACAGTCATTCACCTATGTGGCGAGTTGTGGTTGACCCAAAACTATTTAACTTACAAAAATTATAGAAAATAATTGGGAAGTCCAAATCTAGCAAAATTATATATGATTTTGATCAAAAAAATCTAAGGAATCTAATGAAATTAGTTTCATGGCCTGATTTCCACTCAAATTTCAAAAGTATATATAAGTGTTATCTTTAATGTGATTACATATGAGAAAAATCCTAATTTCATAAGATTAATAGAATTGATGATAATAACTTGTTTCATTGAACTTAATGTGCAAGTTTTGGATAAAAAGAGAATCTTGGATGTATTTCAGGAATAAGAATTCATAAGTTATCAAAATTAGGGTTTCAGGTGATGAATGGAATACAAATTGATATGTTGAATGTTAAGAACACGGTGTTTAAGGTTTTCAAATCCCAAGGACATGTTAGGGTTTAGTGAACCTAGGAAGGAAGATTGGATCTCCTCTAAGTGCAAGGTAAGTGGTCCATGCTAATTGAACATGAGTAATGTTTGCATTTATGTATGTGTGTATGCAATGAATGTTATGAATGTGTTATCTATTTCAACTGCTTAAAGTCAATGAATTTGTGATTAATTGAATGTAATGTTTTACTGTCCGTATTATGGTTAAGAGTGAAGTCAATATTAAGATTTAAGAGAAATTTAATAGAACGTTAAGAGTTTTAAGAGAAAGATAATGTTAAAAAAATAATTTATATAAGATCCTCACCAAGAGACTCCTTAGAGCAAAACTAAGAGGCACTTCGATGCATAAGAGAAGAGGCACTTTGGTGCAACCCAAGAGGCATTTCGGTGCAATCCAAGAGGCACTTGGGTGCATAAGAGAAGAGTAACTTCAGTGCAAACCCTGAGGATTCATATATAAGTCAAGATAAAAGAAGTAATTTAAAAGAAATTGTGTCCCTTTTTCAATGTTTAATGTTCAAAGTTTATTTTTAGTTTACATGCTTTCTTAAAGTTATAATATGTTCAATTCCACTTACCAATGGTTTTATGCATGGATGGGGGTGTGATTCCCGCAGGTAAGGAGCAAGCTTAGGAGGGAGAAGCTTTTGACATGCAAGAAATAGCTCAATGAATTTTCAAGAAGAAAAGACCTAGTAGGGTGCCTTTTACCAAGACGATCTAGATATTTAGATATCTTTTACATTATGCATAATCTTATCATCAAAGTAGATTAGATGAACTTGATGTAGTTTCTCTTTTTTCAAAACTATGTATAAATCTGATTATAATCAATGCAAAGTGATTTATTTACTTTAAATTGCTAAGAATAGCATCTTGTGACCCCCCCTTGAGTAAGGTGCTTCCGCTCATAAATACATTTATGTTGTGAAAAGTGGGGTGTTACACATGTAATCTTGTTTTGAGACCGAAAGTAGACTCTCCTTCTAGTATAGAGTGGGACTTGCGGCCCATTTTAATTGAGAATGTATTACTAATAATTATAGCTAGAACTCTCAGTAACATACTGGCCCTGCTTCTTCCAGTGGCCATTTTTGTGGAACTGAGAGCCTTTGTCAAAGGCAAGGATGCTATGTCAAGCATACGTCTATAGAAGGAGTTGATATATGACATAAAACAAGTGGGAGAGATGAAGAACGTGGTAATAAAGTATGATATGAAGAAGGCATACAATTCAGTCAATTGGAGCTTCTTGAAACTTGTCTTAGAAAAGTTTGGCATGTTGAAAGAGGTGATCGATTTGTACTTGAGTTTGTTTAGTGGATCCTAGACCTTGATCTACATCAACAACATGACAAGTGGGTTCTTCCAGGCAAGGAGGGGGCTCAAGTAGGGAAACCTCCTCTCACCGTCTTTGTTTATCGTGTTTGTGGAACCACTGGCGAAGAGGATCACCATGGACTTATTCATGGGCCTGATGGAGAAATTCAAGACAAGGGGGAAGGGGCAGACACCACCACTATTGTTGTATGATGACGACTTGGAGGCTTTCATTCGGCTTTTGCATGAAGGATGTTATCTTCTGCCGATTCCTGACTATTCTTTCGGTGGGGTAGAACTTGTTTACGAACGCATCGGCCAAAGCTCCCCATCCATTCAAAGACTGGTGGGGTAACCCAAGATACCAGGGCAGGGCCTTGTCTTCTAGGGAGAAGATGAATCCCTTACAGTATATCACCTCCTGAGGAACACCTCTCATCTTAATCGTGTCACAGATATTCTTAAAAGCATCCAGGTGATGATAGGGATTGTCATTCTTGGAGCTCCCTCTAAAACTCTTATTTTGGATCATAGAAATGACAGAAGGCTTAAGCTCGAAGTTGGCCGCATTGAACCGCGGAGTGACGACAGTACACCTGGAGTTGTTGGCTTTTGAGGATGCCAACTCCCTAAGCGTCTTTTCCTCCTCTTCCGAGTCATCACTGTCACTCTCTCCCCGGCATTGTTCCTGATCGTTTTGGTTTCTTCTTTGCCTCTGACGGTGACGGCGTCTGTGTCGGTGATGGCCCTCTTCATACTCCCCTGAGTCTGGATCTTCTTGTTGATGGTCACCATTATACCTGTCATTTTCTTCAGGCGGGGGCGAATCAGGCCTCCTCCCTTGGCGTTCGCCTTCAGAATGGGGTGGCTCAATGTGAGGTGGCATGACGGTTGGAGTTGGAGCTCAGTGGAACAGATCACCGTTCTTCCGAGTACCTATTAGTGGCACGAGGAATCAAGTTTAGAAGAAAGATCTATTAATTTCAAACAGAGAATAATAGTAAAGAAAGAAAAAGAAAAAGAAAAAGAGTGTTGTCAAGCTCATTGCTAGGCTTGAGGCACAAGAGTGTAGTTAGTGGATTCGGGTTCGTCTACAGTACCGCTTTTTGCCTTGTCCCCGACAGCGGCGCCAAAAAGTTGACCGGCCTAAATCGCGCGTCCTAAAATTGGAGGCGGATTTGAGGTAGTCGAGCTTTTACATTTATAAACCCGAATCCTTCTAGGCCCCCGCAACTTTGTTTACGGGGTCGAAGTAGAAATACGGGGTCGAACACAGGGACAAGGGGGTAGTGTTGAGAACACGGAATCGACACGCTACACTCCGGTAGGTATATAAAGAGATAAATTCCCAAGAAGGGAAGCAGTAAGATGTCACGAATAAAACAAAGAAAACTATCTCCAAGTGGAGTTACAAGAGAGATTTAAGATTTTAGTCATTTAGCAGTTTTTAGGGGTTTTCATTCAACAGAGACAGAAAGATACTGCTCGAGCTAAAGTGAGGTACGAAGGATAAAACTGCGGTAAAACAAGCGGCGGTAGAACCAGTTCTGTACCCCTCCTCTGGAAGCAGGTACCTCTAACAAGGCATCAGCACCCCTCTCGAGGTCACTGGACTAAAATTAGAGTGGAAAGGTCACTAAGGCAACTCCATTCCAGGCACTCTCGTACTCCAGAATCAGACCAAACACTAGAGCCACAACACAACTCTCGAAGTTGTTGCGACGGGAAAACACGATTCGTTAGCTAAGCGAAACGCGATCCAAATATGCAAGCTAGAGTTTGGATATCAAACATAGCAGTCATCCAACATTGTGCACCAAGCATAGAGCAACAAGTAATTAAGCATTTTCTATTTCCATAAACAAATAAAGGGTCTTAATTACAATGCGTAAGTAAGGAATTAAATGACAGAAAGTAAAGATAGGTATTGACTCCTTGATGTAGAAGGACGACAGGATGCAGTAGCTCTCCTGCCCGATATCGGTCAGGGGCCTAGCCTGATACAGAGGTGTCGGGCGGCACACCCTCTCGGACGGCACGCACCGGATGTCGACCGTATCGTTCAAGGACCCTACTGATACGCTCATGTCAGGCGGCACACCCTCTCGGGCGGCCCGCTCGAGAAGCTAAGCGTATCGGGTTGATATTGTGTCGGGCTAAGAGCTACGCATTGCTGATGTCGGGCACTTGTGTCTCTCATCTACGTCGGCCGATATCGGCCCGCAGTGTCGCCCGGGACGGTCCTAAGTGAACTGTCCCCTCCCTCTCGGGATGAGGAGAAGCTCACCTAGTGTCGCCCGAGACAAGCATTGGGGCACGACACGTATGCTCTCACAGTATCCTCGGAAGATGGCTCAACTCCCAACTGTCCGAATTCTAAAACTCCAAATTCCGAACTGTGGACTGTCTTTTCGGGTCCCTATAGCTTCTATTTATAGTCAGCTGGTTGGGGAGAAGACATGGTGCTCGAAGCGCCACGTGGCTCCCTTATGCGCCAGTCGTTGGATGGGCCGATACAGAGGTGTCGCTCGACGTAAATGGTGTCGGCTATCGGTCGTGATGGGCGGCGCGCCTGTCGGTGGGTGGTTGTGTCGCCCGACAAGCTGGGTTGTCGGGGCAATCCGGGCTCCCTGTCGGGTAGAAGATGTGTCGTCCGTCAGCTTCTTCTCGCGTGGCACCTCTTCGTCGAGCGTCTTTGTGTCGCCCAACCCCTGTCGGGCAGGGGTTGTATCGGTCGTCAGGGAGGCCGAGACAGACTTGGACTTATTCATGGGCCGGAGCGGCCTTATTGCCCAAAAACGAGGAGAACTCTGCAAAAGATAGGAAAATTGGATTAAGGGCATTGCTTGGCCAATTATTGCGAAAGTGCATATAAAAGAGAGGAAAATAGCAGAAAAGGGCAGTTTTGATAACAGAAAAACAGTCTAAAGTATCACAAAATTTGGTGTTATCAACTCCCCCAAACTTAGTGTTTTGATTGTCCTCAATCCATATTTAAACTATATTTTGTGATGTTTCTTCCTTCTTGGTATAACTTCTTGTTCAAAAAGTGAAACGAAAATTGTAATGCCTTAAGGATAATGCTGTCTCAATACGAACAAAAGACTTAGTTTTCCCTACCTTATTGTTTAAGTAAGATTTTTCTCTACAGCTTCGGCGAGACTTAGTTGTACGATTCCGAAGTTAGCTTACACACCAAACAGCTTTATTTTTGGGGCAAAAAGTTATGTATAGGGTAGGCTAAAGATTTTTGGGTTTTTTCATTCTTGTCTCCCATCAGTCCATCCATGTAAGGGTCCGTTAACGGATAAGTGGTCCCTGCAGTCCAAGCCAGTTGGCTTTAGAGCAGTGATTTCACATCCTACGTACCACTGCCCCGGATCTACCATGCCTAAAGATGGGTACTTTTGGAAGACAAGTGTGTATATATTTTTTTCTTTTCTTTTATTGGGCACAACTCTCATGCTTTTATTCACACTCATAAGGCTTTTCTCTCTTTTTGGGATTTTTGTTGGGTAAGGGGGAACAAAGAGATTCATGCTGTTTGGGCAGCTTTTTCCTTCTCCATACTTGTCTCTTAGCTGTTTGCGAAATTATTGTATTTTTGAAATTTTTGACATGACAAAACATACTCTTTTGTTCGTTTGAAGCAGCATTATCAAAATGATATAACAAACTTGTATCTCATTAAGTACAAAGAAAATAAACTTTTGCAAGAAGTCACAATAGGTTTTTATTATTATTACAGCAACTTTGTACGTATACATAGGGACAAAAATTTGTAAGGGGCAGATTTTTGAAAATTTTTATATGGCATACATGCGTAGATCAGATATACAGGAAGCTATAAGAGCACATCAGATAAAAACGGAACCCTAAGCGTAGAAAGCTTGAAGAGTTAAAAATTTTATACCTCCCTCACTGGCGCGGGTACCCCCCCAAACTTACACCACACTCTGTCCCAGAGTGGTGAAGAAGGCAGGGTAAGGTAATGTTTAGCCAGTGAGGGTTAACTCGCTGATGTGCTGCAATATGCTCCTACGAAGTTGCAGCATGCTATTGGGAGGTTGTCTAGCGGGTTCGATGCGGCCAATGAGAGGTTGAGCAGGAGCGTAAACCCTCAAAATTCACTTCTGGCCCACCTTTTCTCCATATCTCTGTTGTGAACATGAACAAAAGGACTGATTATCAGTCCCAGTTCAGTCCCAGGAGTGTGTAGTCAGGGTGGGCCCTCTCCCCTAGGAGGACGGAACCAGAATGCCCCGAACTTGTTCGGAGGCCTTGGGCACCGTACTCGTGTTGTCTCTGGAGATGGTCCTAAACCACCGCAGAGACAGGCTGATAACAAGGTGACCTCCATTTGAGCTATCACATGAAGAAGAATCCATCCCTTTCTTATTGGTGTCGTTTCTGTCCGACAGTTGTTGTTGATCCCCGCGATGTGCTTGTTGGCGCGGCCGGTGGTTTGCTCCGTATGAGCCATACCTGTTATTCAGATTTAAAATTTATTGACACGTTAGGCAAGGAAAAACTGTTAAAACTTGCCTCCGTAAAACCCCGGGTGTCGCTAATCAAAAGGGTAAGTCCAGGTCGATACGAGGTCGGACGACACAAGGTCGCAGCGTGATATGACTTGCCGCCCGGCACTGGCGTATCGGGCGACAAGGTCACATGAAACAAAAAAAAACCCGATAGTGCGTCGTGAAAAGCATGTCGCCCCCGATATAGTGTATCAGGCAAGCACTGTCGGCCGGCGTGTCGTGCGTTTAGCATGTCGGGCGATAGGAGAAAAACCCGGCATACTGTGCTCGATACAAAATCTGCGTCGGGCGATAGGAAAACAACATGTCAACAGATGCCCCGCGCACGGTACAAAACTGTGTCGGGCTAAAGAAAACGTGTCGGGCAAACGGTGTGTCGGGCTATACCTTTTATCATAGGATCCATCGCCCGATATCACGATGAAGGCAACTGGCCGACACGGGAGCAAAAGGGGCGGACTACCACATGCGTTACAGGTGGCTAAAAAGAGTAAAGTGTGACAGCCCGACATGGTAAAACCACCATTCTTATTTATAGAAAGCTCAGCCGGGGGAGAAACGGACATCTCTGGGGCGCGCGTCGGCCAACGGGTCAGGCGGTTCCCGAGACGATGGTCACATCAGTCTCATTAAGGGCATTTATTCCCATGCACGATAGGGTGCACGCCGCCCAAGAATGCCAACCGTCTCGGCCGTTGTGATGCCCGAGAGACCAGAGCCCGATACAGGCGGTTCTGTGTGCGTCAGTTGAGCTGCTGCCCGACACGGCCTAAAACAGGTGGGCGTGAAAACCTAAGAGCAGAAACAGCGATCAAAGGGTAAAACATGATCGGCCAAGGGTTAAGCCCCTGACCTCAGAGTGCAATACTCTTCAAAGCTTCAGAAAATTCCGTGATGACCCATAAAATAGAAGAGTCGGCACGCTCGACGCATGCTCTGACTTCGGGTCTTATTACAATCTATGAAGTTTGTTTTTACTTGTTATAAAAATGCAATCTATTCTATGAAAGGAAAAAGAACTTGGGCGGCCTCCCGAGGAGCGTTGGGGTTATCGTCCCCAGTTTGATGGCTCCAGCTCTTTATCTGTCACAGTCCCGGTCTCTTTGTAGGTTCGGTGTTTGACAGTATCTTTCCTGAGGGGTTCTTCATCAGTTCGGCCATTTGAGCTAATTGTTGGTCAATCTGGCGTTGATGCGTCTGCATATCCGCCAGCTGGACCTGCAATGAGTTCAACACCCCCGAATTTGATAGCGCATTCTGCGCCAACTGGTTGTTGATAGTGTCCTGCTTTTTCACAAAATCAAACAACTGTCCCACCACATCTGCTCGGTTCAAAGCCTGGTTCTGTCCTTGTTCTTTAGTTGATCCCTGGTACTTGCCTTGACCTTGGAAATTACCTTTGTTCTGCTGTAAGGGGGCATTTCTAGCATACTGACCGGTTCCTCCCCTCTTTTCGAAATCTTGGGGTGGCTTGGTGGAGTTGTGCAGCTGATGAGAGTTTTCAGCTGCATCCTTGTTCCCATAGTTGAAGTCAGGGTGGTCCGGTCTTCTGAAGTTTACAAAAGAGACATTTTCAGTCTCTTCTGCCTCGGACTCGGTATTGCTTGATGCTTCTGGCCGGGTGTAGATGCAGTTATCTACCCCATGGCCACCTTCTCCGCATGTTACACATTTCATTACTTTTTCTATCTGCTTCTTCCCCTTACCACCAGTGTGGGCTCTGATCTCCAAACCACGATATAAACACGTTTTAATCTTAGCGGAAGCGATTCGATAAACAGCGGAAGACAAAAATCACGGGAAATTAAAACTTTTCGAGACAAGAACTTGAATCCATAAAAGCTTCTTTCATAACAACAGATAAACTGTTTACATCTCATGATAATTACTTCTTGAGTAATTATATACATCAAAATCTCAAGAACACATAACAAAAGACTCCAAGACCTGAGAGTACAGAGGACACATAGGACTGACTCTAACTACACCACATGGCAGGCTAAATCTCCACCTGAGATTTCACTGCTGCTCCTGGTGCTGTTGCTGCTGAGACTGGTCACCTGTAGACCGGTTCCTCCGTCTCCGACGTCCCCCTAAAAATTTGAAGTCTACGGGGTGAGACAATTTTACATAATTGTCCCAGCGAGAGTTATAACTCTCTACCAGAAGCTTTATTATAACATCAAAGAATAACTTAAACAGTAAGGCTCTCAAAGTATTCAATAGCAGTTGCAGCTATAAACAAGAGCTCAATATTTACAAAATATGAAGAAATATAAGCACTATCACAGTGTATCATCAATCAACTAACTCGTAGTTATCTCTAACAGGTATACTACGTGGTTGATTATGTTTTACAAACAACATTATGCCCTGTGGAGATGAGGCATACCACTCATACTCCAACTGATCGCTAAGAAGTCACATCAGTATCATACATAGGTCATTAAGAGAGTCGGATTCTCATGACCTTCACCTTCCTCAGTCAGTAAGAGGATCACTTGTAGGACATCTTGTGTCTCTACTAATATAGCTCACCAGGGTAAACTGGTCCTTCGCTATTTTAGAGTTACAGTGGCGTTCTGTACTCTCTTCGTCATCAGGAGATTTCATGTTTATCTCTACTAATACGGATATCTATGTTTTCTTCGTCATCAGGAGGTTTCATGTTTACCATCCACTGATACGGTAGGGTTTTGTAGTGAAGGGTTGACGGATTGCACATCTACATCAATCACCTACACTAGGATGTAAGGTTCTACACATCCATATACCCCACATACTCAATAGTATGTGATCTAGGAGTTCCCTTAGGAAACATGTTTCACCATCATTTGATTTCTGACAATGATGGGTCTATGATCAGGGCTCTACATTATACTTGATTAGTTAAGTACATTTAGTATTCTTTTAACATCAAACATTGTTCTTCAAACAATAACAGTAGCATAGCAGCTATGAAAGGAGAATACTAAATGTAACAAGCCTAATTCACATCAATCATCATTTCTCATTGTACTCATCACAAGTCATCTTTAAAGCATGACCTTGATGGTATTCATGGCTCTCACATCCCATTAAATCATAGGATGCCATTGACAAGGCATCAAGATATCTTTCTTATTCATAAAACTTATAACGTGCTTTTAATGAATACAGTATCATCATCCATACCTGGATATGATCACCTTCATATCAAAACCTGCATGGTTAGCTTAACTGATAAAGGTAATTCAAAACAAGGAATACACTTCCCACTCTTGTCATAAGAGCTAAAATCTCTGATTCTCATCAATTAGAGTTTTATACTCATAATGCATGTCATTACTCTTGAATTAGGGTTTACTACTCACATTACATGTCATTATCCTTGAATTAGGGTTTACTATTCACATTAAGGTGAATTGAACTCATGTCATCATATTATATGAGAAACATCATTATTGATGCTCTCAGATTGGCTTAAGATTCATCATATATCATAAATAGGGTTTCCATGATCTCATATAGGTGAATCATACCCTAATCATGTACATCCATGTGTATTGAAGGTTCTTTACTTAAGTTTCCACCCAAAAAGGGGTACTTTCTCTCTCTTAAAGTACTTTCTCTCTCTAAAGTACTTTCTCTCTCCTCATACTAGTAGATGGTGATAACACCACTCTAGATCAGGTTGTGTTAAGTCCTCTTTGGTTAACATAATCCAACACATCACTATCATGT
Source organism: Alisma plantago-aquatica (assembly GCA_963693085.1). Classification (NCBI taxonomy): domain Eukaryota; kingdom Viridiplantae; phylum Streptophyta; class Magnoliopsida; order Alismatales; family Alismataceae; genus Alisma; species Alisma plantago-aquatica. The sequence continues at coordinate 1,845,758,208 of OY856409.1, forward strand.
GATTAGGGTTTGATTTGAACAAGGTTTTACTCAATTGAACCCTTCATGGGTATTTTGGTAATTTACCCCATTGATCACATCATGGTTCAATTCATTAGTCACTTAATCCCCTAATGTCCTAGGTTATCATTAGGGTTTAGATTTGATCATCATAGCACCATTTACACCTTCAAGTGGTTAAGTGAATTTAGCCTTTGAAAACCTCAAACGGTTTCAACCTTTATCCTCCAAACGGTTTGAGACCGTTTGGATGGGTTGACCGTTTGCTAGGGTTGACTCCAAGACCATGTGACCTTCAAGGTTGAGAGGGGGTGAAGACCTTTTGGCAACTTTGACTTCAAGGTCGCGAGAGCTCACATGGTTTGAGACCGTTTGGTGTCTCTCGATCTTCAGACCGTTTGAGTCCAAACGGTCTTGAGACCGTTTGGCCCCAAACGGTCTTAAGACCGTGAGACCTCACACGGTCTTGAGACCGTGTGACCTCAAATGGTCTTGAGACCGTGAGGTCTCAAACGGTCTTGAGACCGTGAGGCCTCACACGGTCTTGAGACCGTTTGGTCCACTTGAACTCAAACCGCTTGGTCCTTCAACATGGTTCAAAAGTTCCAATTGTTGATGATTATCAATGTTGAAGCCCCCAAATAGTCAAAATCATGGTAACCACTTATGGATTGAGTCAATTAGGGTTATCCTTAACCAATTGGTCACTCAATTGTCCCTCAATTGTTATCCAATTAGGGTTGAAGTCGGTTCAATTAAGGTCTATCAATGTTCAACCATCAACACTCAACAATGTGAATCAACACAAGGTTGAACCCTTCAATTGAGCTCCAATTGGGCCCAAACTTGGCCCAAACGGTCTTGAGATCGTGTGGATGAACTCCACACGGTCTTGAGACCGTTTGCCCAAGATTCATCAAAATCTAATGTGATTTGATAGGGGTTTAACCTTGATTGAGTCTCGAATCAGTATTTTAATTAATTCAATAACCTATTGCAATTGGGCTCTCAATTGATCAAATTACCTTAACCCTAGACCTTCAAACGGTCTTGGGTTGTCACCACACGGTCTTGAGACCGTTTGGATGAGTTCCAAATGGTCTTGAGACCGTTTGCCAATCCAACTTTTGGATTCTAGTGAAAATTCTTCAAGGTTGGATCCATTGAGTTGGTGATCATATCAATACTTAATTGCAATGTAATTTGGTATGTTTGTACCTTCAATTGGTCAACTATACTTGACCCCAGACCTTCACACGGTCTTGGGTGATTCCCCACATGGTCTTGAGACCGTTTGATTGATCCCCAAATGGTCTTGAGACCGTTTGGGTCAATCAACCCAAAAACACTAAGTTATTCATTGAGATTTCAGTACTGATTTCAATTAGGGTTTGCCCTAGTAATCACCCTTCAACTCTTAGCTCGTTTGGAATTAGTCCATCAAATTTGGTGAGTTGTTAATAAACATTATTTTGAACAGTAATCTCATACGGTCAATGCTTATTCAACGTTCTTACACGGTCTTGAGACCGTTTGCCCAAAAAGGGCGATTTCAACAGATTGGAAATCAGGAGTAATTTCAATTAAAGTTCTTGATTAAAAAGGCCATATCTCACGATTCCTTTGGAGTTATCATCTCAAATTTTGTGGGTGATTAGCCTACATAATTACGAACAGATTTCGTATACAGTCGACGCTCGGTCAACGTGGACAAACAGTCTTGAAGACCGTTTTCCCTCACTCGGTCTTGAGACCGTTTGCTCACCACACGGTCTTGAGACCGAGAGAGCGAAAGGTGGAGACCGTTTGGTAAAGTAAAAAGTGGTGGATTATCCTTGGAAATAACGTCTTCATCTCCTAGCTCAAGAACAGCAAGGGTTTTCCACGGATTTACTTGCAAGGTAGCAAAGAAAAGTAGAGAAGAAGAAGAACTATCATCTACATGAATAATCAAGATGTATATAACAAAGCATGGGTTTAGAGTTATAAAACCCGCCTAAAGCTTGCTCTTTGAGCTCCAAGCTTTAATGGCGTCCTTGAGCTTCCACAGGTCGGCCAAGGTGATCCTTCCAAGGAAAGTTGAGAAACGATGGCTAGAAAGGTAGAATTAAGGGAGCTAGTCATCAATTTGGCCTTGAATTCGAGTTCTAACCATGAAATTAGGCAAAAGGAGGGATCCAAACCTACCTTGCACACCTTTGGTCGTCCTCCTGAGCTCCAAGATCTCCTTAGTCGGTTTGGTTGAAAGGAACAGTGAAAGGAATGAAGGGAGAGGTTCCTTGCTAAGTGAAGTTGAGGGTATATATACTTGGGGTGGGATTTTCAACATTAGCTCATGAGTTTTCCATAATTTCAACTAAGTCCCTCCATCCTTATTTGCTCGTCCTCTCTTCTTAATTCTAAGGACAACTTTTCTTATAGGTCCAATAAATGAGGGCAAAGAAGATCAACCTATTACTAAAGCACACACATAAAAAGGGCTATAGTACGTACACCCTGATTATTCAATCACAAAGGTGTTTTCATTGCTTGATTAATCAATTGAAGTGACCTCTTCATCATTTCTTCTCTAATGATGATGACAGTCTTAAAAGATACATTTAGATGATGTATTTTACAATTTGCATCCCTAAAATTGGGTAAATTGCATTTTACCCCAAATTAGGGTTTCAAGTACCGGGATTGCTTCCACAGCCGCACCTTGGTGCCCAAGCTTGGGAAATCCCACAAACTTTATCAAAAAGATTCTCATGATGTCTCAACATCAGAGGAACATCTCAACATGTGCAAATTGCAAGTTAACCCTTCTAAATGGGTAAATTGCACATAGGTCCCTGTAATATAAACAATGCTACAACTTTATATAAAAAGGAGCAAAAACTGAAATATATGTTTCTGAGAAACTTAATTACATGCCCAAGGTTATTCACAAGGATTTAATTACATATTTAGGCAAAACACCTAGGGTTAACTCATAACCCAGGTCAGGGATGTTACAAATTATCCACCCCTTACAAGGATTTCATCCCCGAAATCGATAAAACATATTAAGAGAAAAGGGCAGGATACTTCCTTCTCATCTCATCCTCTAATTCCCAAGTGGCTTCTTCAACACCACGGTGGTTCCAGAGGACTTTCACAAGACTTATATCTTTCTTCTTTAACCTCTTAATTCTATTATCAAGGATTGACACTGGTCCCTCCTCATAGGATATATCATCATTCAATTCTACCTCCATAGGTTGTAGAACTGACTCGGTGTCTGGGTGACATTTCTTCAGCATAGAAATGTGAAACACAGGATGTAACCTCTGTAACTCTGGTGGCAGCTCTAGTCTATATGCTACCTTTCCAATCCGTTCAATGATCGGATAAGGTCCCATAAATCTAGGAGCTAACTTCCCTTTCCTTCCAAAACGAAGGACTCCTTTCCAAGGCGAGACCTTGAGATACACTCTGTCTCCATCCTGGAACTCTAAGGGTCTACGACGCTTGTCAGCATAAGATTTCTGCCTATCCTGTGCAGTCTTAATCTTTTTTTGTATTACTTTAATCTTCTCTGTGGTCTGCAGCACAAGATCAGGACCTAACAACTGACGTTCACCAGTCTCATACCAGCACAAAGGCGATCTACATCGTCTACCATACAAGGCTTCATATGGTGCCATATCAATACTATGCTGATAGTTATTGTTATAGGCAAACTCTATCAAGCTTAGGTGTAGATCCCAACTCCCGGTAAACTGGAGAACACATGCTCTCAACAGGTCTTCTAAGGTTTGTATAGTTCTTTCTGACTGTCCATCAGTTTGTGGATGAAAGGCCGTACTAAACCTTAGCTTGGTGCCTAAGGCTCTGTGTAACTGTTCCCAAAAACGACTTGTAAACTGGGGACCTCTGTCAGAAATTATAGTGACAGGAACTCCGTGCAAACGCACTATCTCTTGCACATACAACTGTGATAACCTTTCAGCAGAATAGGTTGTTTTGACAGGTAAGAAATGCGCTGTCTTAGTCAACCTATCAACAACTACCCATATGGAATCATGTCCTTTGCTTGTCCTGGGTAGGCCAACAACAAAGTCCATGGTCACATGGTCCCACTTCCACTGTGGTATGGGTAAAGGTTGCATTGTCCCTGCAAGCTTCTGGTGTTCAGCTTTAACTTGCTGACACACAGGACACCTCAGAACAAACTCTGCAACATCTTTCTTCATTCCAGGCCACCAATACAGATCTTTCAAATTCCGATTCATCTTGGTGCTCCCTGGATGCATAGCATACATGGAAGAATGAGCTTCTTCCAGGACTAACTTCCTCAAGTTATCCACATCCGGCACTACCATCCTTCCATTATAACAGGCTACTTGGTCATCTGAGTCATGGAAACCATCTCGCTTCTCATTTCCATACTCAGATCTAATCTGCTGAACTGCAGCATCACCTAGCTGTGCTTCCTTAATCTACTCTCTTAGGGTAGGTTTAATATGCATCTCAGCTAACAACCCGGCTAATAATGACACCTTTAACTATACATTGTCTTGCCTTAAAGAGATAAACATATCTCTCTTAGAGCATACTAAAGAGTTTAGTTGTGCTCTATCCATGGTTGATGTTGCTGATTTCCTACTCAAGGCATCTGCAACAACATTGGCCTTGCCCGGATGGTAATCAATTGTACAATCGTAGTCCTTGATTAACTCCATCCAACGACGTTGCCTCATGTTAAGCTCGTGCTGAGAGAAGATATACTTAAGGTTCTTGTGGTCTGTGAAAATCTGGAATGTTTCTCCGTAGAGATAATGTCTCCAGATTTTCAAGGCATGAACCACGGCAGCTAACTCCAGATCGTGTGTCGGATAATTCTCCTCGTGTTTCTTAAGCTGTCGGGAAGCAAAAGAAATCACTTGTTTATCTTGCATCAACACACATCCAAGTCCATTCTTGGAAGCATCACAGAAAACTACATATCCTTTTCCTTGCTCCGGTAGCACAAGCACAGGTGCACTTGTCAACCTCTCCTTCAACAACTGGAAAGATTGTTGACACTTATCACTCCAAGAAAAAGGAACATCTTTCCGGGTCAACTTGGTCAAAGGTAAGGCTATAGAACTAAAGTTCTTAATGAACCTTCGATAATAGCCAGCTAACCCCAAGAAACTTCGAATCTCCGTCGGTGTCTTCGGTTGTTCCCATTATAGAACAGATTCTACCTTTGTAGGGTCAACACGAATTCCCGAGGTAGATATCACATGTCCAAGAAAGGATACATCTGGTAGCCAAAACTCACACTTGCTAAACTTAGCATACAGCTTATGTTCCCTTAGCAAGGTCAAAGTTTGGCGAAGATGCTGCTCATGCTGCTGAGCATCCTTACTATAGATCAGAATGTCATCTATGAAGACGACAACACATTGATCAAGGAAAGGTCGAAAAACTCTATTCATGAGTTCCATAAATGCAGCTGGTGCATTGGTTAGTCCAAATGACATAACTGTGAACTCATAGTGACCATACCTCGTCCTAAAAGCAGACTTGGATATGTCACTATCCTTAATACGAAGTTGATGATATCCAGACCTCAAATCTATCTTGGAAAAGACGGTTGCACCACGCAACTGGTCAAAGAGATCATCAATCCTCGGCAGAGGGTACTTATTCTTTATTGTCACTTTATTGAGTTGTATGTAGTCGATGCACAATCGTATTGACCCATCTTTCTTTTTAACAAACAAGACCGGAGCACCCCAAGGTGAATTACTCGGTCGGATAAAGCCCTTCTCAAGTAACTCTTGAAGCTGTTTCTTGAGTTCTGCCATCTGGGCAGGCGCCATCCTATACGGGGTCTGGGCTATGGGTTTCGTATCTGGGATCAGATTGATTTCAAAATCAATTTCCCGAGGTGGTGGTATACCAGAAAGTTCTTCAGGAAACACATCCTCGAATTCCCTGACTATGGGAACTTCAGCAGGATTGGACCTTTCCTTGGTAATATCTACCACATGAGCTAAGAATGCATAACATCCTTGCCTCAACAACTTATCAGCAACCATAGCTGACACAAGACAGGTGGGCAGAATCTTTCTTTCACCTTGAAAGATCCATGTGTTGCTTTCATCAGCAAACACAGCCAACTTGGACTCACAATCCAAGACAACTCTATACCTCTCTAAGGTATCCATCCCGAGGATTATATCAAATCCTTGCATATCAAGCGGTATAAGATCCACTTGAATGCGATGGTCAGAAAAGAAAAGGATGCAGGAAGAGCATACCTCCTGCAAAATGGCAGACCCACTCAACGGAGTCTCCAACAACAAACTATCTGCCCTATGACTAACAGTCACATTGCAGTTATGAATCACTCTTCGAGTGATGAAAGAGTGCGTAGCACCCGGGTCAATCAGAACAGATACAACACAGGATGTAGACATATCAGGATATAAAAGTTCCATCTGACCTGCCACTACCCGTGGATTGATCACTGCATCTGGTGGGTTCATAGCATAGAACCTCGCTGTCGCCTGGTGTTGAGGTGGTGCTGATGATCCAGCTTGAGATGCTTGTCCAAGTCCTCGAGCTGCTCCTTGATGTTGTCTATTCTGAGATCCTTGTTGATTCTGTCTCGGAGGCTGTGTCACACTGACAGGCCTAGAACGGCAATCCTTCATCAAGTGTCCCACCTTACCACAGTTGTAGCAACTCCTGTCCTGTTGTTGTGGTCTGGGTGGTCCAGTAACTGACATTGATGCAGAATTGTGACTCCCTTGAAGCGGTTGACTCCATCCTCTACCTCTGCTTGGTGACCACTGAGTTTGAGAACTCGGTCTGGGTGGTGGAGGGTTAGGTGCAGAGAATCTAGGTTTCTTGAAATCCCTAGATGAAGAACCCTGGAACTGTGGATATCTTTTCTGGGTTTGCCTCTTCTCAACCACAGATCTCTCTATCCTTCGGACTGACTCAATGAAGGTAGAGAATCTCTCTCGGTTTTCTAAGGCAGACACAGGGGTTGACATATCAGCATTCAAACCCTTCTCGAATCTCCTGATTCTTTCCTCATCTGTGGAAGCCATGTGCGGACAGAACCGTAGCAATTCCATGAACTTAGCTTCATACTCGCTAATGTTCATCATGCCCTGCCTCAATCTCTCAAACTGAGAGATCTTCTCATCTAGGAAGGTCTTTGGAAAATATCTATTGATAAATTCCCGACGAAACTCTTCCCACGAGAACTCTATTCCATGTCTCTTCTGCTCTTCCATGTTCCACCAGTGACCAGCACTGCCTTTGAGAAGATAGACAGCATGTCTAACCTTCTCAGCCTCTAGGATATTAAGAATCCTGAAAGCCTTCTCCAACTCTGTCAACCATAGGTCAGCATCTGCGGGGTCGGCAGTCCCAAAGTACTCGGTAGCTCCGACACGACGAAGTCACTCGAAAGTCTTTCTGATACCTTGTCCTTCAGGTTGGGCAGGTGCCCTAGGTGCAGGCATGGGCATCCTGTCAGTTATGTGTGTCATGGCAGTCATGAACAGCCCAAACATCATCTGTACAGCTGGGTTACCCATGTCGACTGGGTCAAACTGGGGTGGTTCTCTTGGTGACTCTGGTGCAGGCTGTTCTATTCTTGGAACCCTTGCACCGCTTTGAGGTGCACTAGCACTACTCTCTGCCACGTACTCATCATGAGGCTCAGCCATCCTTATGTATCTTCTTCTCCTGAGGAGCAGAAGATTCTATTAGATAAGGAAGGAGTACTAAAGATAGACTCAACATCCTAAGTCCTATGTCTCTGTAGACTCAACTGACCTAGAGCTCTGATACCACTAACTGTGGGCTCTGATCTCCAAACCACGATATAAACACGTTTTAATCTTAGCGGAAGCGATTCGATAAACAGCGGAAGACAAAAATCACGGGAAATTAAAACTTTTCGAGACAAGAACTTGAATCCATAAAAGCTTCTTTCATAACAACAGATAAACTGTTTACATCTCATGATAATTACTTCTTGAGTAATTATATACATCAAAATCTCAAGAACACATAACAAAAGACTCCAAGACCTGAGAGTACAGAGGACACATAGGACTGACTCTAACTACACCACATGGCAGGCTAAATCTCCACCTGAGATTTCACTGCTGCTCCTGGTGCTGCTGCTGCTGAGACTGGTCACCTGTAGACCGGTTCCTCCGTCTCCGACGTCCCCCTAAAAAGTTGAAGTCTACGGGGTGAGACAATTTTACATAATTGTCCCAGCGAGAGTTATAACTCTCTACCAGAAGCTTTATTATAACATCAAAGAATAACTTAAACAGTAAGGCTCTCAAAGTATTCAATAGCAGTTGCAGCTATAAACAAGAGCTCAATATTTACGAAATATGAAGAAATATAAGCACTATCACAGTGTATCATCAATCAACTAACTCGTAGTTATCTCTAACAGGTATACTACGTGGTTGATTATGTTTTACAAACAACATTATGCCCTGTGGAGATGAGTCATACCACTCATACTCAAACTGATCACTAAGAAGTCACATCAGTATCATACATAGGTCATTAAGAGAGCCGGATTCTCATGACCTTCACCTTCCTCAGTCAGTAAGAGGATCACTTGTAGGACATCTTGTGTCTCTACTAATATAGCTCACCAGGGTAAACTGGTCCTTCGCTATTTTAGAGTTACAGTGGCGTTCTGTACTCTCTTCGTCATCAGGAGATTTCATGTTTATCTCTACTAATACGGATATCTATGTTTTCTTCGTCATCAGGAGGTTTCATGTTTACCATCCACTGATACGGTAGGGTTTTGTAGTGAAGGGTTGATGGATTGCACATCTACATCAATCACCTACACTAGGATGTAAGGTTCTACACATCCATATACCCCACATACTCAATAGTATGTGATCCAGGAGTTCCCTTAGGAAACCTATTTCACCATCATTTGATTTCTGACAATGATGGGTCTATGATCAAGGCTCTACATTATACTTGATTAGTTAAGTACATTTAGTATTCTTTTAACATCAAACATTGTTCTTCAAACAATAACAGTAGCATAGCAGCTATGAAAGGAGAATACTAAATGTAACAATCCTAATTCACATCAATCATCATTTCTCATTGTACTCATCACAAGTCATCTCTAAAGCATGACCTTGATGTTATTCATGGCTCTCACAGCCCATTAAATCATAGGATGCCATTGACAAGGCATCAAGATATCTTTCTTATTCATAAAACTTATAACGTGCTTTTAATGAATACAGTATCATCATCCATACCTGGATATGATCACCTTCATATCAAAACATGCATGGTTAGCTTAACTGATAAAGGTAATTCAAAACAAGGAATACACTTCCCACTCTTGTCATAAGAGCTAAAATCTCTGATTCTCATCAATTAGAGTTTTATACTCATAATGCATGTCATTACTCTTGAATTAGGGTTTACTACTCACATTACATGTCATTATCCTTGAATTAGGGTTTACTATTCACATTAAGGTGAATTGAACTCATATCATTATCTTATATGAGAAACATCATTATTGATGCTCTCAGATTGGCTTAAGATTCATCATATATCATAATTAGGGTTTCCATGATCTCATATACCCTAATCATGTACATCCATGTGTATTGAAGGTTCTTTACTTAAGTTTCCACCCAAAAAGGGGTACTTTCTCTCTCTTAAAGTACTTTATCTCTCTAAAGTACTTTCTCTCTCCTCATACTAGTAGATGGTGATAACACCACTCTAGATCAGGTTGGGTTAAGTCCTCTTTGGTTAACATAAGCCAACACATCACTATCATGTGATTAGGGTTTGATTTGAACAAGGTTTTACTCAATTGAACCCTTCAGGGGTATTTTGGTAATTTACCCCATTGATCACATCATGGTTCAATTCATTAGTCACTTAATCCCCTAATGTCCTAGGTTATCATTAGGGTTTATATTTGATCATCATAGCACCATTTACACCTTCAAGTGGTTAAGTGAATTTAGCCTTTGAAAACCTCAAACGGTTTCAACCTTTATCCTCCAAACGGTTTGAGACCGTTTGGATGGGTTGACCGTTTGCTAGGGTTGACTCCAAGACCATGTGACCTTCAAGGTTGAGAGGGAGTGAAGACCGTTTGGCAACTTTGACTTCAAGGTCGAGAGAGCTCACATGGTTTGAGACCGTTTGGTGTCTCTCGATCTTGAGACCGTTTGGCCCCAAACGGTCTTAAGACCGTGAGACCTCACACGGTCTTGAGACCGTGTGACCTCAAACGGTCTTGAGACCGTGAGGTCTCAAACGGTCTTGAGACCGTGAGGCCTCACACGGTCTTGAGACCGTTTGGTCCACTTGGTCTCAAACCGCTTGGTCCTTCAACATGGTTCAAAAGTTCCAGTTATTGATGATTATCAATGTTGAAGCCCCCAAATAGTCAAAATCATGGTAACCACTTATGGATTGAGTCAATTAGGGTTATCCTTAACCAATTGGTCACTCAATTGTCCCTCAATTGTTATCCAATTAGGGTTGAATTCGGCTCAATTAAGGTCTATCAATGTGCAACCATCAACACTCAACAATGTGAATCAACACAAGGTTGAACCCTTCAATTGAGCTCCAATTGGGCCCAAACTTGGCCCAAACGGTCTTGATATTGTGTGGATGAACTCCACACGGTCTTGAGACCGTTTGCCCAAGATTTCATCAAAATCTAATGTGATTTGGTAGGGGTTGAACCTTGATTGAGTCTCGAATCAGTATTTTAATTAATTCAATAACCTATTGCATTTGGGCTCTCAATTGATCAAATTACCTTAACCCTAGACCTTCAAACGGTCTTGGGTTGTCACCACACGGTCTTGAGACCGTTTGGATGAGTTCCAAATGGTCTTGAGACCGTTTGCCCATCCAACTTTTGGATTCTAGTGAAAATTCTTCAAGGTTGGATCCATTGAGTTGGTGATCATATCAATACTTAATTGCAATGTAATTTGGTATGTTTGTACCTTCAATTGGTCAACTATACTTGACCCCAGACCTTCACACGGTCTTGGGTGATTCCCCACACGGTCTTGAGACCGTTTGATTGATCCCCAAACGGTCTTGAGACCGTTTGGGTCAATCAACCCAAAAACACTAAGTTATTCATTGAGATTTCAGTACTGATTTCAATTAGGGTTTGCCCTAGTAATCACCCTTCAACTCTTAGCTCGTTTGGAATTAGTCCATCAAATTTGATGAGTTGTTAATAAACATTATTTTGAACAGTAATATCATACGGTCAACGCTTGGTCAACGTTCTTACACGGTCTTGAGACCGTTTGCCCAAAAAGGGCGATTTCAACAGATTGGAAATCAGGAGTAATTTCAATTAAAGTTCTTGATTAAAAAGGCCATATCTCACGATTCCTTTGGAGTTATCATCTCAAATTTTGTGGGTGATTATCCTACATAATTATGAACAGATTTCGTATACGGTCCATGCTCGGTCAACGTGGCTAAACGGTCTTGAAGACTGTTTTCCCTCACTCGGTCTTGAGACCGTTTGCTCACCACACGGTCTTGAGACCGAGAGAGCCAAAGGTGGAGACCGTTTGGTAAAGTAAAAAGCGGTGGATTATCCTTGGAAATAACGTCTTCATCTCCTAGCTCAAGAACAGAAAGGGTTTTCCACGGATTTACTTGCAAGGTAGCAAAGAAAAGTAGAGAAGAAGAAGAACTATCATCTACATGCATAATCAAGATGTATATAACAAAGCATGGGTTTAGAGTTATAAAACCCGCCTAAAGCTTGCTCTTTGAGCTCCAAGCTTTCGAGCTCCAAGCTTTAATGGCGTCCTTGAGCTTCCACAGGTCGGCCAAGGTGATCCTTCCAAGGAAAGTTGAGAAAAGATGGCTAGAAAGGTAGAATTAAGGGAGCTAGTCATCAATTTGGCCTTGAATTTGAGTTCTAACCATGAAATTAGGCAAAAGGAGGGATCCAAACCTACCTTGCACACCTTTGGTCTTCCTCCTGAGCTCCAAGATCTCCTTAGTCGGTTTGGTTGAAAGGAACAGTGAAAGGAACGAAGGGAGAGGTTCCTTGCTAAGTGAAGTTGAGGGTATATATACTTGGGGTGGGATTTTCAACATTAGCTCATGAGTTTTCCATAATTTCAACTAAGTCCCTCCATCCTTCTTTGCTCGTCCTCTCTTCTTAATTCTAAGGACAACTTTTCTTATAGGGCCAAGAAATGAGGGCAAAGAAGATCAACCTATTACTAAAGAACACACATAAAAAGGGCTATAGTACGTACACCCTGATTATTCAATCACAAAGGTGTTTTCATTGCTTGATTAATCAATTGAAGTGACCTCTTCATCATTTCTTCTCTAATGATGATGAGAGTCTTAAAAGATACATTTAGGTGATGTATTTTACAATTTGCATCCCTAAAATTGGGTAAATTGCATTTTACCCCAAATTAGGGTTTCAAGTATCGGGATTGCTTCCACAGCTGCACCTTGGTGCCCAAGCTTGGGAAATCCCACAAACTTTATCAAAAAGATTCTCATGATGTCTCAACATCAGAGGAACATCTCAACATGTGCAAATTGCAAGTTAACCCTTCTAAATGGGTAAATTGCACATAGGTCCCTGTAATATAAACAATGCTACAACTTTATATAAAAAGGACCAAAAACTGAAATATATGTTTCTGAGAAACTTAATTACATGCCCAAGGTTATTCACAAGGATTTAATTACATATTTAGGCAAAACACCTAGGGTTAACTCATAACCCAGGTCAGGGATGTTACAACCAGCTTCCCGCAACTGTTTTACATCCGTAGCAATCCTCTGGATCTGCGAGGTGATTGCCTCCAGAGCCTTAGATTCAAGGGTGGACCCTTCTCCTACCTTCTTTATCTGTCCTCTATCGTACCGGTCGAACTCAGCACCTGCCATCAACTCGGCCATATTCTTGATAATCTTTTCGGACTTCTTCGCCTTCTTTCCCTGGAAGTCACTACCAGCGGCCGCGTTCAGCGACACCCTATCTTCAGGAGTCAAGCCATTATAGAAGGTGGTGATGAGGAAGCCCTTCTTGTAATTGTGATGGGGAAATCCCTCAGATACTCCTGGAACCGCTCCCAGGCGTCGTGGAGGCTTTCATTCGGCTTTTGCATTAAGTATGTTATCTTCTGTCGATTCCTGGTTGTTCTTTCGGTGGGGTAGAACTTGTTTACGAATGCATCAGCCAAAGCTCCCCATCCATTCAAAGACTGGTGGGGTAACCCAAGATACCAGGACAGGGCCTTGTCTTTTAGGGAGAAGATGAAGCCCTTACAGTATATCACCTCCTGAGGAACACCTCTCATCTTAATCATGCCACAGATATTCTTAAAAGCATCCAGGTGATGATAGGGATTGTCATTCTTGGAGCTCCCTCTAAAACTCTTATTTTGGATCATAGAAATGACAGAAGGCTTAAGCTCGAAGTTGGCCGCATTGAACCGCGGAGTGACGACAGGACACATGGAGTTGTTGGCTTTTGAGGATGCCAACTCCCTAAGCGTCTTTTCCTCCTCTTCTGAGTCGTCACTGTCACTCTCTCCCCGGTGTTGCTCCTGATCATTCTGGTTTCTTCTTTGCCTCTGACGGTGACGGCGTCTGTGTCGGTGATGGCCATCTTCATACTCCCCTGAGTCTGGATCTTCTTGTTGATGGTCATCGTTATATCTGTCATTTTCTTCAGGCGGGGGCAAATCAGGCATCCTCCCTTGGCGTTCGCCTTCAGAATGGGGTGGCTCAATGCGAGGTGGCATGACGGTTGGAGTTGGTGCTCAGTGTAATAGATCATCGTTCTTCCGAGTACCTATTAGTGGCACGAGGAATCAAGTTTAGAAGAAAGATCTATTAATTTCAAATAGAGAATAATAGTAAAGAAAGAAAAAGAAAAAAGAAAAAGAGTGTTGTCAAGCTCATTGTTAGGCTTGAGACACAAGAGTGTAGTTAGTGGATTCGGGTTCGTCTACAGTACCACTTTTTGCCTTGTCCCTGGCAGCGGCGCCAAAAAGTTGACCGGCCTAAATCGCGCGTCCTAAAATTGGAGGCGGATTTGAGGTAGTCGAGCTTTTACATTTATAAACCCGAATCCTTCTAGGCCCCCGCAACTTTGTTTACGGGGTCGAAGTAGAAATACGGGGTCGAACACAGGGACAAGGGGGTAGTGTTGAGAACACGGAATCGACACGCTACACTCCGGCAGGTATATAAAGAGATAAATTCCCAAGAAGGGAAGCAGTAAGATGTCACGAATAAAACAAAGAAACCTATCTCCAAGTGGAGTTACAAGAGAGATTTAAGATTTTAGTCATTTAGCAGTTTTTAGGGGTTTTCATGCAACAGAGACAGAAAGATACTGCTCGAGCTAAAGCGAGGTACAAAGGATAAAACTGCGGTAAAACAAGCGGCGGTAGAACCAGTCATGTACCCCTCCTCTCGAAGCGGGTACCTCTAACAAGGCATCAGCGCCCCTCTCGAGGTCACTGGACTAAAATTAGAGTGGAAAGGTCACTAAGGCAACTCCATTCCAGGCACTCTCGTACTCCAGAATCAGACCAAACACTAGATCCACAACACAACTCTCGAAGTTGTTGCGACGGGAAAACACGATTCGTTAGCTAAGCGAAACGCGATCCAAATATGCAAGCTAGAGTTCGGATATCAAACATAGCAGTCATCCAACATTGTGCACCAAGCATAGAGCAACAAGTAATTAAGCATTTTCTATTTCCATAAACAAATAAAGGGTCTTAATTACAATGCGTAAGTAAGGAATTAAATGACAGAAAGTAAAGATAGGTATCGCCTCCTTGATGTAGAAGGACGACGGGATGCAGTAGCTCTCCTGCCCGATATCGGTCAGGGGCCTAGCCTGATACAGAGGTGTCGGGCGGCACACCCTCTCGGGCGGCACGCACCGGCTGTCGACCGTATCGTTCAAGGACCCTGCCGATACGCTCATGTCGGGCGGCCCGCTCGAGAAGCTAAGCGTATCAGGTTGATATCGTGTCGGGCTAAGAGCTACGCATTGCTGATGTCGGGCACTTGTGTCGCTCATCTACGTCGGCTGATATCGGCCCGCAGTGTCGCCCGGGACGGTCCTAAGTGAACTGTCCCCTCCCTCTCGGGATGAGGAGAAGCTCACCTAGTGTCGCCCAAGACAAGCACTGGGGCACGACACGTATGCTCTCGCAGTCTCCTCGGAAGATGGCTCAACTCCCAACTGTCCGAATTCTAGAACTCCGAATTCTGAACTATGGACTGTCTTTTCGGCTCCATGTAGCTGCTATTTATAGTCAGCTGGTTGGGGAGAAGACATGGTGCTCGAAGCGCCACGTGGCTCCCTTATGCGCCAGTCGTTGGACGGGCCGATACAGAGGTGTCGCTCGACGTAAATGGTGTCGGCTATCGGTCGTGATGGGCGGCGTGCCTGCCGGTGGGTGGCTGTGTCGCCCGACAAGCTGGGTTGTCGGGGCGAGCCGGGCTCCCTGTCGGGTAGAAGGTGTGTCGTCCGTCAGCTTCTTCTCGCGTGGCACCTCTTCGTCGAGCGTCTTTGTGTCTCCCAACCCCTGTCGGGCAGGGGTTGTATCGGTCGTCAGGGAGGCCGAGACAAATTTGGATTTATTCATGGGCCGGAGCGGCCTTATCGCCCAAAAACGAGGAGAACTCTGCAAAAGATAGGAAAATTAGATTAAGAGCATTGTTTGGCCAATTATTGCGAAAGTGCATATAAAAGAGAGGAAAATAGCAGAAAAGGGCAGTTTTGATAACAGAAAAACAATCTAAAGTATCACAAAATTTGGTGTTATCAGAGGGGTTGGTATAGCCTTAGTGGGGCAATGATGATATAATGATTTGACGTGTTCTCACTATTTTCTTACGAAGGGAAAGTAGGATAAATACAATGCTTCCTAACTTCTTTTAACAAGAGAGAGAGAGACTAGAAATGCATGGAAACTATGAATATTCTAGCATACTATGTTTAGATGAGGAAGTCCCCCTGGGCCTTCCATCCTTTGAGAATTTCATGCTGATGGATGATGGATAACCATTTATTATGTACTTCGACATAATAACCAAAGCTTTGTCTCAACTAACACCCAGCTTGCATGGAGATGTCGGGACACGAGCCACCATGCGACCACTTAAATATGTTAGAAGAGTACCCAATACCATGTAATTTCAGGATCTCAGAAATAATCCCATGTAGTCTGGACTTTGATTCAGTATAGACATGGAGTAATGATACATGCACATGTTTTAAACATCGCAGTTGTATCCTTAGTCCACTATCTTCAGTAAATAGAGATAAGGTGTCATGTGATA
Organism: Alisma plantago-aquatica; assembly: GCA_963693085.1. Classification (NCBI taxonomy): domain Eukaryota; kingdom Viridiplantae; phylum Streptophyta; class Magnoliopsida; order Alismatales; family Alismataceae; genus Alisma; species Alisma plantago-aquatica. The sequence continues at coordinate 1,845,774,600 of OY856409.1, forward strand.
GAAAAGAGAAAGAAAACCAGAAAGGAGAAAAGAGTCCAGAAAAAAAAATTGTTTGATTTATGAATTTCAAACTGTAATGAATTTTTTGATGAAATAAAAACTACCCTCATAAAAGATGCAATCCAAAAGATCATTGTCGACATATTTTAGAAAAATAATAAAAAATATAGATATAAACAGTGTATATTAGTGGTAGTACTCATTTTCTAAATAACACACTAATTCAAAAATGAGTATTGCATGTAGTTCTTATGGTATAATACTCATTTTGATGCTATTATATTTTAAAATAAATATTAGAATGGGTATTACATTATATTTTTGTAGATAATACTCATTTTTGGTGTCATTGTATTTTAAAATAAATGTTAACCCCATCAAAATAAAATAAAATTTGTATTTTTAAAAATAATGATATAAGATGAGTATTATATGAAAAACAGTACAATGCTCATTTTTGAGTTAGTATATTACTTTAAATGAGTACTATCCCACAACGCATTATTGATTTTAGAATAATAATATTTTAATGAGATTGTACACTTTTTCTAATATTATTTATTCAAAAAATAAGTATTGTATGTGTTGTTGTGGATAATACTCATTTTTTGCATATATATATATATATATATATATATATATATATATATATATATATATATATATATATATATATGTGGCGTTCATTCGTTGCCCGCGCGGGTAACTTGGATTTTCGCTACCCTGCAGCCAAAAAAGTAACTCTCCTAGCCAAAAAAGTAAGTCTGTTGTCAAAAAAATAACTATGATGGCCAAAAAAGTAACTCTATACAAAATATACAGCATATATATATAAGGACGGGTTTTTTTTATTTTGGAGGGGCAAATGATATTATTTTTGGCCAAAATTTTTTGGAGAGCCAGACAAAATAGTCCTCTACAATTGCGAAAAAAAATTTGAAAAAAAATTATGGAAAGGGTGGGCGGGTAGCTACCTGCGCGGGCAATAAAGATGGGCATATATATATATATATATATATATATATATATATATATACTTATTTTTTTTATTCAACATTCCTCTGTCAACATTAATATATTGGAATGCATTTTTTAAGGAATCAAATAGTTTTAATTTTGTTAAAAATTCGTTACGGAACAAGATTCTCTCTTCTTTATTGCTTACTGGAGTCTACTATAAATGGTATATTTTTCATTGACTAGCTATTTGGGAGTGGGAACAGAGTATAAAATTCGGTGATGTGTAGCATTTTCCATAACCATGTTCAATGCTGTTTGAGGTGCGTTCTACTGCCAGCATTAACTTGCTTAAAAAGCGGCGTCCGATAGATAGTGTCACTGTAGCATTCCGTGACAACTTTGGTACTTTCATTGCGCATCTGCGATTTTGCCAACAGGGCAAAGTTTCAAGAGATTAAAGAATACATTATGGTGTTTGATACAATAAAATCTTCATTTCAGAAAGAAAATCGTGAAACACTGTTTGCAAATACGAGTACACCCTTTCTTTATCTACATCTTTAACTCTCCTCTAATCTAATCCTGGAGAGACAGTAACCAATCTTATCATACTTATATAACAATAAAGACATAAAATATATCAAATAAATACCAAAATCTCAGATACTGCATATAATCATAAAATAGAAAACTATATATTGACAGCTAAAATCCCTCTACACTAGGCCTTCGAACAGTTGATGTCGACTTCCTTATGGGCCCACTCATTCGAATGTCTTCCAGCGAGACATTAGATGCACAAGTCCGTGATGGAAGGGGTACAGGCAATGAAGCTCTGGGGGGTGAAACGGAAGTAGACGGGCGGTTTCTTGACGGTGGGGAAAGACTCGCCCGCGGTGCTCGGTGAACTACAATCCCATTAAGACTGGGGGATTTCACCATTTTCTTTCCAGTCACAGCAGACGGCTCTTGGAGGGGGAACCGCCGTGAGTATTTCATGTCCTGAACATTCTCCAGGGACTCCATGACGACTCTCATGGTGGGTCTTTCTGAAGGCTCTCTCTGGAGGCATTTCAATGCGATGTCAGCAACAGTCCTGGCAGCTCTGGAAGGAAACCGCCCTTTCAGCCGAGAATCCATTATAAGGGATAAACGGCACTCGTCTGTCAAATATGGCTTGCTCCATTTAACAAGGTTCTGCTCCTCTTTGGGAAACTGAGAGTCAAGATTTCTCCTACCAGCGAGTATCTCAAGAAGAACAATGCCAAAGCTCCAAACATTGCTCTTGGGAGTGAGTATGCCTTTCTCAAGTGTCTCCGGGGAAAGGGTTGCAGCCTGAACAAAAAAATAAGCGTTATACATATCTACCAGAATGCAAAAGGTGAATCAAAAGGTTTCTCGATATAAACTTTCACAAGTCAAAACGAGTGAGTTGGATACAAATTGGAACCACTTAAGGAGTAATTCATACCAGAATACTACAAGGTTTCAAGACTAGACAGGGATTTACAACAGTAAAACAGCATTACTGAACACCTTACAGATTTTATTAGGTATACTGTTTCAGTTAAGTAGATCAAGAAAATAGTTGGCGAACTTGCGTCAGGTATTTTTTTACTCTTATAGCAATGCCACCTGCCTCAATAGTCAGTGTTTAGTTACACGTATCCCAGGTATTGGATAAAACGGTTTAATAATGAAATCAATTAATGATCAAGTTTACGTAAACACGTCATTGACATGGTATCTACGGCGGTTATAGATTGCTTACTCCTGCAGCGTTCGAGAAATCTGTCTCTTGATTGTAGTTCACACAACCATAGCCTGATAGCTTTGCACTAAAATCCTTGTCTACTTGTATATTTGCTGCAGAGAATTCACTGTACATAGCCTGTAAAGGTAAAAAGAACTCACATATTACTTATTGGGTTGAACCTCGCATACCATCTTAAATGCTTAAGAAAATCTCAAACATATTGCAAAATGATAAAAAAAGATCATATACAATCAATCTAGCACATCATATACAATCAACCTAGCGTTGCAACTAATTTATCCCAACTACTGACATATAAAATATACGTCAGAGTCAGACTGAGGTTCTTCCAAACACAACTTATACAATATCAAGGAAGGTGAATGTGAGGTACCTAGAGACAAAAGAATGCATAGCATGACAACTGCACTGTAAATGCCTGAATAGGAAAGGGATGCTTGCAGAGTAGTGTACTAGTGTTACAGATTCTAGAATTGTCCAACTATCACACATGTTGCTACTAAAACAGAAATGCTTTTTGGTATTTGTAATAGAATATTCAATTAAGAAAGAAAAGAAAACCTCATGTGTCATTTAAATTTAATTTTATGTCAATATTATTAAGAATGTTAATATCAAAGGACAATGGAGCCGTTGATCTTCTTGAGGTTATCATTTAAAGAGCTGCGTGATAATAGAAGCTTAAGAGTAAGCTTTTTGGCATATCCAAAAACTGCAATTTGGATCTCATCTTGGAAACAAATTTTGTAACGGGGAGAGATGCAACATATTAATTGATGTAGAGCTAGTATGCTATCAACCATTCTGCTGCTAGGAAGCACGGACACTTCTATACAGCTGCCGTGTCCGTGTCGGAGACATTTCGGACACGGACACTTCATGGACACGGCTCAAAACGTTTTGGACACGGCTATATGCCGTGTCCTATCCATTTTGGTCATTTTTTGCAGCCCGGACACAGCTGGACACGGCCCGAACACTCCCCGGACACTTCGTGCAGCAACTGATCCAGTAGTAACATGTTTTAGAGTGTAAATTCTGGAAATACAGCCACTTCTAAGTGTTTTTTGTGATTGAGAACATATAACACAACAAGATCTAATCAAAATTACAAATAAATGTCTTCAAAACTAAAAAGAGTTCAAATGCAAAATTCAAGACGAGTTCTATATCATGAATCACATTTTGGTCTAATAAACTAATTAAATCAGTGTTTATTCATTCGGAAAATCTAATGCAGTTATCTAAAAAAATGCAGCAGGTTTATTTGTTGACTTCATATTGTTTGTACTACATATAAACACACCTTTGCATTCATATTCATATACTATTATACATACATGTATTATACACTCACATATGTATATATTAGAGAAAAAATAGCCCTCATCAGCGTCGTGCCCGTGTCCTATATTTTAGAAAATTGTTGTGTCCCGGAGTGTCCGTATCAATGTCCGTGTCTAAAAACATGTCCATGCTTCCTTGTTCTGCTGATGTGTAACTTAGCAACTAATATGCTATGTCAATTATTCGGCAAAGATCATGATCAATTCACATATAATTCATGATTCATCCGTAGATTGAGAGTAAACCATTTTCAGTATTTATGAAGAACTTTCAGGGAAACAGTCAGTAAGATATGCAATCACTATTCAGAAAAATCAAATATTAAATCAAACATAATTCATGATCCATGCATGTGCAATGCTTGTCCAAAAGTCACTCATGTTGCTATCGAAACAAAAACTTTTTTGGTATGTTGTAATAGAATACTCAATTAAGAAAGAAAGAAAAAACCACGTGTAATATAAATTTTATTTTAGGTGAATATTATTTCCTTCATTCATCAGTTTTGGTACTCTACAGAAGAGAGCTAATCAATTATAAGACATGTCAATTCAAAGGACATAGGAACCGTTGATCTTCTTAAGGTTATTATTTAAAGAGATTCGTGATAATAGAAGCTTAAAGGTATGCTTGTTAGCATACCCAAAAACTGCAATTTGGATCTTATCTTGAAATAAAATTCTGGAGCGGCAAGAGATGCAACATATTAATAAACGTAGAGCCAAGTATGCTGTCAATTATTCTGCTGATGTGCAACTTAGCAACTAATACCGAATTCAGGATCTGTTCGCTTGAGCTGATATCAATCTAGCCCAGGAATTATGAGAAACACTCAGAGAGAGGGAGGGGATCGGTAAAGGGGTCAGTTATTTGGCAAAGATCAAGATCAATTCACAAATTCATATATAATTCATGATTCATCTATACGCTGAGTTGAATAACCGTTTTCATTATTTATGAGGAACTTTTAGGGAAAAAGTCAAAGATACAATCACTATTCAGAAAAATTAATACTAAGTCAAACATAATTCGTAACCCATGCAAGTGTAATGCTTGTATATTATCTATCACTCGCAAAACAAAACAAAAATGCAAATCATGGAAGCATCCATAAATAAATGGCAACCTTCTATCGTGCAAATAAAACATGTATTAGGCATGGATTATGTTGTTATCGCAAGGCGGTATGATGGTTTGCTGGCCTGCAAAAGGAACAACCTCTACCAACCATGCAATAAAATTCTCATTTTTTGACAGAAGAATAGCTGAGAAACAAATACGTGGGCTGTTTCTCCTTTGTTATTTATTTACATTGGCATAATTTACTGCTAGACAAATAAAAAGGGTAAAAAAAAACAGAGTTCATGTAAACACCTGGAAAGGCCCTTCCTCGTGCAAAAAAGCAAGGCCTCGAGCAGCACATAAAGCCACTTTCATTCGTGAAGGCCAGTCAATTGATGGCCCCTCGGACCTTCCGAAGATAAGTCTGTCCAAGCTCCCATGGTAAAGTCTTTCGTACACAAGCATTCGGTGATCCAAGGTGTCACGTGCATGAAAACCAATCAATTTACAAAGTTGTGGGTGGTGTAAAGATGCAATAGTATTCACTTCATTAACAAAATCTTTGTAGCCCTGCGCAGGTAGGTGATTTGAATAAGGATATATTCAAGAATGGCATGGTATGCAGCTACCTCGGAAAGAAAAATGCTAGAGATCCTAGTGACTATGTGGTAGAATGCAAGAAACACCCCTAATATATGAAACCAGGCAAATTAATACATGAACTTCCAGAAGCCAAGTATATTGTCGGAGAAAATCCATATGAAGCACATCCTTCTTTTTTTTGAACTAATAATACTCAAAACATGAAGCTTTGCCTTTCTTAATGGCAATTGTCGCAACTGAAACACCTATATGATTGTAAATAGAACAGTAAGGTTAAGGTAAGTAACCTGTGCAGAGGGGACAAGGCAAGTCACTGTGGCATCAGTTTTCCTTCCAGCGCTATCACTGCCTAGGGAAGCCAAGTATATTGTTGAAGAAAATCCTTCGGATGTACATCGGTCCGCACTGAAATGTTGACAGGCGGTGGCAATTTCATCATAAGAATAGTTCCGCAACCCCGCTGAAGGTGGCAGAGGCAGAGGTCCTGAAAAAAGAGGACCACTTGCAGTGCTAGACTTGAAGCTTCCTGTATTTCTCAGTATTGAGCCACTATGAGATGACGGGAGGGGAAGAGGATGGGGGTTTGGCGGCCTTTGATCCTTTCCAGGCACACTGATCTTCGGTTCTTCTTGGTCCTCATAATCTGCTGATGATAATGGATCCGATTCATCTGCCATATGTATGCTAGAAGGAGCGGATAACGCTCTAGTTCTGCTGTTACTAGATCTAGTTGATGATTGAGTAGCCTTAGTCCTGTTTCTGAAGCTCGGGGGTGCTGACTGAAGCGAAGGGCCGTGACATTCTGGTTCAGGTAATGGAGCGGGCTCTTTCTCCTTGAAGCTGTGGAATTTTCTTATAGGCCGTTCAGGCTTCTTTTTCTTGCCTCTTAACACAGTAAAACAGCCCATTTCGGAGTCACCTTCCTCAATTGTGGACAAGATTCAGCATTTCTGAACAGAGATTGTCAGTGTCAGTACCATAGAAAACTAAAAGGAGCGATACACCAACCAAATATCATTAACAGATTGAAAACTAGAAAAGCAATAAGAAAGAGGAAGCAAGCGATCCAATACGAAATATCAGAAAAAGGTTGCTGATACAATTTACCAAAAGGTCATTTCAATACGGACAGTTAATTCCGAATGAAAAAAATTATACGATTACTGGGATAGAATACATGTCCAGCGCCTTAAATCAATCAGAAGATGAATCACTCTACTAGATACAATCCAAACAGTTTGCGCGGCGATCCAATAGACCAGCAGATTAAAACCAGCGCCCGAGAAGCATCAACACGACAGATTGAAATACTCAGACACGAGATCAGAACCAAGCCAAACACGACCAAAATGAAAAGACCTGCAGCATAATACTCGGAACACGCGCATGCAGTCTCAGCTCAAGGCCTCTGCCCAGTGAGGCTGGAACTGCGAATTGGAGAAGCATGGAGTAAGATATAATGAAATCGGGAGCAAACAAAGCCGTTTTGTCACGTTGGGACTGAAGTTGAATAGTTAATTGCTTCGGAAACGAGGATTAAGTGTTGAGTTTTGGTTAAGGATTTCGGAAGCCGTCTAGGGAGAACCGTACATGGAAAAGCCGCGAACCAGCAAGGCGTATAAGCATTTATTAGATGGGAAACAGGCAGCTGGAGCAATTGGACAATAAGTTTTGAGCTTGGAACAATGCCCAGAAGACGCTCAGTTTTACATGAAAATCGTACCTCAGTTTAAAATACGGATTCCCAAGATCCCTCAAACGGGCATCACCAGATATCTAGAAGCGCTGGCGGGCAAGTCGAGAAAGCGCCACCACAGGAAGGGGCTGTGGAAATCTGAGCATTCGCGGCTGGCGCCGACGATCAGCCAACCAAGCGCCACGAAACTCCCCCGGGCGAGCTTCAACCAGGACAGCTGATGGTGGAGCTGTAGACAGGAGAGGATATAGCGCGCACTAGCCGAGAAGGAACCCTAGAAGGGGGGGGAGCCTAAAAGACGTCGAACTGGGAGGAAATAGCGACGGGATGTCGCAGGTGGGAGATGGAAGGTTGGAAGAAAGGGGGAGGAGGGGGAGGGTGGGTCAAAAAAAAAGCCAAGTCCCACAGAGATTTTTCCTGGAAAAAATTGTCTAGGTGATAGAAGGAAAAAAAGGAATAGGGATCGGTGGTGGTCGTGGTGGCGACGAGAGACCGGCGACTGATGCTGCTACAAGCAGCGGGGAAGGGAGAAAGAAAGGGTGGTGGTGGTGGGACTGGTCTGGTCAATAGGCCCCGCGCCGTGGCGGAAAATTTACAGAGAAAATGGGGTTTATTTTTGTGTAAACGTCCCTTTCTTGTGGGTTTTGTAGCTTAGTAGCTGCGGAGAATCATTAACCTTATTACTTATCGGGAGTAGTGGAAGAAGCTGATATTCTGAATCTGAACTCTATAAAAAATGGAAGATGGACTGAACTTAACAATAGTCAAATACAAAGCTTGCGAAATGACAAACAGATTTGTTTACATGAGAAACAGCCAAATCACAGTATCTTTCCATTGTTTGTATAAAAAAAACGCATAGGCATAACGTCGAAGTCAATACAGAAAGATTGAAATGAAAATGGAGGGAAATAGAAACACTTAATCCACTTAAAACTGCTTTTATGTATTATATTATCATAGTATCATTATATTTAAGTTCCTCATTGGACTTAGGTAGAGTCAGGTTTGTTTTCGGGTACATATAATATATAATGTATATGTCATAGGTGAACAGAAATATTGCATATTTATCCCTTGGGCTTGATGATTATCCAATTATAGGCATATATTAAACTAGACCCCCCCCACCCCCCAAATTTCCTTTTTAGTTGCTTGAGATGATTTAATTGAAAAGAGTAGACACCAAAAACATCAAGTTGTCTAAATTACTTAACCTCATATTCAAATGGAACGCTTGGACATGTTTTGCACTTGAGTGACTTGGCATTATATTATATCTTTGCATGGATTTCGTGTTAAGGAATACCAATAAGAATCGAACCTGACTTGGGCATGGATTAAGTATGTTGTTTCCTATGTTTGAGTTTATTATTAGTTGGCGTGTTAAAGTTCACGCCATAGATGTGGCCAATTTATCATTTGGTTTAGCATGTTTTTAAAATCATATTCGGTATGGACGGGCTGATTGTACAGACATAAACTACGAGGGGAGATTTTCATTATTTTATCATTCTAAGATAGAGATTGTAGATGCTTGGACCCATTACATGATCTCAAAGGTGTTAGAATTTTGGTTGAGTATTTTGTCATCTCGTTTGATTTTTAAGGAGCATAATGGATTTTAATCAAGTCAAGAGACCAACACAAAGCTCTCTAACGAGAAGGCATGTGGTTTTCAGTAAAGACAAGTAAGAAGAAGGAGCTAGAAATTGGCATATTTAAGGCATAAGATAGGGTCAATATCAATGACTTTTGGGATCATGTTTTGGTTCTTGAAGCATATTGCTATGCACTCCCACAACATCTTTGAAAGCTTACACGTGTCCATATGGTTTAATATGGAAATGATGCGGTTCTTTTTTAGTTTGGAAGGTTAACACAAGTTAAATAGTTTCTTATTGGCCTATTTATTGTCTAATGGTGGATGAAGAACGTATCCATATACCATGTAAGAGGTAATGCACTATCTTCCACTAACCTTCTTTGTATAGATAATGTGAAATATTTTTCCAACAACTAGGTGATATATATTTAGAGCACCTGTCAAAGTTTCAACACATGTAAATGTTGCATAAGATAGGTGGTCAACAAGGATAAAATAAGGAATATTGCTTCCCTTCCCACCACCAAGGAAGTTTTTATTGGATGAGATTGTGATATCCTATAGGACATAGCCACACATCCAACCTATGACGACACCAAGTTCCCCTTGGAGATGGGAAAATCAAACACACCCCATATTGAAGTTTGGGTAGATAAATCAAACAAATGTTTGGAATCTTTGCAGAGATGTTTTCTTTGCATGAATAATCGCCACATGAGATATGTTTTTATTAATGTGATAGCATTGTGCCACCTCCTTGTGCTCGTATATGACATGGGAGAACAAAAGATGTTCTACATGCTAGAAATGGATGGCCATTCCCTCACACTACTTGAATTATAGTGGTTTTGGAATGGGTCTTGGAGAGTGACTCCTTATGGCCTAGATTATCTCTCAAGAGATACAAAAAAACACCAATAGGTTGAGAGCTGGAAGATATACATTTGATAAATATTCATGCAACGATAAAGTCAAATGACTTTCTTCAACGGACTAAGAGGGAGTGGAACCGACCATGCTAGTGGAGAGCTTGCTAATTTGTGTAAACCTAACATGGTGAGGGGATAAATGTTGAGTGTTTCAACGTTGTTGGCATATGTTGTGTTTTTGGAAAAGATAATTTCGATAGGTTGGCACATGAGGAGATGAGATGAGTGAATCCTCCTTGTTTACATAATAAATTTCAGCAAAGATATTTGATCATGGAATCAATGACGTGATATTTTTTAACAATGGAATATTAGAATTAGATATTTTGCGACAATATATATATATAATAGAACTATGACATGTTAGAGAAAGTCAAAGGACTTATCCTATGTTGTTTGATCGGGTGAGGGGATAGACATGTGGCATTATGTGGATTTTTTTCATATGATATTTTGTTTGTAAGATATAAGAAAAATATAGAAAAGTTTGCTAGACGAGGAGACGGATCTCCTATCAAAGGGAAGAAAGAAAAAGAAGAAGCAAAGATCTATGACCGTCCTAGCAAATCACTAATGTTATATCCTCAAGTCTACATCATGACTACATCATGAGAATAAGATATTCTTTGAACGGACGAGGCAAGTCAAGTGGAAAACTTGGGAGAGTTTGATAAAAACAAGCAACCGGCAAATTGCGGCGTATATGTGATTTTCTTTTTTCTTTTTCCGTTTGTTTAAGGAACCAGTTCTTACGAGTCCTCATCTCAATAAACAATGCAATCCTTCACCCTCTTGAATCACACAAAGCAACAAAAGTGAAGTTGTCAACAGTGCTGGGAGAAATATATGTTTGATAAAATAAACAAAAATCTGCCGGTCCGTTGTCAACAGTGCTGGTCTTTGAAACATGGGAGAAATATATGTTTGATAAAGTAAACAAAAATCTGCCGCTCCGTCGTAGTAGACAAGACAACACATCTGATCTGGGAGGCAAAGAAACCAGTGAATATGGATGCAAGCATCTCCTCCAGGACTGGATAGCAAATAAACAGAAAACAAAGTGGGTGTATATGCAAATTAAGATCCCAGTTTGAGCTCAGGCTGCAAATGGGTTCATCTGCAGGCCAACCAGGGATGGCATGGCAGTGAGTGAGAATATGCGTGCGGAACATGAATATCTATTCTTTGGCTCCGCACGGCGCTGGATGGCGACTGGTCCCACATCCAGTCAAAGGGCGAGAACATGCAACGCAACACACGCACACATTTCACACAACACATCAGGAGGCCCGGAACGAGAGAGAGAGAGAGAGAGAGAGAGAGAGAGAGAGAGAGAGAGAGAGAGAGAGAGAGAGAGAGAGAGAGAGAGAGAGAGAGAGAGAGAGAGAGAGAGAGAGAGAGAGCTGTCCGTTCTCTCCGGTCAAAGAAACGTAAAGCCGCAAACAAATTTGACCCCATTCCAGGCCGTCGGATGCGGGCGCGGACCGCCAACCGTCGCCCCGACAAATCCAACCGAGGCATAGGCTGGCCCCCAAGCAAGGCGGGACCCACACACACACACACTGCGTAGACCGGCTTTTGGCTCTACCGGAGGGGTTCCGGCGGTGGTTACATTACTAATAATAATCATGTGGGTGTGTGTGGTGGGTATTAAGGCTTGAGGACCGGGTTTGGGGCATTTCGAGGGAGGAGGGCTAATGACGGGTTTGGTTACGCGCGATTATAATTGTCTCTGATCGCCGCTTCTCGTGGTAATGGAATCACCCAAAGCTTGACGGCTGGTAGGTGGAAGACGAGGAGATGTTTCTTTGATTGGGAAATATATGGTGCTTTTTCGCTATAAATAAAAAATAGTTGGTCTTTTATTTATTTAATTTATTTATTGTTGAACTAGTTGGTGTTCCGTGGCAGCCATTCAATTGGATAAATATCCCTACCAAGTCATGCACGACTTGTTTGGTTCGCTTCTTCCATCCTTCACGGCTGTTCCATGCGTTTGTTTCTTTGGTTGATAATGTGTATCAGACACTTACAAAAACTTGGAACATGGGAAAAGTGTTTTTAGAGGTTCCGTAATCTATGTAACTACGGTCGGGTCATTCAGGAAGTCGATACCTCTCTATTCCAAACAGACTTCTACGGTTTCCAGTCACTGTTGGACGCGAGATACATGGTCTAAGGATAAGATTGTCTTGAAATTTTTTCCGTGCTTGGTCTGGATTGAGCTAACGTGTGGTCTGTTTGTTCGCTATCACACAATTTGTTGTTGTCGGATGTACATTGTTGTTATAAATGAGCTATAACATTCCAAAATTTTTACAGACATCCACATATGTCGAAATGCTGATGAAATTTCATTCATAAAACTGAAACATTAACGTTTTATTCTCATTCTCAATAATTAAAAAAAAAACTGTCATATGTGGATATACCTAAAATCGGCAATTAGTTTATTCGGCGTTCTTTGGCATTACCAAATCGACGAGGAAAGGTCAAAGCATTACTCGTTGGGAGTTAGGTCGTCGGTTCTTATGTAACAAAGAACCCACGATGAATATTTATAAATAACCGATGAGAAATGTGTATATTTTTTTATATATTAAGTTTGCAAACATGTTGTCCAACCTGCTAGCCTGTTTGGAGCCTGCTGTACTTCAGAACTAAAAGTTATGAAGAACAACAAGCTCTCTACAAGCATCACGGCTTAACAACAGACCGACACACCTACAAGAAAAAATAAATTTATAAAAAAAGTAGGCACAACCATATTTTATCATTTTTTTACTTCAAATACACACAAATCCATGAACTCACATCTCAACTGTTTCATTTCTCAACCACACTTTGATTTCACACATATATGCACAAATAAACATCATTTTCTTCTTCATGCCTTCACATTCAAATTCACACACACATATGCACTTACCATTCAATTCACACTAACAAATACATATCAACGTCAGCTGTCATCTCAGACTTAAAGTCACAACGTATTAAAATTACATAACAAATACAACATTCAGTTCACACTCACAAATACATATAAAAAATCTGACATCAAAGTTCCAATTATTAAAAAATTATCAATCAATCATCAAATTTTTCATGTAAATCTAAATTTCTGATGAAGCAGTCTACCCACTGTTCACATAGGTCATTCATCTGCTCCAATGTATGGGGTTTAGTATTCGAAAACAACTGCAAAGAGAATGGGGATACAATGTTAGATTTGCTTGTTTGTATTATCAAATGAGAGAATTTAATACGATCCAAGACTAATAACTTACATTCTTTATACATTTGATTTGTTCCGCGTGATTGACAATCATCTACGTGTACAACATCACGTAGTATGTGCATGCCCAAACATTGTCTTGTATAAGACCTTGTAGATTTACAATTATGTTAATAATTGTAATTAAGCAGAGTAGGTCATATAGCAATTGTAATGAGAAAATTATATACATCAACACTCTTCTAAGTTTCTGATTTCTTTTTCTTATCTACTTTCTCTCCGCCACTACAGAATGCTTTCACACCACTATAAGTTAAATTAACCAATATGGGTGCATGATTAAACTGTCATATGATGCAAATATTAACAAATATGTTGGGCATTGAAAAGCTATACTTACATATGAATCACCAATTTTATTGGGTGTCCCTCATTTGATGACAATTTTTCACCTGGAGGATCAAAGAAATACACAGTCCAAGTCTCGGGAGCAATCACTAACAACTACTAATGTATTTTTTTAGTGAATAGAAGGCAAATAAAATAAAAATTAAATCACACAACAAATTGTATTAATAGGTTAGACATATAAAAACAAACCATATATATATATATATATATATATACACACACACACACACACACACACACACACACACACACATATATAACCAATACTCATTTTATATGTCAGAAACAATTAAGCAATTTTCACATATGAGGAGGTATTCACACTCACCATATCTAAAGTTTTATCACTGATGTGTTCAACCAATAATACTTTAATAGCTCAGAAGCATTTGTCAACACTATAACATAGTATGTTGTATACCTATGATCTCCTCCCCAAGGCCGACCACAATGATATCTATTTGGTCTATAGTGTCTAACCATCTTGTCCACGTCTAGCATTTAGGGCAAGGCCAGTGTGAGAACCCGTTACAGTAAACGAGATTACTCAAAATATAAATCACAATCAATCACTAATTAATCACATACCCAAAAATATGGGTAAATTAAAACTGATTTCAATGTCAACACCATGTTAGAAATATTTGCATAAGAGTCCAACATCTTTCTTATATCCATATTATGCCAAGAATTTGATACAAATTGTTTTATCGCCTTAGCCACAACATATATACACAGGAGAATAATATTTGTATATGCCACACAACAAACATTAACATGCTAAAAAAATTTCTATTCGTTTGAAACACCATATACAAACTTTTTATGCCCAGACCTGAGAGTACATGGACGACTCTAGGACACACTAGACATCTAATCAACTTTCTCAAAGATTCATTACTATGGCTCCTCTTTGCTACCACATGTTTGTTTTCACACTTCCGATTACCTAAAAAAATGTGGCAAACCACAAGGGTGAAACCCATGTCCCAGCAAGAGATATAACCTCCAACAACACTTATTGATTATAAAATTTTAAATAGTAGATAACTAAGCAGTTGGAGTATTTAATAATCAATTGAACAATTCAAGTATGCTAAACAGATTAAGCAATTAATCTTAGCAACAAGTATGATCATCAATGCATATATAGATAACAAATAAATCCATTTCTTGGATAGATATCTACTCAAATATCATCAAATTGCATCTAATAACAATCATTATCATAAATCTGACTATCATCATAGTCCTTATTAATAGCACAAGCAATCTAGTAGAATAAGCATCCCTGACATCATGAATATATCTAGTAACATAACATGGCCATCAATATTGGCATCTCAAATAAAGGAAACAGATATATATCATAAGTAGAACTAACATCATAACACAATGAACTACGTAGGCATGATTAGCAGTTTAAGCATTTCTAATTATATAGGCATGGCTAGAAATATTAAACATAGCTAGAAGCAGCATCTTAACCATCAGTGTTAGTATATTTGACAACATAAGCAAGTTTACAACATGAGCATAACTACAACATAAGCATATTTATTATCTCTTATTGTATTATACATGATCTTAGTGAAAAGAAAGCAAACACGGGTTATCATCCAATATGAAGCGTTGTGTATAACCCTAAATAGATATGCTATATGACTGTCTTACATCTTTTATTATGCTCTGAGGAAATTGAGGATACCACTCAAAATTCAACTGACCACTACTAAGTCAAAATCAGTGTCATACAAGATCTAGGAAGAGTCAGACTCCTAAGATCTTCTCCGCCACCAGTCAATACAGGTCCGCCACAGCGACACATAAGGTCAAGCTGCTAACAACCTAGTTCATCCTCGGTATAGGTCACGACACTAGTGAAAGGAGGTGGGTACGCATACCCTACCATCTGAGGTACAACCGCAATTGTCCTCCAATCTTGTCACATATATAATCACCGAGACAAGACCGTAGCCATTCTTAAACTAAGGGCTAGGTATGACCACAGTCATCCTCCCTAAACACTTGAATTCAGGATGATAAGCACCCTGCATACTCATCGGTATGCGCTCTGAGTTTCCCTTAGGAATATTCATTTCATCACTTGGCAAGTTCTAACATTCAGATGGATCTATGGCATAGGGCACTACATGATTAGAGTTTCACTTGATTAGTTATGCCAATTGGGTGAATTAAGGCTGCATCAAACAAGTGGACATACAAACCCTAATTCACTTCTAGCAAGCATATTAATATTACAACTTCAAAAGATATAAAATGTGTGAAACATAATTTCTCATCTCATCATCACATGATACTATTTACTTACCATTCATGAGACTACACTAGTCATCATACTATCACAAGATATAAATCCTTTTCACAATATCACATGGTATCAACCCTTATCAAGACAAGAGGATTACACCTCATTCAGGGCTCAACCATGCCCAAAGGTCATTAAGACCATCATACTATTCACTGCAAGATCATCATTATCTTTGCATGCCTTATAACAAGGCTCAACAACATCACTTACATATAAGACACCAGATCAACACAATATTGCATTAATGAGCTAGGAGATAATCATAAACAATCATAGTAGGGTTATATTAACATTAAGAACATTCCTTTATTACATCAACATGCAAGGAATCTAGATATGATTAACCCTCATCATAATTCATAATGCACATGTTTAGCATAAGAAAGTATCAACCATGTGGCTATGATAACCACCAATTAACATATCAAGGTTATGATCATATTAATGAGGTTATTCCGCCATCATTCCATCATATAAGAATGTTAAACATGAATACTCATATTTATCTATTTGCATTAGAGTTAGGTTCACAAGACAAATTATATTAATGTTACTAATCAACACTCATACCCAAACCCTAACTCAGGGCATCCCCATTGGATCATGGATGCATAAGGTGAAGCATCACCATCACATTCCATACCATTCTCAAGTATGAACCCACACATAAATCAAGGTGTAACCATCGGGTTATAGCATACTAGGGTTTCAACAATAGTAACAGAGTACTCCATGATTGTATTAGTCATTCAAGGACTATTCATACCCAATTACCATCATTTAGTTATATTAAAGCTAGGTATAACAAGCTATACCTCATTAGGGTTACATATCAACACAATATGATCATCATCCCTTCTATTCATATGAGTGAATAGGTAAGAATACCTTATTAAGGGTAACCTTCCATTTGTTCCATCATCATTCAACATATATCACCATACCACAATGTCACCCAGAACCATTGGATGTTTAAAAGGTAAGACCATTGGTTGTTTACATAAGTAAACACCTTAGATAAACCACCTATGAAGTCCCTGATTTGTGCTCTAGAAAGAGTCACCATTTAACCCTAGACATCCCTTGATTGTCAACACAAAAAGTTCCATTGAGAGTAGGGTAAAACCCACAATCGATTGTTCATTTAAAACAAGTCATCCATTGTCAACAAGTAAGCTCCTTAAGTTGATCATATAACGAAAACCATCTAAATCACATTATTAGGACCAACCTATTACATTAGCCATCATTCCACTTTATTGGAGGAATAAACATTAGATCTTAACCATTGGGTCAAGTTCATATGGTAAAACCATCAATTACAGTATAAGTCCGACCATTGCATCAAGTAACCCAAGAAACCATTGGTCTAAGGCTTAATTGATGCTACAACTACAATGCTTAACTCAAAATAGGTTGTAGAGACCTGATCCACCATCATTGGTGACCATTAAATCACCATAGGTTGTTAGATCAACAAATATTCATTAATCAACATCAAATATTAAGCTAATGTCATCATTGATTGATAACATTAGTAGGGTACCTAATGGTTGATCATTAAACTTCTAATTGATCTAAAACCTGACCTAAGGGGGTGACCATAGGTTGTCACCATCATATGACACCTTTGATCCCGAACATCAGTTGTCATGAAGACAACACCATAGGGTTTTTATAATGGTACCACATCGGGTCATGGGTTTATAGAAGAAATCAACTTAAAACCCTAAAATTGACCATTGGTTGATAGGTGTTTAGCACCATAGGTTGTCAAAACAACCTGATCCAAGTCATATTATACCTTAGGAATAATGTATACATCATCACAGGTTTATCTAGAACTGAAATCAGAATAGGAAATATTATAAAAATCAAAATCCAAATGAAGCATAGCTTTTTAGTGCATGGATCATCATTTTCAAGCAAGAACATGATCTAGAAAGCTTATGGTAAGCAATAAACATGGAGCAAGTTATAAAACTTGCATCTAATGAGAATATAAAATCCCAAATAGAAGAAAACTCAAGCAGATAGGGTGGAAAATCTAATCATAAGTGGTGAACTCGTCCATCTAGCACATTTCTTCATCAAATGAGCAAACCCTAAGCATAAGGAGCAAGAAAGGTAGGGTTTTAAAGATTTAGAACAATTTCCACCATGGAACGGCAAGGTTCCGACCTAGAGAAAGACAAGAGGAAGGATAAAAAAGAAATAAATGGAGGAAAGAAGGGGATTATTACTCTTTTAGGTCAATATCACTAGAAGGAAGCTTTTTAAACCCTACAAGGAAGTCAATTGCAACCCTAGATTCTTTTTTTCAAGAAGCTCCCCTCTTTCTTCTTCCTTGGATAGGAAATTCACAGCAGCACAGAGGAAGGACAAGGTTTTTAGAAGGAGGGAAGTGATGGAGAGTAAATGGCTCATTTTGGTGCTTAGGGATAAGTATATGAAACTTTAAGATAAAGAAAAAGAAAAAGTTGAAGTTCTAGTATCTTTCCAAGTGTCCATGGCCTTAAACTATTAAGAATATACAAGAACACACACAAGAAGCTCCCCCACCATCCATAGAGACATGTTTATCCCTAATTTCTTGAATTTCCAAGCAAAACAAATAACTCATTAGTTGATAGCTACTAAAGGTAGCTCATCCATGAAGGGGTAAACCCTAAAATACCCTTGGAGAAAACACCTTCAAACCAAGGTTTAAATAGCTCAAGAATGATGATAGAATATCCAAGGAACATAATGCAAGTGATAAATTGCAAAGTAAACCTCTCAATTTGATAAATTGCTGAAAAGTCAAAAATATGCATAAAATTGCATAACTTGCTCAAACAGTGTCCAAAATGGACCAAATTTGAAACTTAAGCTTGTATTATGATTTCAAAGCATATAATAAGGTTATATTAGGGTTATAAGAATTCAATTATGATAATTAAGCTTATTAAAGCCATTAAGCAAGTTTAGGGGCCTTACAGCTAGAGTCGTTTGGGCCATATACTAAAGTCACCTTCTACCACTCTAACTGTGGTGGAATTTGGGTGCTTGTATGGGAGGGGCATGTTACTCATTCCTGGAAAAAAAATGTATGGCATTCACACGATAGTGATCATCGGGAAGGGGGAATTCCATGAACCACATCGATAATAGAAGCCTCGACTTCAACCACAACATTGTCTGGTGGAACATTGATGACAAGACGACATTTTCTGGCCACCTACAAATTTATGAAACAAAATTTAATTTGACAAACATAAATATTGACTTGAATGATTATTTTGTCATAATGTATATATAAATTGACTTGAATAGAATCTTACCCCGACCGTGCCATGCGAGTCTGAAGGACTACTCCCAATTCACTTTGTGAGTGAGTGATGAACATGGTCTGTAACTACTGGAGAAGCTTGTGCTATCTGAGAAGTTATATATTTCACCAAGGTTGAATCTACAAAGCTATGCATGTACTATTTGTCCACTTCCCTTTTTTGGGTTGTTTGCGCTTATGTTGGGATGTGCCAAAAAAGATTTTATCCCATACCCAGCTCCAATGTCTCTAACATGTCCAGGATGATCTTATGTCCCTAGAGCAACCGTCAAGTCACTGTGTGTTCCTTGAGTGGTGAATTTCCCCTACTTTACTTAAGCAACCAGCTCCAACTAATTTTCATAAAAAAACTAACTAATCAGTAAAACTTAACAATCTAGTGAAATGATCGTTATTGTGAGACCAAGAAATTTATCATTTTTGAATCCACCTCATGTGTTTCTTAAATAGGGATTTCTCTGACTTTGTTTCTCCTTGTATCTATCCACTCAATATAGTGAGACAACCATCCAGAAACACTAAAAGACTCGATAGTAGAAAGAGTAGAAGTAGAAGGCCCTTGTTGTTGCCCTTGCTGTTGACCTTGCTCTTGCTCTTGTTCTTGCTCTTCCCATTGTTTTTTCTCTATTGTAGCTCTCTCATTAGGCGACGTTTCCAATAACCACATGAACCCACTCGATGGTTGTTCACATTCTTATCACGCCTGTATTTTTGAGATTCATGGAGGTCCTGAGTAATTCATATAAGTGATATTGTTAAGTAACTATAAGAAATTATAAAAAAAATAATTAATTCAATACCTGGAATGCATTTGTTTGTCTTTGCAAAACAAACTCCTTCCAATGATCTTTATCAATATAGTATCATTTAAACCAGGGTTCCTTCTTGTCTCCAAAGACATAGTCTCTTATGAGTATTATCAATAAATCTATATGTCTTCTCCTGACGAGATGGATAATAGACTTGTGATGCAACTTTTCATCAAGTTCATACCATCCCTAAAAAGGTTCAACATTCAATACTGTTTAGAAATGTTAAGAGAAAGAATAGGAAAAAGACTATAAAATGTAACTATATTTATCTCAACTCCAACTCCCTCAAGATGAGGTCTTTGCAGATTGCACTCACTTATCTCCAATTCTCAACAAGGAGAGACACTTTGCTTTGACTAAGGACCCACAGTAGGTGAAAAATATTTAGTAAGTGGCATGCCTGCTAAATTGAATTCAAAGACACCCTTCCTCCCTTGTCTATTTGCCACATCTTTCCTCACACTTATCCCTCTAACTCCCTTACACTTTGGTTTATCATCACGGCCAACACCCTGGTCAGGATGTTCAACATCCTCACGCTCATGATCATTGTGCTCCTGGTCAGATGCCATCTATAAAATCAAAAGTAAACACAAGAAAAAAGTTAGATCACATATAAAAAGTTATATGACATATAAAAATTAGATCATCACATATAAAAAGTCAGATCACATACGAACAAATAAACATGTTATATAATACAAAAAAGCCAAATCCCATACGAGCACTATACCTTAAACTAATGTCCCTTCTGTGTGATCTTCACGTGTATAGTCATCCGTGTTAGATTCAACATTTACAATTGGTAAGCCAACAAAAAATAGGCTATAGTCATCATACTTGTCAAATAATCTTCTTCATCAATAGGAACTGACATGAACTGTCTTTTCCCATGAAGAATGACAAACCGGTTTTCTTTTGCAGGATCGTCGATATAGAATACCTATTTTGCCTGTGATGCCATTACGAAGGGTTCATATATGACACATCATCATTCTAAATGAGATTACTCAAAACATTAAACATGATCAACTACAAATTAGCCACATAGCCAGAAAATTGAAATAATTAAAACTGATTTCAACATCATAAACAAGTCTTGAAACAATTGCATAAAGGTCCATCTTTTCCATAAAATCATATACCATAATAGGTATTTACATCTATATCCAGTGGTTAAGGCCATAACCTATATACAAAATAGATATTCCACATGTACATGCCATATATACAAATACTGGCATACTGCCAAAAAATCGTGTCGATACAAGTATAACATCTACAAAACACTTCCCATACCCAGACCTGAGAGTACATGGGTGACACCGGGACTCTACTACTAACAACTAAAACTAACCAACCTTTTGTGTCTACTCATCTCCAGGATGCTCCACTTCAACAACATGCCTTTGACCTTGTTGTCGATGACCACCTAAAAAGATGTGGTGACCCACGGGTGAGACCCATGTCCCAAAAAGAGATATAACTCTCTCTAATAGATATTGATTACAAATGAGTATTTAACAATAAATAGAATGAGTAGATTGAAGCATTTGATAAGCAGTTGAGTCGATTGAACAGTTCTAACATACTGAGAAAGTTAAACAGATAAGCCTGGCAACAAGTATTATTACTCAGATATCATAAGATTTCATCATATAAGAACTATGTAGTATAAAATCATGGCAAGGCTAATAAACCGATGTGAAACATATTCAACCCTAGAAAATGTACTGCATGACTTGTATTTCATCTTTTATTATGCCCTAGGGAGTTTGAGTCGTATCACTCAAAGTCCAAATGACCACTAATAAGTCAAAATCAATTCCATACAAGATCTTAGGAAGATCCAGATTCTAATATCTTCTCCATACTCGGTCAGTAAGATTATGCATCTCAATGCCATATTAGTCAAACTGCCAACAAAGACATATAGTCAAGATGAGAACAACTAGTCCGCCCTTAACACAGGTCATGACACTAGACACCAAGGTAGGCAAAGAAAAACCTTATTCACATTATATATAATCCCCAAGACACTATCACATCCATTCTCAAAAAAAGGGTTAGGTATGATGTAGCCATCCTCCCTAAACACTTGGGGTCAAGATAATAAATACCCTTCATACTCAACAATATGCACTCTAAATTTCCCTTAGGAATACTCATTTCACCATCCAAAAAGTTTTGACGCTGAAAATGGCTCTATGGCTCAAGGCTTTACATGATTAGCATTTCACTTGATTAGTTATGCCATTTGGATGAATTAAGGCTTCATCATACAAATGGGCATACAACCCTAATTCATTTCTAACAAAATGTATAAGTACAACAACTTCAGAAGATATAAAATGTTTGAGTGTAAATCAAAATCACATTACCACAAAACACTTGTTTCATGAATTTCATGAGACTATACTAATCAACCTACCACCATGGTGTTGTCTAAATTAGACATTATTATAATCCCTTTATTTTGATGATGACAAACATTTCTTTCTTGTGGAATCAACTTGTTATTTGAGTGTTTCAGGGACAAGCATGAAAGGTGGTGGATAGCAAAGACTTGGAAGATCCTTATGCTCAAAATTACTTTATTTTCATGATTATAATCAATGTAAAAACTTGTACAAGTTTATAATGTACAAGTACTTAGATATCATGTAAATCAAGCGTTTAGATCTTCCCTATCCACACACAACACTTAGATAGGTCATCTCCTAAGTTAGCGTCACAATTGCACATTGATACACACACTCAGTAAATGAATACATTGAATCAGGGATATTCTCGGTTGACAAAAACTTCGACCGAGACACTCTTAGTCGACAAACTCCTCGACCAAGAATAGACCCTCCTAGCCATTAGACTGAGTTAGAAAAAGTAGTTGGGAGTTGATTTGAACATTGCAATACACTTTCCCCAGACTTTCCCTCAGTCGACAAATTCCTCGATCGAGAGACACTCGGTCGACAAACTTCCCGACTGAGAAGGTTTCTGTCTGCACTTTTCAGAATTAATTAATTAGCCATTACAAATGCAATTCATGGACACTTAATGGCTAGTTGAGCACTAAGAACACCCTATAAGGTGTCTAGAACGTCCCCAAGCATTAGCAAACCACTCCTATAAATAGGACAACCATAGGACACCTCAAGATACAACTTGCATATACAATTGCACTTGAGATTCAATCCTTGTGAGCAAACAATCTGAGCTACACTTGCAATCTGTTTTCTTTGAGCTCTACATAAGTGTCCTATAGGTTGATATCTCCTATCCACTATACATCCACGTCCATCCACTTTGGTTAGGATATCAAATGCTTGATATGGATCAAAGCGCTGTACTCAATTGGTAACATTGTTTCTTTCTTCCAATCTTGTTCCTTTTATTGTATTTTGTTCTCCTTTGCTACTCCTAGGTTGGAGGCTACGAAAAGGAGGTTGTTGTAGCTTCTTCGGTGGTAAAGGTAACTCGGAGGACTTAGGATTACTTCAAGAAGGCTGTCTCAACATGATGCTACTTCAAGAGGAAGGCTACTTCAAGGGGGAGCTTGGAGTTACTTCAAGGAAGGCTGCTTTAAGGTTGGTGAGACTACTTCTAGGTGAAGGATATCCTAAGGGTGAAGGTATTTGTATTTTATGTAACATCCTTGTGAGGTAATAAAATACAAGTGCTTTTAAAATCTCAGTTGGGGATCAACCGGGTAGTGGACTGACTCCCTTAGTATTTGCTAAGGGTGGAACCACTCTAAACGCCGTGTCTCCTTCTCCAAATTTCAATTGTGGTTGCTTGGTTGAATTAATTTTAAAAATATCATAAAACCCTATTCACCCCCCTTTAGTGTTTTTCAATTGGTATCATAGAAGGCTTCAAGGATCTCTAATTGAGTCTTGTAGATGGAGGGTGGTGGTGTCTACAACCTCAAGCAAAGGAGAAACTTGGACCAACCTTCAACAAACTATAGCTGGTGTTTAGGAACGGGACACACAACACTTAGTTGTCCAAGGAAGTCAAAGAAAGAAGAGGTGCATAAAGAGGTACAATTTGTTACTACTACAAATGAAGAAGAATAAGAGGTAAGTATTTTTTACTTGTCAAAAGAAGATTTAATTATTAGTCTTCAAGAAATGCATGACAAATATATTAATTGTAAAAAGAAACTAAAAAGAGTTACAAGAACAAATGAAGAATTATATGATCAGTTAAGTGAACTTGTTTCTGAAAAGGAAAATATTACTTCTGAAAATTCTACATTGAAATCTTCTCTTAATGATCGCAATACGAAGTTACTTACTCTAGAGACAAACTATAATCTTCTTTCTCAAGAAAAGGTTGAATTACTTGATAAGTTGAATAATCTTCAAACTCAACCTATTCTATGCCCTCATTTTGATTATGATGCCATTGTAAAAGAAAGAGATAGTTTGTCATCTAACTTAGATCAAGCAAACTTGAATATTAAAAAGAAAATAGATGAAATTGCTAAGTTACAAAAGGAAATTAGTAGTTTGAAGAACAATAGTGCTCTTGATAAGATCCTAAAGATTTCTTCTAGTCAAATTGGAAGAAGAGGTTTAGGATATGTTCCAAAAGAAAAACATCATCAACCTAAACCTAGAAGAACACAGACCAAGTTCAGACATGTGCCCAAAGAAAAATTCTATCAAGAACCTAGAATGAAGAGGGCACAAGTACCCAAGACTAAAGTCATGTATGTGCCTAAAGACGATCCTCCTAGAAAGAGAAATGAAGTTGATTCCATTTGTTGTCACTATTGCTTGTGTCTTGGACATTATTCCTTCTCATGCCCATACAAGAAAAAGGATGTTGATCTAGTTTGGGTTCCTAAAACTTAGAGATTTGAATATGATTAGTTGAGATTTGACCTAAAATGTTACTTTGATATTCAAAATGTCTTATCTCAACTAAATTGAGCTTTAAATTGCATATTTCTGTAAAACTGTATTGGAAGTGATCTATGTTTTTACTTGAAAAAAAACTACTAAAAATAGTACATAAACAATCTCAATCAACAAAATCTTTGACCGAGACAATGTCGGTCGAGAAATTGTCGACCGAAGTAGTTTTTGTCTCTAACCTATAGAAATCTGGTAACCATGCCGATCGAAAAAGACTTCGACCGAGATAAATACGATCTACATTTATTGGACCAAATTTTAATTGATAAAATGGGAGATACAACAACCTTCTCGGTCAAAAAGAATGTCAACCGAAAAGAAGTCGGTCGAGAAAGAGTTCGACCAAATAAGATTCTGGAAAACCTATTTAACTGGTTCAGTTTGCTATAAACTTGCTATAAATTTGGTATAAATGAAAATTGATTGGAAATTATAAATGAATCATAAATCTTGGAGACAACTCTCAAATCACATATTGATAATTTGCATCATGATCTATATGTTGATTCTTGATATCCTTATGAAACATGTTGTAAATTTACTAATTATGTGATAAAAAACTATATGCAAATAGAAATAAGAAATGTTTTTTAAAATCAATGCACACATTGTAAAGCCTTCAATTGTTATTTCTCTTGAAATGATTAAGCATGTTCATTTACATGGTCTGTCTTAAATTTGAAAATTGATGAACCATGATTGATCAAGAAAAAGATATTGCATTGATAAATCTTCCTTAAAAGGTATGATTCTCTACATTTTGTATATTAAAACTAAAAAATGTGATGATTTGAGTGAGTTTAATCAAGAAAATCATGGATTTGCTTCTCATGAGATTATTTTGGTTCATCTTCTACATGGTTTGGCTTAAAACTGATTATTATGAACCATGTTGATTTAATAAAGGAAATTACTATTTTATCATAATCTATATGGTTTGTCCTAAGTATTCCTGGGTTTATCTATATAGAAATCACGTGTCTTGAAATTTTCTTTTAAATGATCATGATCATTGAATTATGGATATGCTTCTATTGTTCTATCATGATCATTGTGTTATGGATATGCCTTTATTGTTTCACCATGATCATTGTGTTTCATCTTCCACATGATTTGTCTAAAATAATCTCTGGTCTATATATAAACCATGTGCTTTGAAATTCTATTGAAACTTATGAAATTGAATGGATTTCTCTTATCATCAAAATGATTCATCTCATTGAATAGATGATGCTATAATTGAAAATGCCATTATTGCATTAAGGAAAATCTCTATGGCACAAATGCATATTGACATATTAGTTAATGATTATCCTGTGCTTAACTTATGGAAAAGGATATCATCTTTGTGATGCATGAATATTTTCACTATGGACTTCAAGTTTTATGTTTTGCATATAAAATCTTCTATAAAGAAAAAGGCAAGAAAAATTGTTTGATTTTAATATCTTGCTTAGAACAAGAATATTAATGTTTTATCAAATTGTTTGTTATAAGAGAAAAAATGTTACAACTCATATGAATTAAAGATCTTGTTTCAAGTCATTAAATACTATAAAAATCAAACCTATTTTTAAAGTACAGTTTTTTCTATTGATATCCACTTATTTAAGATACATAAAGGCTTTATATTCAATCAAGAGGATCATTGTGAATGCTTAAACTGGAAATATGCAGAAATTGCCTCTCGGACGAAGTCAAGTTTGACCGAGGGGCGCCCAGGTAGAAGTCAAGATCGACCTAAAATAAGCTTGACAAAATGCTTAATTGTAAATCATTTCATTGCACTCAATCTTAGTATATTAAAATAAGATTTAGTGCATAACTCTCATAAAAGGTCAACTTATTATGATCTAATGCTTATTATGACCTTAGAATCCTTCGATTATCTTGATTATAAGATTAAGGGGGGCTCACAAAAACTATATTGACTATAAGGTTGAGAAGGAGTTCACAAAACCTTGTAAACATCATAAAGAAAATTTGAAACTAGTTATGATCTTAGTATCTTTAAAGTAATATTGGTTATGAAAATAAAAGAGTCTACCATATTTATGAATATAATGTATATTTTGTCCTTAATGGAATTCTCTAAACAAATTAGGGCTTAACATCCTGTGCATTTGGTTAGAGATACAATCATTGATTCTATTATAAGCTTAAAAGAATCTCATATCATTTTAGGGATTAACATCCCTTGTAAATGGTTGAGAAAATATTAAATATATTCATGAGATTAAAGGATTCTCATGTCATTTTCAGGGCTTAACATCCCTTGTAAAATGGACGAGAAATCAATATATGTATCCATCATGAGCCTAAATGGATCTCATATCATTTTCAGGGCTTAACATCCCTTGTAAAATGGATGAGAAATCAATACACATATGCCATGAATCTAAAAGGATCTTATATCATTTCAAGGCTTAACATCCTTTGCAAATGATTGAGAAATAAATTGTGGCTAAATTTGACAAAAAAACAAGTGGTTTGCATTGAGTATCAAATTATGAAATTAAGGGGGAGAAATAAAAGTCATAATTAATGTTTAGCTTGGTTATCTTTTTGAAATGACAAAGGGGGAGAAACAATATAAAATCAATAACATAAAGTAAAATGAGTTTCATAATCTCTTGGCCAACACACACTTGCACACAATTCACAAACAAGAGAATGGCTGCAAAAGGTAAACTTTAGGTATGGAACTCATATGATTTATATTTCATTGATTTATATTTTGGAAATGTTTGTCATCTTCAAAAAGGGGGAGATTGTTGGCTAAATTAGACATTATTATAATCCCTTTATTTTGATAATGACAAACATTTATTTCTTGTAGAATTAACTCGCTATTTGAGTGTTTCAGGGACAAGCATAAAAGGTGGTGGATAGCAAAGACTTGTAAGATCCTTATGCTCAAAATTGCTTTATTTTCATGATTGTAATCAATGTAAAAACTTGTACAAGTTTATAATGTACAAGTACTTAGATATCATGTAAATCAAGTATTTAGATCTTCCCTATCCACACAAAACACTTAGATAGGTCATGTCCTAAGTTAGCGTCACAATTTCACATTGATACACACACTCAGTAAATGAATACATTGAATCAGGGATATTCTTAGTCGACAAAAACTTCGACTGAGACACTCTCGGTCGACAAACTCCTCGACTGAGAATAGACCCTCCTAGCCGTTAGACTGAGTTAGAAAAAGTAGTTGGGAGTTGAGTTGAACGTTGCAATACAATTTCCCCAGAATTTCCCTCGGTCGACAAATTCCTCAACCGAGAGACACTCGATCGACAAACTTCTCGACCGAGAAGGTTTCTGTCTGCACTTTTCAGAATTAATTAACTAGCTGTTACAAATGTAATTAGTGGACACTTAATGACTAGTTGAGCACTAAGAACACCCTAGAAGGTGTCTAGAACGTCCCCAAGTATTAGCAAACCACTCCTATAAATAGGACAGCCATAGGACACCTCAACATACAACTTGCATACACAATTACACTTGAGATTCAATCCTTATGAGCAAACAAGCTGAGCTACACTTGCAATATGTTTTATTTGAGCTCTACATTAGTGTCCTATAGGCTGATATCTCCTATCCACTATACATCCACATCCATTTAGGAGATCAAACGTTTGATATAGGATCAAAGCGATGTACTCAATTGGTAACAGTATTTCTTTCTTCCAATCTTGTTCCTTTTATTGTATTTTGTTCTCCTTTGCTACTCCTAGGTTGGAGGCTGTGGAAAGAAGGTTGTTGGAGCTTCTTCGGTAGTGAAGGTAGCTCGGCGGACTTAGGATTACTTCAAGAAGGTTGTCTCAACGGGAGGCTACTTCAAGAGGAAGGCTACTTCAAGGGGGAGCTTGGAGTTACTTAAAGGGAAGGCTGCTTCAAGGTTGGTGAGACTACTTCTAGGTGAAGGCTATCCTAAGGGTGAAGGTATTTATATCTTATGTAACATCCTTGTGAGGTAATAAAATACAAGTGCTTTCAAAATCCCGATTGGGGATCAACTAGGTAGTGGACTGACTCCCTTAGTATTTGCTAAGGATGCAACCACTCTAAATGCTGTGTCTCCTTCTCCAAATGTCAATTGTGGTTGCTTGGTTGAATTAATTTTAAAAATATCATAAAACCCTATTCACCCCCTCTAGTGTTTTTCACATGGGGTACAATTCCACACTATAGTAATCTAGGTTTCCATCCCCTAACATGTTTGTTCGGAGGATAACACCTCTAATAGGGCTCAAGCATGCCTAAAGGTCACTAAGACCATCACATCAATTCCTACTAGTTCATCATTATCTTTTTGCTCTTTAGAATAAATCTCAACAAGTCATCAACACACATGTGACATATAAGTTTAACATAGCAAGGAACTATGATGTCCAGATGTAACCATATAAGTGTTCCAACAAAAAATTAAAGAATAATTCATTATATTAGGAATCATTCAAGAAGGTTGATTACAATCAATCACCTTCACTTAGTCACATTAGGGTTAGGTATAACAAGCTACATCTCATTAGAGTTACACATTCACTTATTATGGTGATTTATCAAATACATTTAGATGAGGGAAAAGGTAAGACTATAAGTTAAATGCATTGAACCATCAAATTTACATTATTATAAACAACACATTATACTATAGAATTCATATAAACCATTGGATGTTGAAGAATCCAATTACTCCATTGGATCAGGTTTAGCATTTCAAAACTACCAAGTGATATATAAGTTTAACTATTGGATCCTATAATCAAAGAACCCACTAGATTAGGGATTAATTGAAGAAACTCATGATACCTAGTTACACCATCGTGTGTTAACCTGAACCACCATCAGCTGTGACACATTATGTCACCATCAGCTGATGGGGTTTATACTATTATCATTGAATACCATCGGATGTTGTGCTAAAAAAATCACCATTGGTTCATCCCATCTCTAAGGCAAAAAAACCATTGATCATTAAGCTTTCCAAAAGAGTCTAGAACTAACATAAGGTTTCATCATTTGACACCATTGGTCATCACGATTAATTTCCACAAAGCATCTCCATTGGTTCTAATATAAAATCATCAATCGGTTCATGTGTCAAAGTTGGAAATCAGCCAAAAAAACTTAGTACAAGTCGTTGTTTTAGGTACTTAGCACCATAGGTTTCCATGTGGACCTTATCTAAGTCATTCTATACCTCAGGAAGGTTGTGTACATGATTTTAGGTTCATATAGAACTGGAAACTAATCAATGAGTACCATAAAAATCGAAATCCTAAGCAAAAATAGCTTTTATATGCATAGATCTTCAATTTTGAGTAAGAACATGAGTAATCAAGCTTGTAGTAAGCAATAAAAGTGAAGAGGGTTATAAAACTCGCCTCTAGGAAGAAGATTAGAGTCCAAGAAGCAAGAAAAATCGAGCAAAGAAGGTGAAGAACCCTAACTTTGGTATGAATTCGGCCAAGCAAGCTTCTCTTCCAAGAAAGGAAGTAAACCCTAGGTGAAGGGAGCAAGAAAGATAAGTTCCTTGAGCTTTAGATCAAACTTTACCATAGAACAACAAGGTTTTGTCCAGGAAGAAGGTAGGATGAATATAAAAATCAAAAGAAATGAAGGATATAAGGAGATACTTACTAGTTTAGGTCAATATCACCAAAAGGAAGCTTTACAAATCCCAGATAAGGGTAGATTCGAATCCTAGATGTTTCAACAAGAAGGTTGTCTATCTTCTTCTACCTTGGGCACTCTATTTTCCCCCAAGAAGGTGAAAGATGAAGTTATAGAGAGGAGGGAAGAGATAATAGTCTAAAGGTTTTTCTTTTGAGCTAAAGGATAGGTATATAAGGCTTATGGATAAGGAAAGA
The DNA here is from genome assembly GCA_963693085.1 of Alisma plantago-aquatica. Lineage (NCBI taxonomy): Eukaryota > Viridiplantae > Streptophyta > Magnoliopsida > Alismatales > Alismataceae > Alisma > Alisma plantago-aquatica. Next base: position 1,845,805,517 of record OY856409.1, read on the forward strand.
GAAAAGCTTGATGTGTCCTAGTAGCTCTTCATGTGTCAATGGCCTTAAAAGTTTATGGATATACAAGAATCCACACAATAAGATGGTCCATTATTCATGGAGACATGATTAGCCATCATTTGCTGACTTTCCAAGACAATCATATAAACCAATGGTTGATAGCTTCTAAAGGTAGCTCATCCATAAACGGGCAAACCCTAAAGTACCCTTGAAAAGAAACACCTCCAAACCAAGGTTCAATGTGGTGCCACATGGCACAAAAGCTCAAGAATGATAAGGAAGCATATAAGGATTATAATTCATGTGATATATTGCAAGTAAAACCTCAGACTTGGGTAAATTGCATAAAAGTATGAAATGTGCATACAATTGCATAACTTGCACAAACAATGTCCAAATTAGACCAAATTTGAAACATAATCTTGTCACATGATAATCAAACATTTCACAAGGTTATATTAAGGTTTAAATAACTCAATTATGTAATTAAGCATGTTCATCTCTTTAAGCATGGTCAGGGGTTTTACAGCTATAAACCCTTGACAAAGATTTTGCCCCAAAATCCTACGCAAAGAGAGATGGAAACTTCCTACACATCTCTTTTGATAACTCACACATGGATTACTACATGCCATGGTGATACCAAAGAACCTTCACTAAGACTATATCCTTCTTCTTCAACTTTTTCACCCTTCTATCCAGGATTGACATAGGACCCTCAACATAGGAAACATCCTCATCTTACTCAACTTCCACTGGCTGGATTGTCTTCTCTGTATCTAGATGACACTTCCTTAGCATAGAGATATGAAAAACATTATACAACCTATGCAATTCTGGCGGTAGCTTCAACTTGTACACCACCTTTCTAATACGAGCTAAAATAGGGTATGGTCCCATAAATCTAATAGCCAACTTACCCTTCTTCCCAAACCTTAGCACACCTTTCCAAGGAGAAACCTGGAAATATACTCCGTCTCCCACCTAGAATTCTAATAGTCTATGAATGTTATTTGCATAAGACTGTTGTTTGTCGTGGCCTGCCTTCAACCATTGTAGTATCACCTTAATCTTTTCCGTAGTATGTTGTACAAGCTCATGACCCAATAGTTGATATTGACATGTCTCATACCAACAAAGTGGAGACCGAAAATGTCTCCCATACATAGCCTCGTAAGGTGCCATATCAATGCTTCTTGGATAGCTGTAGTTGTAAGAAAACTCTATTAGACTCAGATGTACATCCCAACTACCAAGAAACTGCATCACACATGCCCTCAAAAGATCCTCTAAAGTCAGAACAGTCCTTTTAGACTGGCGATCGGTCTACAGATGGAAAGTTGTGTTGAACCTCAGTTGTATTCCCATTGTTGAATGCATACATTCCCAAATAGACTTGTAAACTACAAACCTCAGTCAGAAACTATAGTTACTAGAATACCATGCAAACAAACTATTTCATCAACATATACATGTGCCAACTTCTCTATTGTAAATGTCCTCTTGACTGGAAGGAAGTGAGATGACTTGGTCAATCTATCCACTATCACCCAAATGGAATCATGAAATTTGGTTGTCCTAGGAAAATGTTATGACCCACTCTGAGTTTAACTAGTAAGTGCAGTGATTAGTGCATCACCATGTTGATTAAGCTAAGATAAGTGTTCAAGATGAGATTAGTGCTTTGATTAAGTTGAGTCAATCTAGTTAGTATGTTTTCATGCTTTGAGTTTTTAGTGGATCTAGCGCTTGAAAGTTTGCAAAAGTAATCACTAGAATCGGACCTCCGAGGCAAAAGATATGGCATTTTCAGTTTCTTGGGCTAAGATTTGCAATTTACCCATTAATTGATCTATTAACCCCCCTTTCCCTTATCCCCTTCCTTATGATTGGTGCAAAGCACCACTTGAGTGGCGCACAATAGCGCTGCTTCCCGACCAGTAGAGGGAGAGGTGGGGGGCGATTTTGGGCTCCATAGCTCCGATCCAACAAGGCATTGCTCCTTCCTTCTTTTTCTTCCTCTCTTCCTCGCCCAACCACAACCTCGACCTGCTAGGGTAGTGCCCCCAGTAGCAGCGGCTGCACAACAACTGTAGTAGTGGTCAGGGGCCTATTTAGGTGTAGCCAACACCACAAAATCGCCGCCATCGAGTTTGGCCGCGAGGTTAGGGTCTGCATCTGTAGCTCCCAGCCACGAGCAGCGACGCCCAACCGAGCTCCTTCCTTCCTATGCATGAGGTGGAGCTGTTGCTTACAGAAGGTTCGATCCAGGGCTGAGAGGTTGAAGACGACCCTACGGACGCCCGAAAGCAAGTTTTAGGTGGATTCCAGTTGATTTTCGGCCACCTCGGTTCTCTGTGAGTAGAATTTCACTCACTAAGCAGTACCACTCCATGAAACGGAGAATTTCAGTTAGATTTGTGTTTTTCATGGGTAACATTGATTACCCAAGTGCTGGGCAGTCTTGGCATCACCCGACTTCTCGTTGCACAATTTTCTTCTTCACATTTTGTACGATTTAGTTTGTTAACTGATTTGTATGATTTGGATTAGTGAAACTATATGTTTGATCAAATCCTAAACTACTCAGTTTAGAGGTTAAAGATATTAGCACATGACCCAGATTTCCAGTAGTTGTACGGTTTGGGTATAAACCCAAGCTGTATGATTTTAGTAATTAACTAGTTGCACTATTTAAAGAAATAGATGATGACTCACAATGTCTCAATATAAATCTGTTGCACACTTTCTATTATAGTTACTATGTGTGATTTAGTATTAACACGAATTGACACGTTTCTTAAGGATATCATTAGAAATTCTCAATTATTATTAATAATCCTTGCCATGACAAGTAATTAACTCTTAATTATGTTATGTGATGCACAACTCAAGATTTGGGTTGAGGTACACATTTTCCAAGTACAAATAGTTTAGAGGTGCTAATGATGATTATTCATATGTCAAGTATTTAACTCTTATTAGTGTATTAATAAGTTCAATTGCATGATTCTAGTATATAAGTGCCTAATGGACATGTATTTTGTTTAGTTAAGAATTTTAGTCTTCCTGCATGTATAGTATGATGATTACTCAGAATATCACAGTGATTTGAATATATTGCTCTGCCAAGTTTAGAATGATATACATGTTGTATTATAAATTTTAGATAAATAGACACAATACCATAGAGATACCAGAGTCAAGTATAAGTAAGGAAAAGATACAATATTGTAAGAGATTTCCAATAATAATAATAAAATAATAGACTTAGGAGCCCTGAACACCGTAGATTCCCTAAGAGAGGTATGCGCCGTAGGGATGAAACAACCTAACCCTAGCAGTGTCCAGTATACGGGGGTTAGAACGTACTAACAGGTGGTACGGGGGACGAATCCCTAGTAGAAGTCTCTTTAAAAATACAATATGTAGTGTCCAACATCAACCAGAGATCTTGGTGGCACTAGAGTAAAAAAAAAGCCAATAGGTGGCTTGACACTCAGCTTGTATGCTCAGGTTAGAGAAGTAGTCCAGTTTTACGGCCCATAGGTGTGTCGAGGCCAGAGAGCCATTTTTCTGTTGTAGACCAGCGACGTTGTCAGGCTTAACATCTTGGGTGTGTCAGCTAAGTCTTGTATGGTGAGATCATATTTTGATATGATTCTTCATATGTAGAGTACACTGCATATGATCAGGGCATAAGCTAAAATATGATAATATAAGTTTTAAAGAGTTTCTTATAAGTAAGAAAGGCTAAGAAAGATTTGAGTACAGTTTCACAGCAGTTGTTCTGTAAATGTAATTTTGGCATTTCTATGTTATTTAACTGTATTGTTTTAGATCTGCTCAGTATAGTAATTCCTATATTTTATTTCAGTTTAATAAACATAAAATGAGTTATCTGCGATGGTTGGGTGAAATTCTATTCACTGAGCCAGTAGCTCACCAACCTACTGATTTTTTTTCCAGGTCAACGTCAGCATGAGGAAGCTAAAAGATCTTATCACCCAAGCTCTTAGAAGGTAGTTCATAGTTAGAATAGAGATCTCTTAGTCCTTTCCCCTCGGTCCATGGGGCATGTGGTGTGGTAGAGAGAGAATGTAATGTAGTATGTAGTTTAGTTTTAAGTTATCTGTTGTGCTTTATATTCCACATGAAAAATGTAATATGTTGTGTAAATCTGCTTTACCTACCTAGTAAAGTAAATAGTAGTTGCTTTCACAGTTTAGTAGATTTCAGTTTATTCCAAGTTATAAGATTTTCCTTTAAGTTAATTTTAAATGATTAAGAAAAGAAAAAGTTAAGGGTGGTTTACCAAGGTTGACTCTCTGATCTTCAAGGTCATTAGAGATGGTACAGGGATCGGGGCATCACAACATTTTGGTATCAGAGCATAGGTTGAACCTAAAATGAATTTAGGTTTGAGACAGGGGTGATAAGAGACCAATAGGATTATGATGTTTTCCTCTTTGAACTGCAATTTTCTAACAGATGTGTTTTGTTATGGATATGCAAAGATGGAAGAAAGAGGACATGGGCATGGTGAGGAACAAGCTGAGAGCCATTACGACCCTAACCCTCGAGCAATGTCTCAAGGTGAAGAGGATAATGAGGCAACAAGTATGTATCATATTTTTTTGGAGACAAAAGAAAAATACAAGATGGATAGGAAATCCTCATCTTCTAGTAAGGATCTGATGAGATCCTACGAGTTGGTGAAAAAGCTTGGTGGAACTGAATTTTCTGGAACAACAGATCCAGCCGTGGTGGAGGTGTGGCTTCGACAACTGGAAAAGGTCTTTCGCCTAATGGAGTTATCAGAAGATAAGCAAATCAATCATGCATTTTATTTACTCAAGGGAGATGCTGAACTGTGGTGGCGGGGAGTGGAAGATAAAAGGAGAAATGTAGAGATGACCTGGAAGGACTTCGTGGATGAGTTTCACCTTAAGTATTTTCATCCTACCTTCCTAAGTGATAAGATTAAACAGTTGGAGAATATAAGACAAGGAAATATGACAATTGGTGAATACAAGGCACATTTCACAAGGTTGGAAAATTTCTGTCTGCAACTTGTGCCAGATGATGTAGAAAAGTGCAGAAGATTTCAACAAGGATTAAGATCAGAGATTAAACACACAGTGTCAGCCATTGGTCGAAGAGATAGAGAAAACTTTGGGGAATTTGTGGAAGCAGCGAGACGTGTAGAAGAGTTAGTTAATGCTGATAAGTAGTCTAAGAGTAAGAAAAGATATGAAGACTTTATTAGAGGGGGACAAAGCAGTGGTGGATACAGAGGAGGTGGTGGTTTCTTTTCTAAGATAGGATGAGGACTTGGCTGTTTTGGGAGACAAGGATCTAGGTTTTCACCAAGTGGAGGAAGGCCCAATTCCAGTAGATGGAATACACAGTCTACATGGACACCTCCAACAAGGTCTTCTGATTCATCAACCTTAGTGACAAGACTGCTAAAGAGAGAGATACCAATGTGTGATATCTATGGAAAGCCGCACTCTGGTCAGTGTTGGGGTGCAGATTTTCAGGGATGTCACATCTGCGGATAGGTGGGACACTTTAGAAGGCAATATCCCCAGTTACAGCAAGTGACAACACAGGGTTCCCAGTTACAACACCAGAATGTTCCGAGACAGGCTCCAACTGGAGGAGCGGGTTCTTCAGTGGCTTCAGGTTCGTGAGTAGGAGGAGCACCTAGTGGAAGGGAAGGAGAACAAGGACATCGTGGGAGAGGAAGAGCTTCAAGATGCTTCTTCTCTCTAACGCAACAAAGAGGTATTGTTTCTTCCTGAGTAATTACAGGAGAAATGCTTTTCTTTAATAGCATTTCAGTTACAATTTTGATAGATCTGGGTGCTACTCACTCATTTATACAGAGTTCTTTAGCTTATGAACTTAACCTGTTAACCCAGGAGTTACCATTTGAGTTGTTGTTGAGGGTTCCGTTAGGTGAACCGACAGTGTTGACAGAGTTTCGTCCCGAATGTTTGTTGACTTTCGATGGTTATACCATTGAGGTTAACATTATACCCCTAGATATTAACTCTTTTAAAGTTATCTTAGGTATGGATTACCTAGAGATGTATCCAGTTCAGCTCGATTGTTGGAAGAAGGAGGTTGTCTTTCAACAAGGTGGATTTTCTTGTGTCTTTTTTGGAGATAGGAAAGTTTTGCCTACGTGTATCATATCAGCCGCTGTAGCTGATAAGATATTGCAGAAAGGTTGTAAGGTGTTCTTGGCACATGTAGTAGATACTAGAGCAGAGAAGAACATAGTCAGCCTATGGGATGTGACAGTGGCCTGTGAGTTCCCAGATGTTTACCCGGATGAGTTGCCAGGTCTACCTCCTGAAAGAGAGATAGACTTTGAGATCCAGGTGTTGCCAGGTAGTCACCATGTAGCACTGCCAGCCTATAGAATGGCACCTATAGAGTTGAAGGAATTGAAGATCCAGTTATAGGAGTTACTGGATAAGGGTTTCATTCGACCTAGTTCTTCACCATGGGGTGCTCCAGTCTTGTTTGTGAAAAAGAAAGATGGTGCTATGAGGTTATGTATAGACTACAGACAGTTGAATAATATCACCATTAAGAATAAGTATCCGTTGCCAAGGATAGATGATCTATTTGATCAATTGTGTGGAGCAACCATTTTTTCTAAGATAGACTTGAGATCTGGATATCATGAGTTGAGGATAAAGGCTTCAGATATTCCTAAGTCGGCTTTCAGAACAAGATACATGCATTATGAGTTTCTAGTCATGTCATTTGGATTGACTAATGCCCCAACAACTTTCATGGATATGATGAACTGGATTTTCAAGCCGTTCTTGGATCAGTTCATAGTGGTTTTCATAGATGACATTCTGATTTATTCTAGAGATGATGAGCAACATGAGAAACATCTGAGGATAGCGTTATAGTTGTTGAGACAACACCAGTTATATGCTAAGTTTAGTAAGTGTGAGTTCTGGTTAGCTGAGGTGTCTTTTCTTGGACATGTCATCTCAGGAGATGGAGTAAGTGTTGACCCTAAGAAAGTTGAGTCTTTTCTATAGTGGGAGCAGCCTAAAACTCCTAATGAGATCAGAAGCTTCTTAGAATTGGCAGGTTACTACAAGAGGTTCATCCAGAACCTCAGTGTTGTAGTGTCACCTCTGACACGCTTAATGAGAAAGGATGCACCGTTTGTTTGGTCAGACAATTTTGAGAAGAGTTTTCAGATCTTGAAGAAGAGGTTGACTACAACACCAGTGTTGATCCTGCCTGAGGCAGATAAAGGCTACACAGTGTTTTGTGATGCTTCAAGGAGAGGTTTAGGCTGTGTGTTGATGCAGGAAGGCAAAGTAGTAGCTTATGCATCTAGACAACTTAAGAAGAATGAGGAGAATTACCTGACACATGATCTCGAGTTAGTTGTAGTAGTTCATGCTCTTAAGAGATGGCACCACTATCTTTATGGTGAGGCGTGCTAGGTGTTTATGGATCATAAGAGCTTGAAATATATCTTCACCCAGAAGGATCTGAGTCTAAGACAACAGAGATGGTTAGAATTGATCAAGGATTATGAAGTGACAATAGATTATCATCCTACAAAAGCAAATGTGGTAGCAGATGCCATGAGCAGGAAGTCAAGTTCAACAACTGATGTATTCTCTATGGCATGTTTCAGGAGAGACCTGCTAGTAGAGATGTGGAAGTTGAACTTAGACTTAGGAGTGACAGAACAAAGTGGTTTGATTGCACAGATGCAAGTCAAGCCTACCTTTTATGATCAGATCAAAGAACTACAACAAAGTGACAGTGAGTTACAACAGATCATGCAGGACATGACAGAGGGAAAAAGACCAGAGTTCAGGTTTTTAGATGATGGCTTGTTATATCAACATGATAGGTTGTGTGTACCTAGATATAGTGATTTGAAAGAATAGATTCTTAAGGAAGCACATGCATCGATGTACGCTATGCATCTAGGAAACACTAAGATGTACATGAATCTTAAGGAGTTGTACTGGTGGTCAGGTATGAATAAGGATGTAGCTGAGTACGTGTCTAGGTGTAGCGTGTGCCAACAGGTTAAGGCTGAGCATCAGAAACCTACAGGTACCTTGCAATCTCTTCCTATACCAGAGTGGAAGTGGGAACATATCACAATGGATTTTGTGGTAGGGTTGCCTAGGACATCTAGAAGTTGTGACTCAATATGGGTGATTGTGGATAGACTGACTAAGTCTTCTCACTTTCTTCCTATTAAGTCAACCTTTGATGTCCCGAAGTTGGCTAAGATATATGTGGATGAGATAGTCAGGTTGCATGGTATCCCAGTTTCAAGAATATCAGATAGAGATCCTAAGTTCACATACATGTTTTGGAATCAGTTGCATCATGATTTAGGCACAAAGTTGAGATTCATTACAACTTTTCACCCGCAGATTGATGGTCAGTCAGAGAGGACCATTCAGACTCTTGAGGACATGCTGAGAGCATGTGTCCTACATTTCAGAGGAAGTTGGGAAGAATAATTGAGTCTTATAGAGTTTGCATACAACAATAGCCACCATTCCAGTCTTGGTATGGCTCCGTATGAAGCTCTGTATGGCAGAAAGTGTAGATCACCCGTATGTTGGTACGAGGTGGGTGAAAAGGAGATTTTTGGACTAGAAATAGTGGATTTTACTACAGAAAAGATTAGAGTGATCAGAGAATAGTTGAAAGCTGCACAGGACAGGCAGAAGAGTTACACTGAGAAGAGATGTAAACCTCTTGAGTTTGAGGTTGGTGATGAAGTGTATCTGAAAGTTTCACCATGGAAAGGAGTGTTGAGGTTTGGCAAGAGAGGCAAACTGACTCCTAGGTTTATGGGCCCATATCCTGTCATTGAGAGGATTGGACCTGTAGCCTACAAGTTGGATTTGCCATCTGAGTTAGCTAATTTACATGATGTGTTTCATGTATCGATGTTGAAGAAGTGTTACCCTAGTATAGAGAAGATAGTAGATCCAGAACCTACACAGCTCAGAGAAGATGTGTCCTATGTTGAAGGACCAGTACAAATAGTTGATCAGAGAAATAAGAAGCTCAAGAATCGAGAGATACCATTAGTAAAAGTTCTATGGAGAAACCACAACCTAGAGGAAGCCACATGGGAGCTTGAGTTAGAGATGCGTAACAAGTTTCCTTTTCTCTTTTAGGAATTTTGGGATGAAATTCTTATAAGGGAGGGAGATTGTTATGACCCACTCTGAGTTTAACTAGTAAGTACAGTGATTAGTGCATCACCATGTTGATTAAGCTAAGATAAGGGTTCAAGATGCGATTAGTGATTTGATTAATTTGAGTCAATATAGTTAGTATATTTTCATGCTTTGAGGTTGTAGTGGATCTCGTGCTTGAAAGTTTGCAAAAGAAATCACTAGAATCGGACCTCTGAGGCAAAAGATATGGAATTTTCAGTTTCTTGGGATGAGATATGCAATTTACCCGTTAATAGATCTATTAACCCACCTTTCCCTTATCCCCTTCCTTACGATCAGTGCAAAGCACTGCTTGAGCGACGCACAGCAGTGCTCCTGCCCGACCAACAGAGGGAGAGGTGTGGGGCGATTTTGGGCTCCATAGCTCCGATCCAGCGGGGCGTTGCTCCTTCCTTCTTCTTCTTCCTCTATTCCTTGCCTAACCACAACCCTGAACTACTAGGACGACACCCCCAGTAGAAGCGGATGGACAATAGCTGCAGCAGTGGACATGGGCTCGTTTAGGTGCAGCCAACACCACAAAATCGCCTCCATCAACTCCGGCCGTGAGGCTAGGGTCTGAATCTGCAGCTCCCAGCGACGCCCAACCGAGCTTGTTACACCTCGATCTCACAATTTCCACTAATCATGAGATTAGGGAAAAAATTGAGGATTTAACATAATACAAAGATCACCATTAACTTTTTATTCTCTTTTAAAACTCTTTGTTTTCTCACATTGAACCACATAAACCAACTTTACAAGGGAATCTAAACATTGATTTCTCTAATCTGATTTCAACAGTAAAAATGTATGTATGAACATTCATTATGTTCGTCATACTTTTAAGCATATAAGACTTGCTGATTCACACATATTGCTAAAAGAGGACTAAAGTTATACATCATCATTTACAACTCTCTCTTATTTATTTACAAGGACTAGAGTGACAAGGACCGACTGAACTTAACTATACTCAAACTTAACTCTTGTGGTAGATCTACTCTGATGCAATGATATCTTTTTCAAGTCCATGTGATTTCCCTAAAAATTGTGAGTAGAGGGGTGAGCCTACTCGCTCAGTGAATGAGTACTTCAAAGAAACAGTCTAAAGCACTGATATAATTACATATATACTTTTGAGCAATTGATATCAATTATAACAGCAGTAAGCTTTAAAGAGTCTAATAATTGACAATCATAAATATGGTAGGATACTCTAAATATCTATAAGAGTGAATCAATATATGAAATGCTTGATTGATCAGAAAGAGAACTAACAATTCAGAAACATACAAAGAATAATTGAATAACTATACACACTTATTTGACCTCTCATTCATTTTATTATGTCCTGATCATATGTAGTGTACTCTACATATGAAGACTCATAGTGCACTACGATCACACCATATAAGACTTAGCGGACACACCCGGGAAATGCAAAGTCTGACTACTCTCCTGGTCTACAACAGGAAAATGGCTCTCTGGCCTAAACTGGACTCCTCTAACCTGAGCACACAGGCGGAGAATCAAGCCACCTCTTGGCTTTTTTGTACTCTAGTACCACCAGGACTTCTGGTTGATGTTGGACACTGCAAACTATAATTTAAGGAGACTTCCACTAGGGCTTCATCCCCTGTGCCACCTGATAGCACGTTCCAAACCCTATATATTGGATGCTGTCAGGGTTAGGTCGTTTCACCCCTAAGGCACAGACCTCACATAGGGGTTCTACGGCTTTTAGGGCTCCTAAGTCTATTATTTTATTATTCCTAGAAAGCTCTTTTCTACATTGTACCCTTCTCTTACTTATACTTGACTCCAGTATCTCTATGGTGTCGCGTCTACTTATTTGAAGATATAATATAACATGTATATCATTCTAAACTTGGAAGAGCAGTCTATTCAAAACACTATAATATACTAAGTAATCAACATACTTTCATGCAGGTAGACTAAATTCTTAATGTGACGTCCCCGGATTTTCTAAAACTTAATCTAATGTGTGACGTCTAAATTGAAACCCTCACCTCAGCGAGAATCCCAACTTAAACATCCCACACAAGGCTAAGAAGAAGAAAATCGAGGGAGTCCTAAGGAACATACATTAGTAGCACATGTACATGAACAATAATAAAACCATACACACATGTTCACCATTCAACATATAATTACAACATGAATTGTTACAACATTTGATATTACATATTGAACAGCAAACTATACATATACATGAGCTACAACTAAAACAACAGGATCTTAAGACAACAGGTCCACCTGTACATCAGCTCGCTATACAACTCTCACTATCCTGGATCATCAAGAGCATAACCACAACCTAAACAAAAGATTACATGCGGTACACGTCAGCACAATATTTCATGAATATTGTACTGAGTACGCCTACGTGTCTTTTATGTACCTCTCATCATATCTTGGCAATAAGGTAAAACTAATATACTTGGCAGTAACAGAAGAATATAAGAAAAGCATATACTTGCACGAAGATGTTCATTAACAAAAGAGAACACATATTTTAAGCTCATTTTCCATTATATCATCCATGCATTTACTACCTCAGAGTTGAATGCATTAAGGCCTTTATGATCTACTACCAAAGAGTTGGATCATTTCACAATGTGATCTACTACCAAAGAGTTGGATCACTTCCAAGTACTTTACTACCAAAGAGTTGAAGTACTTATTCCCAGCACTTTACTACCAAAGAGTTGAAGTGCTTAGATATAATGGAACAGACATATTATGTTTCATGTGTTCATAGCAATAAGTATGGAAAATCATGCAACATATCATACAAGAACAATCCTTTCAATCAATATCATATGCCAAGTTTGTACTATCGTATAACGCAAGCATATTGTATAATAAGCCAAGTGAGAGGTAATGGCGTACCTTAAGCTGAGATAAACTATACCACATCCATGATATCAACTATATCCTTGGTCAAACCTGATTAAGACAAGACCATATACTATCATCAGGTTCTCATCTTCTTATATCTCATCTTAACCCTAATTGTGTTCATTAGGGTTTAGCTTATCTCATTAGGTTATATACATTATTACTTGTCTTCCTGACTCAGAATTATCTTACTGATGTCATTTTACAGATTATGGTCCATTATCTGAACATTATCTTCCATAGCATTTTGATGTGCATTAATTAACCCTAGATTACATCATTAACTTAAATTAGGGTTTCATGACATGTATCAAGGTTCATCTTCATATAACACATATTTTATGCATATAATTGATCTCAGATTTACATCTTAGCTTCAGATTACTGATATAAACCTACTCTGTAAATTTCATTATTTATTAAGCATGTATGCATTAATTGCATATTAATTAGGGTTATTAGCCCTAATTATTCATATAAAGCAAATTACATAATTTTGTACATCAACATGACCATAACTGACATCAGATGTATAGTAACCATGGTTATGGACTTTTGACATTTTATCATGATTTTATGCCTTCATTTATTATTTATTATCCATTAAACGAGCATTCCGCAACTTACAAGATATAACTGAGATTAGTGCATAAAAAGATAGATATTATGCGTCCACTGCGTTCTACACATTTTTCTGAGAATTTCGGTATATTGTACGTATTTTTCTGATCACTGTGCTATTTTCTACGAATTAAAGAAGATCTGAGCATTATAGAGGTTTTACCTTTATTGGGCCAATCGCATGAGGCCACGTGGCCATATTGGGCGTGGCTCACTCCTCCTTCACCCACGTTGAGCCGGCTAGTTTTTCCTGGTTTGACCGGGCCGGTTCATGGCTGACTTGGGCCGCCCTTCTCTTTCATTCCCCACTCGCAAGTCCCCAGCGGGGCTCTGTTCTTCTGCGGAACTGGCCGCCGCGGCTAGGAAGCCCAGGTGCCATCGCTGGCCTGCTGAGAGGTCGACGCCTCTCAGCCTGCTTCTCCGTCGAGCACCACCATGGATGCCGATCCAGAGCTATCGACTATCCTCCTATTCTCCTCAAGTCGAACCTAATCCGACCTGTGCTTCATCCTCTCTCTCCATCCAGGTCGTCGGCCGCATGGTTTCACTGGTCGAGGATCTTGGTGGTGTTCATGGAGGTCGGCGCCGCCGCTAGATCAGGACACGACGAGGAACCATCACCAGGAGCTGCTCTGATCCTTTGTCTGGTCCTTCCCCACGCCGCTGGCTTAGCGCCTATATCCTCGCACTTTCTAGCGTTCTCATGCCCGCCGTTGTGCGGCTCCCTGTTCCGCTGCGTGCGCCGCCGCCTGGCCCAGCTCCAGCGACGAGGTCCGGCCCCATCAACTCCGCCTTCAAAACTCCTACGCTCTCTACTCGACACTGCCGTGCAAGGATCTCGTCTTCGATGTGGGAGCAGCAGGTGCCGCCTCCTCGTTGCGGCCTGCATCTTCCTCGCCGCTAGGAGCCCAGCCGCCCATGGCTCTCTGCTCGGGCGTTGCTCCTTTAATACCATCTCATGGCTGCCGCCGTGCCTCTCATGGTCTGAGATCAGGCTCCATGATGCCACTAGGTCTTGTCTTGCTCAATGCTTCGCCACCGCAGGCTCACCGTCAATCTGTCGCTCCATGTCGACGTCTCTCCCTTATGCAGGCCGCCGCTGCGAGGCTTCTTTGTTCAAGCTTCTTCAGTTCCGTGCTCTTCAGCCTTTGCGGTGGAGAGACGAGGTTGGGGAAACTGGGTCTTTTCACTTGGCAGGCTGAGGGAGCCGTGAGAGGGGTACTAACCTCCCTGAAGCAACTGAATGCTTCGATACGTGCCTCACCCACGACCACATTATGCGTAGGTGGAGAGATCGTGGAACTACTTGCTTAGTATTATAATCCAACTGCTTGCTAGGGGATAACTTGCAACCCGTCGATCTCACATCCAAACGCCTTACCTAAGCACATCCATGGTTACCTCCTTCCCAAGGGTCAAGGTTGTGGTGTCGGGTGATCACATAGCTAACACAAAACAAAGAGCAGCGACATTGAGTTGAGTTAAGACTTGGTTTCATTTTCATTAAAATGCCATATACTTCATCATTATGAAAGGCTTATAACTCCTTGTAGCAACCTCTAGACTTTATCAAAATTGTACCACCTGATTATCATCATATAAACTACCTTACATTTAACTTTGGTGTCAAACTCTTATATTGACCACTAAAGGTAACTTACAATATAACTCAAACGCCTGAGTTTATTTATGTCATTGGAAATTTAGAGATTTCAAAAGTTCACTCCATCACATCCTACACATCTTAAAAGAAATTTCGTCCTCGAAATCAAGCCAGAAAACCACTTTGTCACATCATATCCATCTTAAAAGAACTTTCGTCCTCGAAAGTAAACCATACTCATACTTCTAGAAAAAACCTTATCTTGCCTTCATCCACATGTAGGCACTATTCTAAGTGTAACATATCCGCAAAGGTTACCTAGAACCATGTATCCAAAGCAATATTAGGGGTTTATACAACCATCTTGGTGCACAGGCACTCCATTCAAGGTTAAACTCAAGGTTTAGAAGCTTAGGTTATGTCATTACATATCTCATATTTTAGGGTTGCATCTTTATATTAACCCATGCATTAGGCTTCTCATATCATATTACCATCTTCTAAAGGAGTTAACTAAGATTAACTCATGCAACAAGGTTTCATCAACATTTTATTGAGCTCAGTTGTTAGAACATGTTCCACATTAACATATGCCTTTTAGGAGGGAGTTAACTAAAGTTAACCCACTTATTTGTCTAGATCATATCAAGGTGTCATAATCGTTATCTTGTGCTAACTAACAAACTATATCTTCCATCTTTTATTAAGCACTAAGATTAACACCTCGTGTAACATGTTTCATTCACAGGATCTTATTTCATTGCTCGTAATAAATTGCAACATTTATAATGAATTCTCATAAAATTAACCAACAATATCACATTATCATCATTTTTCATGTATATATTTAACCATGCATGCATTGATATTTATTAAACCAACTCAAGGTTTCCATCATATCATGTCTATATATCACATCTCGAGATTTGATCACATCCTTACATGCATTATATCATGATTGTGCTAAACAAACTTATATAAGTGGCTCGTGAAACATGTATCAAAACTTTATATAGTCCCAACGAGGTTCCTCTAACCCAAACCACAAGGGTAGTTTCATGCTCAGTCTCTCTGAGCTAACTCAACTGTATGAGTATCTCACAACACAACTTTATCTTCCATTTATTAACTTAGGGTTCTCGGATTACCTCATTGGCACTCGTGATAGCTTTACAAGCTCTAGCCACATAAGCACAAACCAAAACATGCTATGACATACTCTTATCAGCTCTATACCCATGAAAACCATTTCTCAACTCTCTTATACACACCACTAGATTCCTATGTGGGAAATCACCAACCCGAGCATGAGGCTTCTCAGAAACTGACATAGATACCTCCTCCAGGGTTTTGGGCTCTCTCCCTCACCCAGATGGCAGGCACTCGTATTCATACTCACATGCACATATATCCAGCCTCTCTCTGTCTCTAGGGTTTGGTTCTCCCAAGGACATCTAGGGTTCAACAAAACTATAGGAATCATACATAAAGCGACTCATCTCAATCACTCAGTAGTAGTCTAGTTTAGGACATATCACATTTCTCATAATTCTCATATCTTGGAGTCTAGGTTCTCTGACCTTCTCCCTGTGGGTCTCACTCTCTCTGGAGTTAACCCAAAACTGGTCCTAACACTAGAGGTCCTCCTTCACAAAAGAGATTGAGACTCATGCTGATTCACAACTTGTCTTAACTTAACATATATTGTCTCATTAAAGCATATTTACATGCATCATCAAAACTTATCTCAAATCCTCAAAACTGCACTTACATCCTCAAAGACAAACATAGATCATCTCAAACTATCTTATAACACCTATGTAAGACTTGCATCAGATCATCAAAACTTATATCATCTATTCCATCTATCATATGTATCAAAAAGGCTCTAGACATCTAATCTAGAACTACTCTCTCTTCTAGACTGATGTCATTCACTTTCACTTAGGCTGCATGATCACCTCCTACTCGTACATGTGTGGGGACACATTTTTGTAATACATATACATATTAAAATATTATATAGTTTTTCTCCGATAAAACAAGCGTCAGAGAAAACTATCGCAGTTCGATCCGTTTGGAATCAAAAACCAAATCCAGAAACGAGTGTCCCATACATAGTAGAGAGTCCAGTGTCATGAAAACTAGTGAAAAGGGTGAGAACAAGGGGTAGACTAGTGTAGCTACTCTAGACAACGAGCGCCATATGTCTAGGGTTTCTCTTCCCTTGATGCACATCATTTCCAAATAGTGCAACGTCCCATACCGCTGCACTATGAGGAAAGAACGACATCTAAGGACTTGCTACTCAACAAGCACCAGTCTAGACCTAGTTCTCGGACATCTAGGTGCTAACCTAGAGGCTAGGTCATATCTAGTCTCTAGAAGACGAATAATCTGACCCTAAAGCTTATTAAGGTTCAAGGTTCTTTAGTTTTGAGTTGCATAATGAGCAAATGTCAGGATTTGCTATTGTTCATGCTCTGATACCACCTGTGACGTCCCCGGATTTTCTAAAACTTAATCTGATGTGTGACGTCCAAATTGAAACCCTCACCTCAGCGAGAATCCCAACTTAAACATCCCACACAAGGCTAAGAAGAAGAAAATCGAGGGAGTCCTAAGGAACATACATTAGTAGCACATGTACATGAACAATAATAAAACCATACACACATGTTCACCATTCAACATATAATTACAACATGAATTGTTACAACATTTGATATTACATATTGAACAGCAAACTATACATATACATGAGCTACAACTAAAACAACAGGATCTTAAGACAACAGGTCCACCTGTACATCAGCTCGCTATACAACTCTCACTATCCTGGATCATCAAGAGCATAACCACAACCTAAACAAAAGATTACATGTGGTACACGTCAGCACAATATTTCATGAATATTGTACTGAGTACGCCTACGTGTCTTTTATGTACCTCTCATCATATCTTGGCAATAAGGTAAAACTAATATACTTGGCAGTAACAGAAGAATATAAGAAAAGCATATACTTGCACGAAGATGTTCATTAACAAAAGAGAACACATATTTTAAGCTCATTTTCCATTATATCATCCATGCATTTACTACCTCAGAGTTGAATGCATTAAGGCCTTTATGATCTACTACCAAAGAGTTGGATCATTTCACAATGTGATCTACTACCAAAGAGTTGGATCACTTCCAAGTACTTTACTACCAAAGAGTTGAAGTACTTATTCCCAGCACTTTACTACCAAAGAGTTGAAGTGCTTAGATATAATGGAACAGACATATTATGTTTCATGTGTTCATAGCAATAAGTATGGAAAATCATGCAACATATCATACAAGAACAATCCTTTCAATCAATATCATATGCCAAGTTTGTACTATCGTATAACGCAAGCATATTGTATAATAAGCCAAGTGAGAGGTAATGGCGTACCTTAAGCTGAGATAAACTATACCACATCCATGATATCAACTATATCCTTGGTCAAACCTGATTAAGACAAGACCATATACTATCATCAGGTTCTCATCTTCTTATATCTCATCTTAACCCTAATTGTGTTCATTAGGGTTTAGCTTATCTCATTAGGTTATATACATTATTACTTGTCTTCCTGACTCAGAATTATCTTACTGATGTCATTTTACAGATTATGGTCCATTATCTGAACATTATCTTCCATAGCATTTTGATGTGCATTAATTAACCCTAGATTACATCATTAACTTAAATTAGGGTTTCATGACATGTATCAAGGTTCATCTTCATATAACACATATTTTATGCATATAATTGATCTCAGATTTACATCTTAGCTTCAGATTACTGATATAAACCTACTCTGTAAATTTCATTATTTATTAAGCATGTATGCATTAATTGCATATTAATTAGGGTTATTAGCCCTAATTATTCATATAAAGCAAATTACATAATTTTGTACATCAACATGACCATAACTGACATCAGATGTATAGTAACCATGGTTATGGACTTTTGACATTTTATCATGATTTTATGCCTTCATTTATTATTTATTATCCATTAAACGAGCATTCCGCAACTTACAAGATATAACTGAGATTAGTGCATAAAAAGATAGATATTATGCGTCCACTGCGTTCTACGCATTTTTCTGAGAATTTCGGTATATTGTACTTATTTTTCTGATCACTGTGCTATTTTCTACGAATTAAAGAAGATCTGAGCATTATAGAGGTTTTACCTTTATTGGGCCAATCGCATGAGGCCACGTGGCCATATTGGGCGTGGCTCACTCCTCCTTCACCCACGTTGAGCCCGGCTAGTTTTTCCTGGTTTGACCGGGCCGGTTCATGGCTGACTTGGGCCGCCCTTCTCTTTCATTCCCCACTCGCAAGTCCCCAGCGGGGCTCTGTTCTTCTGCGGAACTGGCCGCCGCGGCTAGGAAGCCCAGGTGCCATCGCTGGCCTGCTGAGAGGTTGACGCCTCTCAGCCTGCTTCTCCGTCGAGCACCACCATGGATGCCGATCCAGAGCTATCGACTATCCTCCTATTCTCCTCAAGTCGAACCTAATCCGACCTGTGCTTCATCCTCTCTCTCCATCCAGGTCGTCGGCCGCATGGTTTCACTGGTCGAGGATCTTGGTGGTGTTCATGGAGGTCGGCGCCGCCGCTAGATCAGGACACGACGAGGAACCATCACCAGGAGCTGCTCTGATCCTTTGTCTGGTCCTTCCCCACGCCGCCGGCTTAGCGCCTATATCCTCGCACTTTCTAGCGTTCTCATGCCCGCCGTTGTGCGGCTCCCTGTTCCGCTGCGTGCGCCACCGCCTGGCCCAGCTCCAGCGACGAGGTCCGGCCCCATCAACTCCGCCTTCAAGACTCCTATGCTCTCTACTCGACACTGCCGTGCAAGGATCTCGTCTTCGATGTGGGAGCAGCAGGTGCCGCCTCCTCGTTGCGGCCTGCATCTTCCTCGCCGCTAGGAGCCCAGCCGCCCATGGCTCTCTGCTCGGGCGTTGCTCCTTTAATACCATCTCATGGCCGCCGCCGTGCCTCTCATGGTCTGAGATCAGGCTCCACGATGCCACTAGGTCTTGTCTTGCTCAATGCTTCGCCACCGCAGGCTCACCGTCAATCTGTCGCTCCATGTCGACGTCTCTCCCTTATGCAGGCCGCCGCTGCGAGGCTTCTTTGTTCAAGCTTCTTCAGTTCCGTGCTCTTCAGCCTTTGCGGTGGAGAGACGAGGTTGGGGAAACTGGGTCTTTTCACTTGGCAGGCTGAGGGAGCCGTGAGAGGGGTACTAACCTCCCTGAAGCAACTGAATGCTTCGATACGTGCCTCACCCACGACCACATTATGCGTAGGTGGAGAGATCGTGGAACTACTTGCTTAGTATTATAATCCAACTGCTTGCTAGGGGATAACTTGCAACCCGTCGATCTCACATCCAAACGCCTTACCTAAGCACATCCATGGTTACCTCCTTCCCAAGGGTCAAGGTTGTGGTGTCGGGTGATCACATAGCTAACACAAAACAAAGAGCAGCGACATTGAGTTGAGTTAAGACTTGGTTTCATTTTCATTAAAATGCCATATACTTCATCATTATGAAAGGCTTATAACTCCTTGTAGCAACCTCTAGACTTTATCAAAATTGTACCACCTGATTATCATCATATAAACTACCTTACATTTAACTTTGGTGTCAAACTCTTATATTGACCACTAAAGGTAACTTACAATATAACTCAAACGCCTGAGTTTATTTATGTCATTGGAAATTTAGAGATTTCAAAAGTTCACTCCATCACATCCTACACATCTTAAAAGAAATTTCGTCCTCGAAATCAAGCCA
The DNA here is from genome assembly GCA_963693085.1 of Alisma plantago-aquatica. NCBI lineage: Eukaryota > Viridiplantae > Streptophyta > Magnoliopsida > Alismatales > Alismataceae > Alisma > Alisma plantago-aquatica. The sequence goes on from OY856409.1 coordinate 1,845,825,761, forward strand.
GAAAACCACTTTGTCACACTTAAATAATAGATTACATGTCCACTTGGCACATACACACTAGAATCGTGCAATTTATCATCTTATTACACTGATAAAAGTTAATTACTTGACATATGAGTAATCGTTAATAGCACCTGCAACTTATTTGTAATTTCTCAAAGAATGTGCATATCAACCCAAATCTTGAGTTGTGCATCTCATAACTCAATTAAGAGTTAGTTACTTATCATGATAAGAATGATTAATAATAACTGAGAACATTGATATCACAATACTTGATTCATTGATCATCCTACCCTTAGGGTTTCATTTAACCACAACAAATACATCTATCACGTACTTTACAAAGCGTTACAACACATGATACCTAGGATCTCAATCCCTTATCACATTACTGGGAATTCTCATCCCTTCACATCATTATCATAATTACTGGACCTGGGTATTCAAACCCTTAGATCATCACATAGCATTGTTACCTCTGTAATAGGTAACCATTACCTCTAGGTCCTTAGACCAAGGTATTCATTTCACTGGTTGTACAAGTATTCTCATGGCTCACAAGGCCATCACACATCTTGTCACCTCTCACTAGACAACAACTTATTCCATGGCTCTCATAAAGATTTCATGCGACATAAACATTCATTGAATAAAGACTACTATCAACAAATCATATAAAATCAACATATGTATGAAACCTTAGAACTGAGCTGAATTTGGGTTTCCATGCCATTCACTGGGATATCATGCATCAATAATAACATTGAATAAATAAAGTCTATCATGTCAAGAAAATCCCTTCAAATGGATTTCATGATATCTATTCACAAATATCCAACTTTCCTCGCATCTAGGGTTTCACCCTCTTCACTGAGATGCCAAACAAACACTACTCACTTTAAATGAAATCCAAGATAGTCACTGACATATATGTACTATGAATTTAGATAAACAATCATTTAAAACCAAGGGGATCTAGATAAGCAACTTTCTCTATTTACTTATAGAACAAATTTATGTCATAGACAGATTCCCTATATTTCAGTTTACTCTTATAACCTATGTGAATACTTAGGGAATTCTCATTAGAATGCATTGTATAGATTTCTAATATGATTTTATCATCTGAAATTCATTCAAACAAAGGAAGAATCTATTTCATATCATTTTGCAACAACTTAGAACAAATAGACAATTCAGGGTTTGTAGTCGCATACTAAGAAATTAAAGATTATGGTTGATTTAACCAATTTTCATGCAATATACTGTTTAAAGGAAGTTCCCACTCACCCTAAGGAGTGAAAACACCTTAAAAACGTATCCTATATCTGAAAATCTCGAATCCATATCAAATCGCTAGCAATTCACCCAATTCTTCTTCCTTTCAACTCGGAAACCCTAAAAATGAGGGATTATGAAGAAAGAGTGAGAAAAGGGGAAGTTTTGATACAATTTTGGATCAAATCATAGGAGGGATGGAATTTTTACATGTGAGAGAAGATTCACCATGAAAATATATCCAAAGAAGCTAAACTTACATGATTTCATCATTCCTCGGACCGCAAAACCCTAGGTTAGCATCTCCATCAATTTCTCCTCTCAAACCCTAACTCTCTCTCTCTCTCTAGGATTTCATTTCTTTGGATTGAATCACAAATTATGAGAGCTCGTTGTGTGTTAGGTTGACCATATAGAGAAATTGAGCTGCTTGGGATAATTGCACATTGACCCCTCACTAAACTTTCTCTTATTTCAGTAGATTTTTCTGTCATAAAAATGTTTCTGTGAATTCGTGTATTTCAGAGATCAAAACTTCTCCAAAAATTATTATAATTTATAATGTTATGTATAATTTAGTTTCAAAGCTTCATTTAAAATTAGAGATCATTCCAAGCTTCCAATAAATAATTAAAAATCTAATAGTGAACTTCTATCCAGAATTCTACAGAAATGTCAATTACTATAATTCATCTACAGATAAGGTCTAAACGCATCCAAAAATTAGGAAACTTTTACACGTTGTTTATGATTGACTTTCAGATCTCCAGTTAAAATTTTGGTTCATTTGGAGTTACCAATAAGTAAATAAAAATAAAACACTACACTACTAAAAAGTACTTTGTTAGAATTTTGGTTGAAGTATAGTTCGACCGAGAACCACATTCAAAGAACACACAAATATTATGAAATTTTTCTCCAACATGCATGATGGAGTTATCCATATCATATCCAAAATTCAATTAAATACAAAATGTTTAGAAAATATGAAAAATCATTTACCACACTGTTATCCTGATTAAATTCCATACTCATGTACCATCAAAACCTTAATTTCAGCCAACTAGGGTTTATATTTCTCAAACCCTAATTTCTCAAACAATAGAGCACTTAACGTTCTTATTAGGTTTAAAACATAATAATTTAATTATCACCATTAATTATATTTAATCAATTATCAATCCAATTAAGCATATAATCATCCAGGTAAACCCTAGTTTACCAATTAAGCTCAGATGCAGTCATAACAGAGCTCCTTCCTTCCTATGCGTGAGGTGGAGCTGCTGCTTGCAGCAGGTCTAATCCAAGGCTGAACTGAGGTTGAAGACGACCTCGCGGATGTCCGAAAGCGAGTTTTGGGTAGATTCCAGTTGATTTTCGGCCACCACGATCCTTTGTGAGTAGCATTTCACTCACTAAGCAGTACTAACTCCATGAAATGGACAATTTCAGTTAGATTTGTGTTTTTCATGAGTAACTATGATTACTCAAGTGTCGGGCAGTCTTGGCGTCGCCCGACTTCTCGTTGCATGTTTTTCTTCTTCACGTTTTGTGCGATTTAGTTTGTTAACTGATTTGTATGATTTAGATTACTGAAACTATATGATTGATCAAATCCTAAACTGCTCAGTTTAGAGGTTAAAGACATTAGCACACGACCCATATTTCTAGTAGGTGTACGATTTGGGTATAAACCCAGGCTGTATGATTTTAGTAATTAACTAGTTGCACGATTTAAAGAAATAAACGATGACTCGCAATGTCTCAATATAAATATGTTACACACTTTCTATTATAGTTAATGTGTGTGATTTAGTATTAACACTAATTGGTACGTTTCTTAAAGATATCATTAGAAATTCTCAGTTATTATTAATAATTCTTTCCATGACAATTAATTAACTCTTAATTATGTTATGTGATAAACAACTCAAGATTTGGGTTGAGGTGTACGTTTTCCAAGGAAGTGCAAATAATTTACAGGTGCTAATGATGATTATTCATATGTCAAGTAATTAACTCGTATCAGTGTATTAAGAAGTTCAATTGCATGATTCTAGTATATAAGTGCCTAATGTACATGTAATTTGTTTAGTTAAGAATTTTAGTCTGCCTGCATGTATAGTATGATGATTACTCAAAATATCACAGTGATTTGAATATACTGCTCTACCAAGTTTAGAATGATATACATGTTGTATTATAAATTTCAGATAAATAGACACGGTACCATAGAGATACCAGAGTCAAGTATAAGTAAGGAAAAGATACAATATAGTAAGAGCTTTCTAAGAATAATAAAATAATAAACTTAGGAGACTTGAACACCGTAGATTCCCTAAGAGAGGTATGTGCCGTAGGGATGAAATGACTTAACCTTGGCAGTATCCAGTATACGGGGGTCAGAACGTACTAACAGGTGGTACGGGAGACGAAGCCCTAGTAGAAGTCTCCTTAAAAATACAGTATGTAGTCTCCAACATCAACCAGAGATCCTGGTGGCACTAGAGTATAGAAAAGCCAATAGGTGGCTTGACACTCTGCCTGTGTGCTCATGTTAGAGGAGTAGTCAAGTTTTACGGCCCATAGGTGTGCCGAGGCCAGAGAGCCATTTTCTTGTTGTAGACCAGCGACGTTGTCAGGCTTAGCATCCTGGGTGTGTCAGCTAAGTCTTGTACGGTGAGATCATATTTCGATATGATTCTTCATATGTAGAGTACACTACATATGATCAGGGCATAAGCTAAAATATGATAATATATGTTTTAAAGAGTTTCTTGTAAGTAAGAAAGGCTAAGAAAGATTTGAGTACAGTTTCACAACAGTTGTTCTTTAAATGTAATTTTGGCATTTCAATGTTATTTAACTATATTGTTTTAGATCTACTCAGTATAGTAATTCCTATATTTTATTTAGGTTTAATAAACATAAAATGAGTTATCTACGATTGTTGGGTGAAATTCTATTCACTGAGCCAGTAGCTCACCAACCCATTGAATTTTTTTCAGGTCAACGTCAGTACGAGGAAGCTGAAGGATCTTATCACCCATGCTCTTAGAAGGTAATTCATAGTTAGAATAGAGGTCTCTTAGTCCTTTCCCCTTGGTCCTTGAGGCATGTGGTGTGGTAGAGAGAGAATATAATGTAATATGTAGTTTAGTTTTAAGTTATCTATTGTGCTTTATATTTTGCATGAAAAATGTAATATGTTGTGTAAATCTTCTTTACCTACCTAGTAAAGTAAATAGTAGTTGCTTCTGTAGTTTAGTAGATTTCATTTTATTCCAAGTTATAAGATTTTCCTTTAAGTTAATTTTAAGTGATTAAGAAAAGAAAAAGTTAAGGGTGGTTTACCAAGGTTGACTCTCTGATCTTTGAGGTCATTAGAGATGGCATGGGGATTGGGGCATCACAGAAAACCAGCCACAAATTCCATAGTGATATGATCCCACTTCTACTATGGTATTGACAATGATTGTAATGTCCCTGTAGGTTTCTGGTGCTCAGCTTTAACCTGCTGACAAACTAGACACCTGGCAACAAACTCTGCCACATCACGCTTTAGAACTAGCCACGAATACAAGTCCTTCAAGTTATGATATATCTTGGTATTTCTAGGATGCATCACATACATAGAGAAGTGAGGCTCCTCAAGTACCATCTTCATCAACCCATCAACATCAGGAACTATTGTCCTGATATGGATATAAATTGTACCGTCATCTACCTCATGGAATCCATCATTCTTCTCGCTGCCTAATTCTAATCAGATTTTTTGTATCATAGTATTATTCTGCTATGCATCACGGATCTGTTGTCTCAAGGTAGGTTTAACTTGTAACTTTTCCAACAACTGTGCCAACAAAGAAACTTCCAGTTGTACATTAATCTGGTGAAGATACACTAACATGTCTCATTTCTTACACACCAAGGAATAAAACTATGAATTTTCTACATGTGATGATGAAGACGACTTCCTACTCAATGCATCATCTACCATGTCCACCTTTCTTGGATGGTAGTCTATCATGCAATCATAATCTTTAATCAACTCCATCCTCTGCCTCATATTCAACTCCAACTTTGAAAGATGTACTGTAGATTCTTGTGGTCAATGAAGATCTGACACTTCTCTTCATAAAGGTAGTGTATCCAGATCTCTAAAGCATGAACCACCACTGGAATCTCTAGATCATGTGTTGGGTAATTCTCCTCGTGTTTCTTAAGGTGTCGAGAAGCAAAGAAATCACATTCTTATCTTGCATTAGTACACATCCCAACCCATTATTCGAAGCATCACAAAAGACAATATAACCTTTCCCTTGTTCTGGTAGCCCTAACACTAGTGCACTTTTCAACTTCTCTTTCAACTTCTTGAAAGAAGGCTGACACTTTTCATCCCAAGCAAAAGGAACATCCTTCTTGGTTAACCTAGTTAGGGGTAACACTATAGAATTGAAGTTCTTTATAAACCTCCTATATTAGCCTGCCAAATCTAGGAAACTACAGATCTCTATTAGTGTATTAGGTTGTTCCCATTCCCTAATGGACTCAACCTTCTTAGGGTCTACACAAATGCCCTTAGTTGACATGAAGTGGCCCCAAAAAGACACCTTAGACAACCAGAACTTGCATGTAACATCCCTGACCCGGGTTATGTTTTAACCCTAGGTGTTTTGTTTAATAAAAGTGATTATGTGCTTGTTCTTATCTTTTGAAAAGTGATTTAGGCTCAAGAGGAACTTATATTGCAATTTTAGTCCTTTTTGAATATTGTTGAAATCAATGTTTTGCTTGTTTTGGACTAAAGTGAAAATTACCCAAGTTGAGGGGTTATTTGAAAATTGTGCATGATAATATGTTCCTCATATGTTGAATCATCATGAGAGTGAATATGATGCAGAGGTATGGCTTGTGATAGCCTGAATACCAAGAAAGAGTTGATAAAGCAATGTTTGTGCATTAAAACCTAGTTTTGGTGTAATGTGCAATTTACCCAAAACCTAGGGTTAAAATATGAAAATTACCACTTCAAAATGGTCCCTACTATTTCTTGAGATCATATGGAGCAAAGAAAATGAGACGGGCATCTCATTTGTATCTCTTTGAAGGAGAGAGAATCTTGATATTAAAATAATCAAGATTTAAGCATAATGGAAACCTTAATTCAAATTAATGCAAGAATAAATAAAATAATTGAAGGGCCTTCAACCAAAATTGAAATGGTTGAATTCAGATATGTGTGGAAGTCCTTTTTCTTTGCAAGGGCCACAAAATATCTCAAGGAGGTGAAAAACCCACTCACATTATTATAAGAAAAAGAAATATCCACTCACATATGGATATTACTATTAAATGGATTAAGGTGCTTAATTTGCTTTTCTGTAAAACATAGATAATTGAGAGGAATAAGAGGCAAAGAGGATATACTCGTCTCTAAGGAAATTAAGGGGCAAGTGGCAAGAATTTGGGGGAGATAATTCCTACTTTCTCTCTCCTAAATGAATTTTCAATAAAATTCACATATAAGCTCATTTATCCATAGAGTAAAAGGGGAATTTCGAATTCACTTGCACCCTTTGCTTGTAAAACAATCAAGGAAGCTTTGAAGGACCAGTAGGACGATCCCCAACCTGTTGGTAAGATTCTTGACCCTCTTTCATCTTGATTTCATAGTGGAAATCATAAATCAATGCATAATTTCTTCTTTTCTTCACTCCATCTTCAACCCTAGCCAATCTTTTCACTCCAAAACTTGAGGACGAGCCTTGGGGGAGTTGCAAAAGCTTCTTCCACCATTGTTGACGTGAAGCTCCAAGCTTTGAAGCTCAATTGAAGGAGGGTTATATAACTTGAACCCTTAACTATTGTTATTGAACTCAATTTCTCAATTCAATTGATTCAATTGTTTTTCTTGCAATACCTTTGATTAATTGATGCAACTTCCATGGGTATGGCAGTAGATTTCATGGGGATGAAGGTTTATGGTGATGAAATCATCACAAGCACACATCTTAGTAATTTTGAGTTGCAAACGGTTTTGGACTTTTGGTCCAAACGGTTTCACCAAACCGTTTGGGACCAACGGTTTGCAAACTGTTTGGTGACTTGGACTCCAAACTACAAGAGAGGGTTGACCATTTGGTTAGGTTGACCATTTGGGGTCTGAACTCAAGTGCCTATTGGATGATGATCCAATGGACCTAATTGATTGATTCAATGTATGTACAATCTTTCAATTGGAAACCCTAATCTAGTTGATCAAAGAATCCATGATTGTTTCAAACGATTTCAAGATAATTTGGGTCAAACGGTCTTGAGACCGTTTGAGCCCAAATAGTCTTGAAACCGTTTGGGACCAAACAGTTTCAAAACCATTTGGAGGGTTTAATGTTGATTCATGATTGATGGATAGAGATCCAATGGTGATGATTGAGGAATCTTTCAATTGCCTAATTGATGGCCAATTCAATGGTGCAAATTATATTTAATTTGATTGGAAATGGTCCTAAGTGCCCATGCAGTTTTGAGGCTGGTTTGAGCCCAAACGGTCTTGAGACCGTTTGAGCCCAAACGGTCTTGAAACCGTTTGGGGTCAAACAGTTTCAAAACTGTTTGGAATCAAACAGTTTCAAAACCGTTTGGTGATGAAACCCCAAAACCGAATGGTGGACTATTGTGATTCAATCATTTGGAAATTGAAGGTGATGATTGTTCCAATGATCCAATGATTGATAGTGATGGTAATCAATGGAGGTACAAAGGTTGAAATCCTAAAAGCACCTAAATGATTAGTATCATTAAAGGGATAAACCCTAATTGCTTATAAGAATAATAACTTGGTACACTATGTCAATCATAGCTGTATGTACTTGATTGAAGGGTTGATATAACCTAATCAAGTTGAGAGGATGATAAAATGGAATTCATACATGAGTATGATTCATGTGGTGATTAAGGGTATGATCCTTAGCATAGAGATCATGAAACCCTAATCATGAACATAAACCCTAATTGACAAGGTTATTGAATCCTAACCCTAATTTAGGGAAATTCTAAGTGAAACCCTAATCCAGGGTAAGGATGTATCCCAAATCCAGGGTGATGATATGAGTAAACCTAATTTAGGGTAATGTGATGTAAAATCCAAAATTGGGATGAATAGTAAACCCTGATTATGGGTACTTGAATAGAAAACCTAATTGGGATGAATAGTAAACCCTAATTATGGGTAATGGAATATGAAACCCTAATTGGGATGAATAGTAAACCCTAATTATGGGTAATGGAATATGAAACCCTAATTGGGATGAATAGTAAACCCTAATTGTGGATTATTGAATGTAAACCCTATTCTGGGGTGAAATTTATGTGAAACCTTAATTAAGGGTGATTTTATGAGAAACTATGATGTTTGATGTGATGTGGAACTCAAATCCAGGGTGATACTATGTAATGTTTTATGAAACCCTTATCTTGGGCAATATGGTGATAAACCATAATCTTGATTTGGGTAATGGGATGAATGTTCCCAAATGACATGAAATGGGAAACCCTAACCCTAGTAAGGGAATAGTAGTGTTACCCTTGAATAGTGAATCCATATTGTTCTGCATGGTACTGATATGTAATTGAATCTACTGTTATCATCTGCACTAACCATGCAGGTATTCTGAAATGGTGATCATGGCCAGGTATGAGATATGATGTTTAATTCACTGTTGTTTATTGGGCCTTGTGTGCCATAATATACCTTGCTGCCTGGTAAGAGGTAACAAGAGAGTTAATGGGCCTCAAGTACCATGAGTGATGCTTGTAATAGCAAGTATCATGTTTACCTTGGCCAGATGACCTGAAGGTGATAGTTACCTGGAAAAGTGGTAACAATGCTCAATGATGAGCTAAGGGTTTGAATACCCAGAACCATATGATTGTGTTAATGAGATTGTGAAGGGATGATAATTCCCAGTATTGAAAAGAGGGACTGAGTTCCCAATGTCTTTTAAAGACTGATAAGTAATTGATAAAAAATAGTACATGTCTCTTTATAGCATTTTCATAATAAATTATGTTTGAGAACGTGGTTGATGCTAAAAGAATATGAAAATGTACTTAATTAATCAAGTGAAATCTGTTCATGTAGTACTCTGACCATAGATCCATCATCGTTAGTAGTTAGTGATGGTGAAACAGGTTTTCCTATGGATTTCCTAGAATTCACATATTTTGAATATGTGGGGGTAGATGGGTGAAAATATCCTTACGTCATGGTGAAGAGATTGATGGAAGGTAAACATTAAACCTCTCAATCCTTCATGTGTTGGGATGGATGTCACAAATCTCCCGATGGTTGGGATGGATATATCACTAATCTCCCAATGATATTTAATGTCGGGTCGATGGAGATAAACATTAATTATCTCGATTGTCGATGAGAGTGCAGTTGACGCTGTAACTCTATAGCGAAGTTCCAGTATACCCTGGAAAGCTATTTTGAGCAGTTGACATAGTCTTGCTTGTGGTCTCGTACTGACCGGGATGTGGGAGGTCATGGGAGTTTGGCTCTTCCATTGACCTATGTATGGTATCAATTTCAAATTAGCAATGGTCGGTTGGAGTATGAGCGATATACCTCATCTCCTTAGAGCTTAAGTATGTTTGAAAAATGTAATCAGCCGTGTAGCGCATTTGCATAAGATTGAAATATGAGAATCACTGGTTGATGTTATCTGATTTATTATATCCTATATGGATACGTGTTATAAATGTTCTTCAATCCTTTATTGAATATTAGACATGCCATTTATCAAGTTACCACTGATAAGCTTAAGTGAGGATGTTTCTCTAATCTGCATAGATATTAAATTAACTACCATTAAGCTTATGATTCCACTACTCAGTTTATTTCTATTAAACTGCAATAATAATGTTTTGGCGGAGAGTTATATCTCCTGCTAGGGCAATTTTTATAATTGTCTCACCCCCGTAGAATCCAACGTGTTTAGGTAGACGTAGACAAAGAGGAAGAACCTCTGTAGTAGAGGAAGAGTAGCAACAACAACAACAAGGATAGTAGTGATCCATCAGGTGGAGATATTGGATGTCTGATTTTGTATAGTTAGTCCTATGAGTCATCTTTGTACTCTCAGGTCCTAGGAGTCAGTAGTTTGTGATTTTATATGTGATCTGAGATTTTGGGCTTCAAGCCTCGAGGTTCTTATACTACCTGTGTACAAATGAGACATAGTAGTGAATGCTTGTATGCCTCGAGAAGCAATGAGACATGACATGTATATATGAACCAGTATGTAATGATTTACTTTGGTTCTGAATGAAAAAGTTTTCTTGTGAATGGATCTCTTGATAAATGGTTTTAATTTTTAGTGATTTTCAGTAATCTACTGTTAACGACCGCTTCCACATTAATCTTAATCGATGTTTGGTAGTAGACGTCACATCACACTTACTAAAATTAGCATATAACTGATGCTGCCTGAACAAAGTCAACACCTGGCGAAGTTGTTGCTCATGTTGCTGACTATCCTTGGAGTGTATCAGGATGTCATCGATGAAGATGACCACACATTGATCTAAATATTGTTTGAATACCTTATTCAGCAGATCCATGAATGTTGTCGATGCATTGGTTAGCCCAAACGACATAACCACAAACTCGTAGTGAGCATATTGAGTCCTAAAAGCTAACTTGGGTATGTCATCGGCCTTGATGACATAACCACAAACTCGTAGTGAGCATATTGAGTCCTAAAAGCTGACTTGGGTATGTCATCGACCTTAATTCTCAATTGGTGGTAACATTATCTCAGCTCTATATTTGAAAACACAGTGGTACCTCTCAACTGATAAAAAAGTTTATCAATCCTTGGCAACATGTACTTATTCTTTATCGTCACCTTATTTAACTGTCGGTAATCTATACACAGTCTCATTGAACCGTCATTCTTTTTTATGAACAACATGGGGGCACCCCAAGAGGAAGTGATTGGCTTGATAAAACCCTTCTCTAATAGTTCTTACAACTGTTTAATTATCTCCTACATTCCTACTAGTGCCATCTTGTATGGTGATTGTGCTATGGTTGTGTTTGAAGAACAAGATTGATCTCAAAATCAATCTCTCTAAGAGGGGGAACACCAGGAAACTCTTCAGGAAAAACATCCTCAAGTTCCACACTACTGGTACCTCCTAGATACTAGAACCTCTCGCCTTGGTATCCACAACATGTGCTAAGAAAGCCTCGCATCCTTGTCTCATCAAGCATCTTGCTATCATAGCTGACATTAAATATGTGGGAAGAATCTTCTTGTCACCTTGGAAGATCCACAAGACATCACCATCATGGAACGTTGCCACCTTAGTGCTACAGACCAACACCACATTATACTTTTCCAAGGTATCCATCCCTAGAATCACACCAAACCTATGCATGTCAAGTGGCAAAAGGTCCATATGAATGCTACATCTTGAGAAAGAAAAAACACAAAAGGAACACACCTCCCACAACTCGGCGGAACCAACCAAAGGAGTCTCTAGTCAAAGACTATCAGATCTATGATGAACATGCAGATGACAACTATCTTTCACCTCCCTAGTGATAAAAGAGTGCATCACACCCAGGTCAACTAGTACATATATGAAACAAGAAGCAGACAAATCATAATGAAATAACTCCATCTGACATGGCATGACCCGTGGATTAAACACTACTTCTGACTGGCTCATGGTGCCATCGCCTGCTACCATCCACATCCTCTTCTTGCTTGTCTAGAGGATCCTTCTTGTGGCACTTGGACACATCCTCTGTCGCTACCACTACTAAATTTTCATTGTTGTGAATCCTGTAGACCTCCTCATATTTCATAAGACAATGCCACTTCGTATGCCCCATTTGTCCACACTTATGATAGATATTACTTTCACACCATGCCCTAGAGGGACCTGTCATTGAAACTGATGATGTGTCCTACCGGTGGAATACTGCAACCTCTTCCCCTACTTGGGGACCATTGTGATAGTGTATATGACATTTGCTTAGTAAAAGTCAACCTCTGTTGTGACTGTGGTGGGGAAAATATGGGCTTCTTAAAGCCTCCAGAAGACTGCCCTTGGAACTGAATTGGCCTCTTCTTAGTGTGCTTCACACTTCTTATAGAGGACCTCTCAATCTGCCTCACTGACTTCACAAAGGTGGAAAACCTTTCTCTATTCTCCAAAGCTGACGATGTTGTAGTCAACTCCATATCCAGACCCTTCTCAAACCTACATATCCTTTCCTTATCTATCACTGCCATGTGTGGGAAAAAACTCATAAGTTCCATAAACTTCATCTCATACTCATTGATGGTCATTTCTCCCTAATGAATCTTCTCAAACTGAGAGATCTTCTCATCTCGATATGTCTGTGGGAAGTATCGACTGACAAACTCTCGCCAAAATTCCTCCCATCCTATCACAACTCCTTGCATCTTCTCCTCTTCTATGGTCCACCAATGGCCAACACTATCCTTCAACAAGTATACCACATGCTTAACTTTGTCCTCTTCACGGATGTTCAAAATCTTGAACCTTACTCCAAATCTATTAGCCACATGTCAACATCTAATGGATCAGAGGTACCTGCATATTCAATTTCCTTGACATGTCTAAGACGTTCAAATGTCTTCCTGACACCTTGGGATTCCACATTAGGGATGACTTCCCTAGTTTGAGGCACTGGTGCTCTATCTGCTAGATGTCTAGTTGTAGCCATCATATGTCTAAACATAGACTAAAAATCTGGATTGGCCATTGTTGTCGGGTCAAACTGAGCCATCGTGGGCTGTTCCAGCCCCACTACTAGCACTCTCTCATCACGTGCCTACCTCCTAGCACCTCCTCCTACTGCAACATAGTTGCTCTCAAATGTGTTATTTATGTCCTCCAGACATATCTGCATAAGCATAAACTATGATCAGATATGTTGGATACATAAGAACAGACTCAAAACCTAACTCCTATGTCCCTGTAGACTCAACATGCCTAGAGATTTGATACCAACTTAAACTGTGACACCTCATCACACTAAACAAGATTACTCAAAACATTAAACACGATCAACTACTAATTAACCACATAGCTAGAAAAGTAGAATAATTAAAACTGATTTGAACATCATAAACAAGTTCTAAAACATTTGCATAAAGGTCTATCTTTTCCATCAACTCATATACCATTACATGTATTTACATATGTATTCAATGGTTGAGACCACATCCTGTATACAAAATAGATATTCCACATGTAGACACCATATATATACAAACACTAGCATAATGCCAAAAACTCATCAATACAAGTATAAAGTCTACAAAACACTTCCCATACCCATACCTGAGAGTACATGGACGACATTAGGACTCTACTACTAACAACTCCATCTAACCAACCTTATGTGTCTATAGATCACCAGGATGCTCCTCTTCAACAACACGTCCTTGACCTTATTATCAAAGACCACCAAAAAAGATGTGGTGTCCCATGGGTGAGACCCATGTCCCAGTGAGAGATATAACTCTCTCCAACAAATATTGATTACAATGAAGTATTTGATAAGCAATTGAGTATGTACAGTTCTAATGTACTGAGCAAGTTAAATAGATAAGCATGACAAGTGGTGCATTTTTCCACGCATGTGTGATCTTTCAAATTTATAAAGCCCCAAACAAGGTTCAATCATAATACCAAAATAGGCAACCACAAGCTCACTGGGTCATGTCATAGTATAGGTGAGAGGCAAGCAAAGCGGTCAATCCACAGGGAGAGAGGGGGAACTAGATCTAAGTTAGTGTAAGCTACGTTCTTAATGCACAGAGTAGGGCTTTTAGGGTTTAAAGGGGATTTTGGCTGATTACTCCAATGTTGCAAGCAATTAGAGACAATAAGGAAACTAGATTACCAAAAACCCTAAATTATCCTACACAAGTTAAGATTAAGAAGCTAGGCAAGACAATTAGCTAAGCAAGAGCAAGAGACTACACTACACTAGCAATTAAGGATCTAGAGAAATTAATGACCTAGGTTACAACTAACTAATAAGATCAAAACTATCAAGCTCAAAAGAGCACTAGCTAATCAAGCAAAACCTAAGTAGTAAGAACTAGGCAATTAACTAAAAAGAAATTAAGAGCAAGCAACTATTTATCATGAACAAGCTAAATTAACAAGACATGCTTTAGCAATGATAAAGATAGGCATGCTATTTGGGAATGACACTAAGATTCCAATTGGGAGCAAGATAGAACAGGCAAGCTTAACCATTAATTCTAGATTAGTTAAACCAAACAACTAGTTAAATGCTAAGAAATCACCCTACACCATTAGTTAGACTAAGGTATATATGAGATTTCAATTAGGATTTGACTAATCTAGATTTCTAGCATAGGGTTGCTTAGTGTAATTGGGATCCAAAGGTAGAATTGGGGAGTATAGGTGAGGGTGTTTCACCCCCACATTACGCACCACCTAGCTTTTAGCAATCTCTAAGGAAATTGCACTAATCAACCCTTTACTAGCTACTTAGATCACACACCTAGGACTAGGAGAAGGACTATATGTAGGGGGATATGGGGTGATATCTAGGGATCTACTAGTTGGATATAGGAGCAAATCCCAAGACAACCCCACATATGCTATCTTCTCCTAGACTTAGGTGGCTTCAAGCACACAAACACAAGAAATGTATATTTTTATATACAAACCACAAGTAGAGACTTGGGAAATGTGACACCCCACCATCACAGAGACAATGAGATGACACACGAAAACATGTAGAACCAAACATTAACAAAAACCACGGTTAATTAAAACCGATTGTAGAAAGCATACATAAGAGAACTATTGCATCTAGATCCTATAAAGAAACATGTTATATAAACATTACAAGCATAATATATGTCCACAAAATTATGTGATCCAGCTGTTCTGACAGCACATGAGTTCATCGTCTGTTTATATGTACATAACATGCCACACAAGGCCAACAATAGGAAAAACAAAGGTTCAACAGCTATACATCGTGAAACATCGTCAAAACACCTCTGAGGACCTGAGAGTACATGGATGACTCTAGGACTCTACTACAAAACACCAAAACATGCAACATGTCCATCTCTTGCCTTCTACTGCTCTTCCTCTTGCTGCTCGGCCTCAACCTCATGACCACCACCACGTCTAGCATGATCACCTAAAAGGGTTGTAAACCAATGGGGTGAGACACCCAGTCCCAGCGAGAAACATAACTCCCCACCAAAAATATAAAACTCCAGAAAGCTAAAGCAGGTAAAGCAGATAACTGACATAAGCAGATAATATGAGCAACATACTGAGAAGAACTTATTATATTATCCAACTTACCAAAATATTCGGGATGCATATACCCTGATTTTCTTTATGGAACATGATTGACAAGATGATATTTATATGATCTTTTCAAAAAACATAAGGAACTTACAAGTAACTTCAAAGTATAACAAGATTACCTATACAAGCAAGGCCTCAACCAATGTTCTGTATTTTGTACTTAAGCAATAAATACTATTCGGCTGGGCTACGTATTTTTATGCCCTGAGGAAGTGAGCTGTACCACTCAAATCCAACCATCGGCTGCGAAGCCTAGAACCGGTGCCATACAAGGTCGATGGAAGAGACGGACTCCATGACCTCTCCGCCTCATGGTCAGTGCATGAGAACCAAAGCAGGACCACAATCTCATGCTTAAGTGGCCTCAACCACAGGGTCAGCTCCGCAGGCTACCCGTAACCCTAGCCTGCCTTGGTACATGTCTCAGCACTAGTAAACTTTGAGCCACATGCCTATTCACCGTGCTATGAGCCATGAATGCATTCATGCTCTATCACATATCCCGAGCCATGGGCCTGTTCACCATGCTCCATATATCCTGAGTCTGCAACCGTAGTTGTACTCAAATCCTCCTATTTTCTGTTAGGAGAAACCCACATATTCAACAATATGCACTCTGGGTTAACCCGTTTCACCATCACCAGCTACTGACAATGATGGATCTATGGCCATGGAAAACTACATGATATATTCCACTATAATTAATTAGTATATTTTAAGTGGATTGTTGAGGCAACCAAGTTGTAAAACACATAAGCACTGAGTTATATTATTATTGTCATCATCACCTTGTCCTGGGATCTCAATCCCTTATCACAGAAAGCCACTGCCTCTCAAGGCATCATCACCATCTTACATCATCACCAGAGATAAAAATCCCTTATCTCATCATCAAGAGGATACCACCTCACTAGGCACTCAGCCTTCATTAGGTTCTTAGACCTATCTTCTTATACTGGTGATGCATGTTATTTCCTCAATAAGAGTTATCATCATGATACAGTGTTATTCAAACACATATGCCTCATAGCTCTTACCTGGCTATGAATTCATCTTATACACCTGCATGGTTAGTATACACAGCAAGAGAGATAACTTAAAATCACCAGACATAGAGCTTTACTGATTATCATGTCATTAGGGTTTGCAGTTACACATGTCATGATCAAGACTATGTGTGGCATACTGTATCAATTACATTACTGCTATCAAATCATGGGCATCCATTTGGGCTTATAAACTAGCATCTTATCTTCATAATAGGCATCATCTTCACACATTAAACATAGAATTGGTTTACAAACCATCATCCATAACCCATAATCATCAAAGGTGCGAAAACATGATAAAGAACCAGTAGCTAAGGTTTTCGGGTTGTTCATGACCCTCACCAAAGGTGCCCTCTACCCTCACTAGAAGTGTGACAGGTAGGACAACCCTCACCATAGGTGGTATCGGGCAGGGTAACTACCCTCACCCAAGCCTATCGGCCAAGCACAACGAACAACCACATAACGACCGATCTAAGGGAAAAGCATATCGGGAAACCACTTCATGGTGTGTCGTGCAACTAGAGAGAAAAGGTGCTATTGTGCAGCTAGGTTCATGGGGCATATCGTGCACCCAAGGTGACAAGCATCCACTGAATTGGGCAAAGCCCTATCGGCCCACTTAGTTTAGGGTTTGGGTTATGTCGGGCGACAACTACCCTATCGCTCAACTAAGTCAAGCATACCATATCGGTCACCATAGGGTCCATCACTCAACCCATGTCGGGCAAGAAACCAACCAAATTTGTATCACCCAAGACTCCAACTAGGGATATCCACTTAGGCACTCTGTCGGCCAAGGGGAAACATCTATTAGGTCAAAGGATCATCTAGACCAAGGCATATCGCCTAAGCTCACCATCAAGGTCAAGAGGGCCATATTGGGCATCAAGCCAACAACACTCAAAATGACCATATCAGCCAAGACTAAACCCAAGACAGGGGGTGTCGGGCAGCACTACTTCAAGGTGTATCGTGCAAGGCACCAAGCACATCCCGACAAGGTCATCATCAACCTCAAGATCACCATCATCGAAACCCTAAAAGATCAAGAGAATTGGCTCACCTCTCAACAACCAAGAGAGAGGGGTTTTGCACAACCTCCATCACCAATCTTGCAACATGATGGATCATTTCCATATCGGCCTAAGGCTCAACCAAGGCTCACCTCTCAAATCCATGGTGAGAGAAGAGTGTTGCTCAAGCAACTAGAGTATAGACTCACCTCTCAACAACTAAGTGAGAGGGGTGTTGCCTATATCACTAGAGCCAAACTCACTTCTCAAGACCAAAGGAGAGAAAAGGGGTATTGCCCAAGAAACTCTACACATAGGGTTCGACCACCAAGATCAAAGCACATCCAACATATCCATTATAGCAACAAGATCATATATCCAACAAGATCAAAGGTGCAAACTAGAGCAAGAAACATATCTAGCAAGGAGTATGTCCGATCAAGATGAAACATATTATGCAACAAGAAAGGGGAGTAGTATAGATAAGATTAGGAGTTATGCAACCCGCCTTAAGCAAGCTCCAAGCTCCTAGCACCAAGCAACACCTTCGGCCACCACAAGAGAAAGAAAAAGAAGACTCCAAAGAGAAGGATCAACCACCAAGATTAGCTCCTCCAAGGGTATTGACCACCAAGGTTGCAAAGGAGAGGTGTCATTCACCAAGGAAGAGGGGAAACTAAGGAACTAAAGGGATCCTTAGCAAGAGAAAGGAGATACATATATAGAAGAGGGTGGAGGAGAAAACAAGGCAATGTGTCACCCACCTAGGGACACTTGTCCATGGGCAATACCACCTTCTCATCCCACCTCATACACATGTCCAAGGCAATTGCCACATGCAAGCATCATGCACCAAGTGTCCACTAGAGTGGTGACACAAATGAAGCTAAGAGTCAAATATGGTCCATGGCCGACACATTCACTCCCTTGCCTGATATAGCCCCATGGGAGACACACCCATGGCCGACACAAGACACTCCTGCCCGATATAGGGTCCAACAAGGCAAAGCAAGACCCAAACAAGGCAAAATGAATCCCAAAAAAGTTCAACAAAGCCCAAGGCAACTCAAGCAACGAGCCCAAACCTTCCTCTCAACTCTAGAGGAAGAAAAAAGAGAAAAACATCTCTCAAGGTGACAAACTTGCTCATCAACCTTAAACTTAGGTTATATGTAAGTAGCACCTCCACTCTCAACAAAGCACAAGCAAACCCTAATCACCACTAAAGGTGATTAGCAAGCAACTAAACACAAGGTTTAGGCAAAGCAAATAAGATAAGCCCAAAATGAAGGTCATGGTCCTTACAAGCCATAAACCTCTACAAAGGGATTTCACCCCCGAAATCTGAAGAGAAAAGCGAGGGATACTTCCTCCTCATCTCTTCCTCAAGCTCCCACGTGGTTTCCTCAATGCCACAATGATGCCAAATAACCTTCACAAGAACCAGGTCCTTCCTCTTCAACCTCTTTACTCTCCTATCAAGGATCATCACTGGACCTTCTTCATCGGTCACATCTTCATCAAGCTCAACCTCAACTGGCTGTATCACTGTTCCCGTATCTGGATGACTTTTCTTTAGCATGCTAACATGGAACACTGGATGTAACCTGTGCAACTCTGGTGGTAGCTCTAACTTGTAAGCTACCTTGCCAACACGTGCTATCACTGGATATGACCCTATATATCTGGGTGCCAGCTTTCCTTTCCGGCCAAACCTTTACATGCCTTTCCACAGTGAGACCTTGAGATACACTTTGTCTCCCACCTGGAACTCTAAAGGTCGTCGACGATTATTTGCATAAGACTTTTGTATGTCCTGTGATGCTT
The DNA here is from genome assembly GCA_963693085.1 of Alisma plantago-aquatica. NCBI lineage: Eukaryota > Viridiplantae > Streptophyta > Magnoliopsida > Alismatales > Alismataceae > Alisma > Alisma plantago-aquatica. The sequence goes on from OY856409.1 coordinate 1,845,845,352, forward strand.
TTAACTATTGTTGTATCAACCTGATCTTTTCTGTTGTCTGCTGCACTAACTCTGGACCTAAAAGCTGATATTTTCCAGACTCATACCAACATAGGGGAGATCTGCACTTCCTTCCATATAGATCCTCATAAGGAGCCATGCCGATGCTCCACTGGTAACTATTATTATAAGAAAACTCTATCAAACTGAGATGCACATCCCAACTGCCTAGGAACTACAAAACACAAGCTCGGAGAAGATCCTCCAAAGTCTGAATAGTCCTTTCAGACTGCCCATCTGTCTGCGGGTGGAAAGCAGTACTGAACCTCAACTGCATTCCCAATGCTTTGTGCAATTGTTCCCAGAAACAACTCGTGAACTGAGAACCTTTGTCGGAAACTATCATTGCTGGTACACCATGCAAATGCACTATCTCATCTACATACACCTGAGCAAGCTTCTCTACTGTATACATTGTCTTTACCGGTATGAAGTGCGCAGACTTTGTCAATATGTCCACTATCACCCAAATGGAATCATAATTCCTAGATGTCCTTGGCAGACCAAATATGAAATCCATAGTTATATGATCCCATTTCCACTACGGTATTAGCATGGGTTGCAACATACCTGTCGGCTTCTGATGCTCAGCCTTAACTTGCTGGCATACCACACACCTAGCCACAAACTCAGCTACATCCTTCTTCAAGCCAGGCCACCAATACATATCCTTCAGATTATGATACATCTTGGTGACTCCTGGATGCATAGCATACATCGATGTGTGTGCTTCCCCAAGCACTAGCTTTCTTAGATCATCAACATTGGGGACCACCATCCTATTATGATAACAAACTAGTCCATCTTCAGACTCATGGAACCCATCACGCTTTTCGCTGCCGAACTCTAACCTGATCAACTACACTGTATCATTTTCCTGCTGTGCATCTTTGATATGCTATCTCAGTGTAGGCTTGACTTGCATTTGTGCCAACAAACCTGCCAACAAAGAAACTTCCAGTTGCACATTCATCTGCCGCTAAGAGACAAGCATATCCCGCCTATGGCATACCATGGAGCTCATCTGTGCCTTCTTCATGGGAAGAGAAGAAGACTTCCTGCTAAGTGCATCAGCTACTATGTTTGCCTTACCAGGATGATACTCAATGGTGCAATCATAATCATTGATTAGCTCCATCCAATGACACTGTCGCATGTTCAGCTCACTCTACGAAAAGATGTACTTCAAGTTTTTATGATCTGTAAAGATCTGACACACTTCCCCATAAAGATAGTGTATCTAGATCTTTAACGCATGCACCACCCCTACCAACTCTAAATCATGTGTTGGGTAATTCTCCTCATGCTTCTTAAGATGTCACGAATCAAAAGAAACCACATGATCCTCCTGCATCAGCACACATCCTAGGCCCTTCTTGGAAGCATCATAGAAAACAACATAGCCTTTCCCAGGCTCTGGTAGCACTTGCACCGGAGCACTAGTCAACTTCTCCTTCAATCTTTGGAAAGATTGCTGATAATGATCACCCCAAACAAAAGGTACATCCTTCGTCGTCAACTCTATCAATGGCAACACGATCAAACTAAAGTCCCTTATGAACCTCCGGTAGTATCCTGCTAGACCCAAAAAACTATGGACTTTTGTTGGTGTCTTTGGTTGCTCCCAATCTCCAACTGACTCCACTTTCTTGGGGTCCACTCTGACTCCTTCATCAGATATCACGTGACCCAAGAAAGTCACTTCCTTCAACCAGAACTCACACTTACTAAACTTGGCATATAACTGGTGTTGGCAAAGAAGAGTCAACACTTGTCGAAGATGCTGTTCATGCTCTTGACTGTCCCGACTGTAGATCAAGATGTCATCTATAAAAACCACAACAAACTGATCTAGAAATGGATGGAACACCCTATTCATTAGATCCATGAAAGCAGCATGCGCGTTGGTTAGCCCAAACGGCATAACCAGAAACTCAAAGTGACCATACCTCGTCCTAAACGCTGACTTTGGTATGTCATCATGCTTAATTTGCAATTGATGATATCTAGACCGTAGATCGATCTTTGAGAACACTACAACACCACACAACTGATCAAACATAACATATATCCTCGGCAACGGATACTTGTTCTTGATCGTGACTTTGTTCAACTGTCAGTAATCTATACACAACCGCATCGACCCATCCTTCTTCTTAACGAACAAGACTGGAGCACCCCAAGGCGATGTGCTTGGTCGGATGAAACCCTTATCCAACAACTCTTGTAACCATTTCTTCAGCTCTGCCATCTCGGCTGGAGCCATCCTGTACGGTGTCTGTGCAACTGGTTGTATTCCTGGTACCAGATTGATCTCAAAATCAATCTCTCGAGGTGGGGGAACACTGGGAAACTCATCTAGAAACACATCCACAAACTCTCAGACAACCGACACCTCCTCAAGGCTAGGACCTTTCACCTTGGTATCCACAACGTGAGCTAAGAATGCCTTACAACCTTGCCGCATCAACTTCTCTTCCACCATTGCTGACATTAAACATGTCAGGAGAATCTTCCTATCTCCCTGGAAGATCCACTTCTCTCCACCGCCGTCAAACACTGCCTACTTGGAACCACAATCCATCACAACCTTATATTTTTCTAAGGTATCCATCCCAAGGATCACATCGGACCCATGCATATCAAGTGTTATAAGATCCAATTGTATACCGTGTCCCGAAAAAGATAAGACACAATATGGACACTCTTCTCGAAGCATCGAGGAACCATCAAGAGGGGTTTCCAACAATAGGCTATCTTTCTTACAGCTAACAGGTAATAGAAAGTTATCAAGCATAGAATGCGTGATAAAAGAGTGCGTAGCACCCGGGTCAACCAGAACAGATATAAAGCAAGAAGAAGACAAATCAGAATGAAATAACTCCATCTGACCTGCCACCACTCATGGGTTGACTATCACCTCTGGCTGACTTATAGCATAAAAGCGAGCTGTTGTTTTCTTTCATCCTCGTCCTCTGCTTCCTTGAGAAGACGATCCCACTTGCGACGCTTGACTACGTCCTCACCCTCTGATACCACTAGGCTGCTATTGAAAAACCACTAGAGGGGGGTGAATAGGGTTTCATATACATTTTAACAATAATTCAACTCAAACAACCACAATTGAGATAAGGAGAAAGAGGCAAGGTGTTTAGAGTGGTTCCACCCTTAGCAAAAACTAAGGGAGTCAGTCCACTACCCAATTGTTTCCAATTGGGATTTTGAAAGTATTTAAATTTTATTACCTCACAAGAATGTTACATAAAATTACAAATACTTTCATCACCCTTTGGACAATCTTCACCTAGAAGTAGTCCCACCAACCTTAAAGCAGCCTTCCTTGAAATAACTTCAAGCTCCCCCTTGAAGTAGACTTCCTCTTGAAGTAGCTTCCCATTGAGACATCCTTCTTGAAGTAGTCCAAAGTCCTCCTTCTCTACTGAGAAGATCAAACCCTATCCAATCCGCAACCTCCAACCCTAGGAGTAGCAAGGAGAGTACAAGCAATAAGAAAGAACAAGAAGGAAAATGGAAATTACAATTACCGTTGTAGCACAAGGCTTGATTTCCTATATCAAGTGTTTTGATCTCCTAACCAATGTGTATGGAACAGGAAGTGCAGTGGGTAGGATATGCTAGCCTACAGGACATGAAATTGGAGTAGTGGAAATGAATAGCAAATGTTGGAGTTGCTCAATTGCTCACAAGAATGATTGCCAATTGCAAGTATATATGCTCAAATGTTGCACAAGTGTATTTTGGGTGTCCTAAGGCATGTCCTATTTATAGGAATGGCCTATGTGTGCTTAAGGACGTTCTAGACACTTTCTAGGGGGTTCTTAGTGCTTAACTAGCCATTAGTTGTCCACTAATTGCTTTAGCAATGGCTAGTTAATTAATTCTAAAAAGTGCAGACAGAGGCAATCTCGGTCGAGGAATTGTCGATCGAGAGTCCTGTCGGTCGAGGTCTTTGTCGACTGAGGGACAGTCTGGAGCAAGTGTATATAACGTTCGATTCCAAATCCCAACTACCTTTTCTTTTATGTCTAACAACTATTTGGGTCATTCTCGGTCGAGGAGTTTGTCGACCGAGATTGTCTCAGTCGAGAAGTTTGTTGACCGAGAATGACTCTGTTTCAATGTTTTAAACTATGTACTAAGTGTGTGTATCAGTGTGCAGTTGTGACACTATTGTAGGGGATCACCTATCTAAGTGTTGTGTGTGGTTAGGGAAGATCTAAATGCTTGATTTACATGATATCTAAGTACTTGTACATTATATATTTGTATAAGTTTTTATGTTTGATTACAATCATGAAATTAAAACATTTTGAAGCATATAGATCTTCCAAAGGTTTTGTCATCCACCTAGCTCTTACAACACTCAAGTAGCACGTTAGATCCACAAGAATGAAATGTTTGTCATCATCAAAACAAAGGGATTATAACAATGTCCAATTTAGCCAATAGTCTCCCCCTTTTTGAAGATGACAAACATTTCCAAAATATAAAATGAGGAAATATAAATCATATGAGTTTCATACCTGAAGTTTACCTTTTGTAGCCATTATCTTGTTTGCAAGTATGTGCTGGCCGAGAGATTATGAAACTTAATTTATAACTCATTGTATTTAATATTTTTTGATTTTATATTATTTCTCCCCCTTTGTCATTTCAAAAAGATAAACAAGATATAAATTTAGTGTCTGGTAATTCTCCCCCTTAATTTGATAATTTGATGCTCCCCCTTAATAAGATATTCAGTTTTAAAAGCAAGGGATGCAAATCACTTATTGTCAAATTTAGCCACAATTTATTTCTCAATCATTTGCAAAGGATGTTAAGCCTTGAAATGACATGAGATCCTTTTATATTTATGGCATATGTGTTTTGATTTCTCATCCATGAGGGATGTTAAGCCCTAAAAATGACATGAGAATCCTTTAAGCTCATGAGTATATTTAATAGTTTCTCAACCATTTACAAGGGATGTTAAGCCCTAAAATGATATGAGATTCTTTTAAGCTTATAAAGAATGTATCTCTAACCAAATGCCCGGGATGTTAAGCCCTAATTTGTTTAGAGAATTCCATTATATTCATACATATTGTAGGTTCCAAGATTACTTTAAAGATACTAAGGTCATAACTAGCTTCAAATATTCTTTATGATGTTCACAAAGTTTTTAAGCTCCTTCTTAACATTATAGTCAAGATAGTTTTTGTGAGCTCCCCCTTAATCTTATAATCAAGATGATTTTAGGATTCTAAGGTCACAATCAGTATAATAAGTTAACCTTTTATGAGAGTTATGCTGTAAAATCTTGTTTTCAATATATTAAGATTAAGTGCAAGGAAATGATTTACAATTAAGCATTTTGTCAAGCTTATTTTAGGTCGACCTTGACTTCGACCTAGGCGCCCCTTGGTTAAATTTGATTTCAACCAAGAGGCAATTTCTACAGATTTCCAATTTAAGCATTTTCAATGATCTTCTTAATTTGAACATAGCTTACAGAGTATTAATCATGTATAACAAGAATATCATTTTCCATAAGCTAAGAACAAGATAATCATTTAACTAATATGTCAAGATGCATTTGTGCCATAGAGATTTATCTTAATGCAAAAATTTTATTTTCAATGATAATATCATCTTTATGTGCGATGAACTGAATCACTATGATCATTTTGAAAACGATATCCATTCATGGTTTATATATAGATCAAAGATCATTTTAGGAGAACCAAGTAAAGGATGAAACACAATGATCATGGTGAAACAGTAAAGGCATATCCATAATTATAATGATTATGATGGAACAATAGAAACATATTCATAATTTCATGAAATACAATGATTAAGATCATTTAAAGGCAAATTGCAAGACACATGGTTTTTATATGGATAGACCAAGGAATACTTAGGAGAAACCATTTGTATTATTATAAAATAGTAATTAAATCAACATGATTCATAATTTTTAGTTTTTAGCCAAACCATGTAGGAGATTATTGCAATTAAAAATGAACTTTTAATTTATGCTATATGTTTAGAAAATTGTCTCCAAGATTCATTCTTGATTTTCATATTAAATCAATAACAAATTGATAGCAAACTAGATCAATTAAATAGGTTCAACAGAACTTGATTCCGTCGAACTTTTCTTCGACCAAATTTATCTCGGTCGAAGATTTTCTTGACTAAGTATTCTACTGTTTATACATGTTTTATCAGATTTTTGCAAGCTTAAAAATAGTAACCTGCTCAATCAATAAATTCTCAATCGACAGTGTTCTCGGTTGAACATTTTCTCGACCGAGAAAGTTTCTGTATTGTTTTTCAGTAATTGCAAGCAAAAGATAACACAATTTTGCAAGAATATAAATATTGAAGCTCAATTTTATTGAGATAAGACATTTGAATATCAAAGAAGTGTTTTAGGTCAAATCTCAACTAATCAAATTCAAATCTCTAAGTTTTAGGAACCCAAACTAGATCATCATTCCTTTTCTTGTATGGGCATGAAAAAGAGTAATGTCCAAGACACAAGCAATAGTGACAACAAATAAAGTCAATTTCATTTCTCTTCCTAGGAGTTGAGTTGTTCTTGGGTACATACATAATCTTGGCCTTGGGTGCTTGTGTTCTTCTAGGTTTAGGTTGATAAGATTTTCCTTTTGAAGCATATCCTAAACCTCTCCTTCCATTATAACTAGAAGAATTTTATCCAGAACATCATTGTTTCTCAAGCTATTAATCTATCTTTGTAACTTGGTAATCTCATCCATTTTCTTTTTGATATCTAGCTTTGCTTGATCTAGATTAGATAATAAGGCATCTTTTTCCTTAATAATAGCATCATAATCTAGATGATTACATAGGATAGGTTGAGTCTGAAAATTATGCAGTTTTGCAAGCAAATCAACCTTTTCTTGAGAAAGAAGATCATGATTTGTTTCTAAAGTAAGCAACTTCATATTGGAATCATTTAAAGATGATTTCAAGGTAAGATTTTCAGAAACAATACTGTTCTTTTCAAAAGAAAGATTATTTAATCTAACATACAAGTCTTCATTAGTTTTACTAGCTTTCTTTAGTTTCTTTTTGTAATCAATATATTTCTAATGTGTATCCTAAAGACTAGAAATTAGATCTTCTTTTGGTAGATCAAAAAGGCTTACCTCTTCTTCTTCTTCATTAGTTGTGGCAATAAGACATTCTACTTCTTCTTTTCCATCTTCACTATCATCACTTGAATCATCCCATGCAGCTTTATATGCTCTTTCTTTCTTCTTGTGAGATGATTTCTTTCCCTTCTTGAGTTTTGGACAATCACCTTTCAAGTGTCCCTTTTTTCCGCATTCAAAGCACCTGGAGGAAGAAACACTAGGAATTTTGTTAGTTTTAAAACTTCTATACTATTTACCATTTACAATGAGTGTTTCTTCTTCACTATCTTATTCACTTATGTCATGACTTTTCTTGGTTGATGCTTTGAATGCAATGTCCTTTCTTTTCTCCTTTTTGTGTTCGGTCGCCAATCTTTCTTCTTATTCTAGGGTAGCTTCATGAGCCTCCAAGTTGCCAATGAGTTGTTCCATCCTTAGCTGGGTGAGGTCATTTGCTTCTTCAATTGCCGTCACCTTTGGTTTGTACTTTAGAGGCAAGCATCTAAGAATCTTTGATACTTGATCCTCTTCACTAATGGATTTACCTAATGCATTCAACCCATTAACAATAGAAGAAAATTTTGTATACATTTCACTAATAGACTCATTTTGATCCATACAGAACTGTTCAAACTTTTGTTTAAGAATTCCAATTTTAGAATTCTTAACTTGAACAGTCCTTCATAGGTTATAGATAGTCTATGCCATATCTCATATGTTGTTTCACAATTTGATATTCTATTGAATTCACCAATGGGAATTGAACAATAGAGTATACTTACAACTTTTGCATTCATTTGGGCTGATCTTAAGGTATTAGCATCCCAAGTTGCATACTCAGTTTGAGAAAAGTCATATGGATTTGACACCATCCTCCATAGATCCCAGCTAATTCATTGGAAATAGAACTACATCCTGCTCTTCCAGTAGGTGTAGTTAGTGACATCTAAAGGTGGAGGTCTAGCCACGAGTGTCCCTTCCAAGTTGAGGTTGTTGAGTACCCCGTCACCCATTCTTCAAGACTTTGTTAGAGTTCCTTGAAACCTCACTCTGATACCAAATGAAAAACCACTAGGGGGGGTGAATAGGGTTTTATATAAATTTTAACAATAATTCAACTCAAACAATCACAATTGAGATAAGGAGAAAGAGGCAAGGTGTTTAGAGTGGTTCCACCCTTAGCAAAAACTAAGGGAGTCAGTCTACTACCCAATTATTTCTAATTGGGATTTTGAAAGTATTTAAATTTTATTACCTCGTAAGGATGTTACATAAAATTACAAATACTTTCACCACCCTTTGGACAGCCTTCACCTAGAAGTAGTCCCACCAACCTTGAAGCAGCCTTCCTTGAAGTAACTTCAAGCTCCCCCTTGAAGTATCCTTCCTCTTAAAGTAGCTTCCCGTTGAGACAACCTTCTTGAAATAGTCCAAAGTCCTCCTTCTCCGCCGAGAAGATCAAACCCTCTCCAATCTGTATCCTCCAACCCTAGGAGTAGCAAGGAGAGTACAAGCAATAAGAAAGAACAAGAAGGAAAATGGAAATTACAATTACCGTTGTAGCACAAGGCTTGATTTCCCATATCAAGAATTTTGATATCCTAACCAATGTGTATAGAAGAGGAAGTGCAGTGGGTAGGAGATGCTAGCCTATAGGACACGAAATTGAAGCAGTGGAAATGAATAGCAAATGTTGGAGTTGCTCAATTGCTCACAAGAATGATTGCCAATTGCAAGTATGTATGCTCAAGTATTGCACAAGTGTATTTTGGGTGTCCTAAGGCATGTCCTATTTATAGGAATGGCCTATGAGTGCTTAAGGACGTTTTAGACACTTTCTAGGGGGTTCTTAGTGCTTAACTAGCTGTTAGTTGTCCACTAATTACTTTAGCAACAACTAGTTAATTAATTCTGAAAAGTGCTGACAGAGACAATCTCGGTTGAGGAATTGTCGATCGAGACTCCTGTCGATTGAGGTCTTTGTCGACCAAGGGACAATCTGGAGCAAGTGTATATAACGTTCGATTCCAACTCCCAAATACCTTGTCTGCTGTGTCTAACGGCTATTTGGGTCATTCTCAGTCGAGGAGTTTGTCGACCGAGATTGTCTCGGTCGAGAAGTTTGTCGATCGAGAATGACTCTGTTTCAATGTTTTAAACTATGTACTAAGTGTGTGTATCAGTGTGCAGTTGTGACACTATTGTAGGGGATGACCTATCTAAGTGTTGTGTGTGGCTAGGGAAGATGTAAATTCTTGATTTACATGATATCTAAGTACTTGTACATTATATATTTGTACAAGTTTTTACATTTGATTACAATTATGAAATTAAAACATTTTGAAGCATATAGATCTTCTAAAGGTTTTGTCATCCACCTAGCTCCTGCAACACTTAAGTAGCACGTTAGATCCACAAGAATGAAATGTTTGTCATCATCAAAACAAAGGGATTATAACAATGTCTAATTTAGCCAACAACTGTCTATCTGATCCTTGCTGATTCTGCCTCGGCTGTTGTGTTACTTCAACATCCCTCGATGGGCAAACTGCCTTCCAATATACGGTCTTTCCACAAAGATAGCATGCCTTACCATCAAACTGTGGCCTTGATGGCCCTGTCATTGCCACTGAAGCTATACTATGCGCCTTCGAAGATAAAGAAACATAACATCTTCCCTTACTCGGGGACCATTGTGACGGTGTACTGGAACCTCTCATCATGGAAGGTGCTGAAAACCTTGGCTTCTTGAAGCCACCAGATCTCTGTCCTTGAAACTGAGAAGGCCTCTTCTTAGTCATGGCCTCTCTCTTCTCCCTAACCTACCGTTCTATCCTTCGGATAGACTTCACGAACGTGGCAAACTATTCTCTGTTCTCTGAGGCAGCAGTTGGCGTCATTAATTCTACGCTCAGACCCTTCTCAAACTATCAGATTCTCTTGTCATCTGTTGCTGCCATGTGAGGACAAAACCTCAACAGGTCCATGACCTTGGCTTCATACTCAGTGATGTTCATCGTTCCTTGGCACAGACGCTCGAACTGGTTGATCTTCTCGTCCAGATACATCTTCGAAAAGTATCTACTGATGAACTCTCACCAGAAACCTCCCAACAGATCACCTCACTAGGCCGCTTCTCCTCCTCAATGGCCCACCAGTGGCCAGCACTACCTTTTAAAAGGTAGACATCATGCTTTACTTTGTCTGCTTCGGGGATGTCGAGGATCTGAAAGGCCTTCTCAAGACCTGTCAGCCACAGATCTGCATCTGCTGGATCAGTTGTTCCAGCATAAACTGAAGCTTCGACTCGGCGAAGCTGCTCAAATGTCTTCCCAATACCCAATGTTTCACCATGGGGAGCATGTGCTCTTGGTGGAAGCACTAGCAATCTCTCCACCATGAGATTCATCATAGCCACCATCTTCCCCATAAGCTGCTGATAGGCATGGTTTATAAGAATGGCTGGGTCAAGTTGGGGGACCTCAGGCACCCGATCTTCATGTGCCTGTACTCTAGATCCATCAACTGATGCAGCCTCGCTGCTCTCGACAACATGTTCTTCATGGTTTCCAGACATCTTTAAGCTTTTTCTTCCGTTGAGGGTAGAAGATTATTGTAAGAAAATCTGGGAAACTCACAAGAACATACACAAACCTAGTCCGAGATCCCTGTAGACTCAGTGAACCTAGAGCTCTGATACCAACCTAATATGTGACACCCAACCATCACACAGATAGCGAGATGACACACAAAAACGTGCAGAACCAAATATTAACAAAAACCATGGTTAATTAAAACCAATTGCGGAAAGCATACATAAGAGAACTATTGCATCTAGATCCTATAAAGAAACATGTTATATAAACATTACAAGCATGATATATGTCTACAAACTTACAGGATCAAGCTGTTATGCCAGCACATGAGTTCATCACCTATTTATATGTACATAACATGCCACATAAGCCCAACAACAAGATAAACAAAGGTTCAACAGCTATACATCATGAAACATCGTCAAAACACATCTGAGGACCTAAGAGTATAGGGATAACTCTAGGACTCTACTACAAAACACCAAAACATGCATCATGTCCATATCTTGCCTTCTACTGCTCTTCCTCTTGCTGCTCGACCTCAATCTCATGACCACCACCACGTCTAGTGCGATCACCTAAAAGGGTTGTAAACCAACGGGGTGAGACACCCAGTCCCAGCGAGAAACATAACTCCCCACCAAAACTATAAAACTCCAGAAAGCTAAAGCAGGTAAAGTAGATAACGGACATAATAAGATAATATGAGCAACATATTGAGAAGAACTTATTGTATTATCCAACTTACCAAAATATTTGGGAGGCATATAACTTGATTTTCTTTATGGAACATGATTGACAAGATGAGATTTATATGATCTTATTACAAAACATAAGGAACGTACAAGTAATTGCAAAGTATAACAAGATTACCTACACAAGCAAGGCCTCAACCAATGTTCTGTATTTTGTACTTAAGAAATAAATACTATTCGGCTAGATTACATATTTTTATGCCCTGAGGAAGTGAGTTGTACCACTCAAATCCAACCATCGGCTGTGAAGCCCAGAACCGGTGCCATACAAGGTCGATGGAAGAGCTGGACTCCACGACCTCTCCACCTCATGGTCAGTGCACGAGAACCAAAGCAGGACCACCGTCTCATGCTTAAGTGGCCTCAGCCATAGGGTCAGCTCTGCAAGCTACCCATAACCCTAGCCCACCTTGGTACAGATCTCGACGCTAGTAAACTTTGAGCCACGAGCCTATTCACCGTGCTATGAGCCATGAACACATTCATGCTCTATCACATATCCTAAGACATGGGCCTATTCACCATGCTCCATATATCCCAAGTCTGCAACTGTAGTTGCGCTCAAATCCTCCTATTTTCGGCTAGGAGATACCCCGCATATTCAACAATATGCGCTCCGGGTTAACCCGCAGGAGAACCTATTTCACCATCACCAACTACTAACGATGATGGATCTATGGCCAGGAAAAACTACATGATATATTCCACTGTAATTAATTAGTATATTTTAAGCGGATTGTTGAGGCAACCAAGTTGTAAAACACACAAGCAGTGAGTTATATTATTATTGTCATCATCACCTTGTCCTGGGATCTCAATCCCTTATCACAAAAATCCACTGCCTCTCAAGGCATCATCACCATCTTACATCATCAGTGGGGATAACAATCCCTTATCTCATCATCAAGAGGATAACATCTCACTAGGCACTCAGCCTTCATCAAGTTCTTAGACCTATCTTCTTATACTGGTGATGCATGTTATTTCATCAACAAGAGTTATCATCATGATACAATGTTATTCAAACACATATGCCTCATAACTCTTACCTATCTATGAATTCAACTTATACACCTGCATGGTTAGTATACGCAGCAAGAGAGGTAGCTTAAAATCACCAGACATATAGCTTTACTGATTATCATGTCATTAGGGTTTGCAGTTACACATGTAGTGATCAAGACTATGTGTGGCATACTGTATCAATTACATTACTGCTATCAAATCATGGGCATCCATTTGATCTTATAAACTAGCATCTTATCTTCTTAATAGGCATCATCTTCACGTATTAAACATAGCATTGGTTTACAAACCATCATCCATAACCCATAATCATCAAAGGTGCGAAAACATGATAAAGAACCAGTAGCTAAGGTTTCCGGGTTGGTCATGACCCTCACCAAAGGTGCCCGCTACCCTCACTAGAAGTGTGACGGGTAGGACAACCCTCACCATAGGTGGTATCGGGCAGGGTAACTACCCTCACCCAAGCCTATCGACCAAGCACAATGGACAACCACATAATAGCCGATCCAAGGGCAAAGCATATCGGGAAACCACTTCATGGTGTGTCATGCAACTAGAGAGCAAAGGTGCTATTGTGCAGCTAGGTTCATGGGGCATATCGTGCACCCTAGGTGACAGACATCCACTGAATCGGGAAAAGCCCTATCGACCCACTTGGTTTAGGGTTAGGGTTATGTCTGTAACATCCCTGACCTGGGTTATAAACTAACCCTAGGTGTTTTGCCTAAATATGTAATTAAACTCTTGTGATTATCTTTTGGCATGTAATTAAGTTCCTAAGGAACATACATTTTCATTTCTGTCCCTTTTAAACAATGATTGTAGTATTGTGTGGTAATATAGGGACCTATGTGCAAATTATCCAGTTAAGGGGTTTAACTTGAAAATTTCACAAGTTAAGATGTTCCTCTGATGATGAGATATCATATGAGTGGATATGATGAGGTAAGATGGATTTCCCAAGCTTGGGCATCAAGATGCAGCTTGTGGAATGATCTTTATGCTTAAAAACCCTAATTTGGATTAAAGTGCAATTTACCCAAATGTGGGGTGTAACTTATAAAATACACCATCTAGAACATCTTTTATGACTCTTGACATCATTTAGAGTAAAAATGATGAAAGGGACACATGAATGAGTGATCAGATAAGAAAAATGATCTTTGTGCATAAAATTCACTAAGTATGAGGATGGAGACTTGTCATATATGAACTCTAGTTGAAAGTTGGTTTTCTTTACCCTTAAATCTAGAGTTTTGATGAGCTTTACATAAGTTTCATAGCTTGGGCGTGCCTTAGAAACAAGGATGGACTTAGATGAGAATTCCATGATTTAGAGGTCCTTATGGTGGAAAATAGCCTGAAGTATATAAGCCTTCACCCTTGCAAACCAAGTGAATGTATCCTTTATCCTCTTCATTTCTCATCTTTCTAAAAACGGCCAAGGCAGAGCTCTGGACCTCAGGGAGATGACCAACTAGTGCTAAGGTGAGTAGGAACCATCTTCAAGCTCGAATTCATGGAGGAATTCTTCTTAAAAGGTTGGTTCTATGGTTAACTCACTTAGATTCTTTGTCTTAGCCGACCATTCCCATCTTTTCCTTGAAGAAACAACCTTGGATGACCTGTGGAGCTCAAGGACCCATTAAAGGCTTGAAGCTTGGAAGCTTGGAGCTCTAGGAACCATGTTTAAGGCGGGTTTTATAACTCTAAACTCCTAGCTTTATTATGCATATCTTTGTTCTTACTTTTAGTGCTTAGTTCTTCTTCTACCTCCATTCTTCCTTGCACTTTTGCAAGCAAAACGGTGGTGTAACCGACCTGAACATAGGTTGAGGATGATGGACGTGGATTCCTAGGTAACTTTATCAAACGACCTTGGACCCTTTTGGTCCAAACGGTTGCAAACCGTTTAAAGTCAAACGGGTTCAACCCGTTTGATCTCAAACGATCTTGCAAGACCGTTTGGATCAAAACGGTCTCAAGACCGTTTGATAGGGTTGAACAAGGGACGAACGTTTGAGGGTATGTTGATAATATATTGAATTTCATTTCTACAAAGAATTATAAACTAATTCTTAACCAATTGAGAGTTGAAGGCACTTCAACACCCTAACCCTAATCGGGTTGAAATTGCTGATTTCAAGTATTGATCTTGTTGAGTTTTGGGTTGAAGGACCCAAACGGGTTCAAAACCATTTGGGGGTTCATCCAAACGGTCTCCACTTGTTTCGTGACACCCCAAGATCGTTTGGAGGTCTAGGGTTAAGGAAATTTGATGGTTTGAGGGTCCAATTTCAATAGGTTGATGAATTGATAAAATTGCTGATTTTAGATCTATTTAGGGTTCAACCCTTTTCCAACCGACTTGGTTCTTGGTCAAACTTTGGGCAAACAAGTTGACACTCATTTAGGCTCAAACAGGTTGACACTCGTTTAGGCTCAAATAGGTTGACACTCGTTTAAGGCCAAATGGGTTCACAGTCGTTTAAGGCCAAACGGGTTCACACTCGTTTAAGGTCAAACGGGTTCACACCCGTTTAAGGTCAAATGGGTTCACACCCGTTTAAGGTCAAGTGGGTCCACACTCGTTTAAGGCTCAAATGTGTTTCAAAGTTGTTTGGGATTAAACGAGTTCAAGGTCGTTTAAAACCTAAATGGGTTGAAGGTTGAAGGTTAAACCCTAAACCAATTGGAGACTTTCAAGTTTATGTATACTTAATCACTTGAAGGTGTAAATGGTTCAATGATGATCTAATCTAAACTCTAATGGTAACTTAATACATTAAGGGACTAAGTGACTAATGAATTGACCCATGATGATGATCAATGGGTAAATTACCAAAATTCCCTTGAGGGGTTAATTTGAATGATACCTTGTTCTAATCAAACCCTAATCACTTGATAGTGATGATTTGGTTTATGTTAATCAAGGATGACTTGACCCAACCTATCTAGAGTGGTGTAATCACCATCTACTAGTGAGAGGAGAGAGAAAGTACCGTTTATGTTCAAAACTCAAGTAAAATACCTTCAATGTACCCGAATATGCAAGATTAGGTATGATCCACTTATGTGAGATCATGGAAACCCTAAATATGATAATTGGTGAATCTTAATCTTATCTGAGGGCTTTAATGATGATGTTCCTCATACATGGTGATATTATGAGATCAATTCACCATGAGGTGAATAGTAAACCCTAATTCTAGGATGATGACATGTAATGTGAATAGTTAACCCTAATTGGTGAAAATCAGGGAACCTAACTGGTACAACTTTTGATATGAATTGCTTACTATTATCAGTTGAATTAACCATGCAGGTTCTTATACATGATGATGATCATATCCAGGTAAGGATTATGATTTCATATTCATTGAAAGCATGTTATTAGCTTTATGAATAATGACATATGCTGATGCCTAGTAAGTGGCATCTTATGAGAATGATAGGCTGTGAGAGCCATGAGTATCATCAAGGTCATGCTTGTCAGATGACTTGTGATGAGATGATTGAGAAATGATAATTGATGAGAGTTAGACTTGATACATTTAGTATTCTACTTTCATAGCTGCTGTTCTAATGATTAATGTTTGAGAACATGTATGATGATAAAAAGAATACTGAAATGTACCTAACTAATCAAGTATAATCATACCATGTAGAGCCCTGATCATAGATCCATCATTGTCAGGAGTTAAATGATGGTGAAATAGGTTTTCCTAAGGGAACTCCTGGATCACATACTTTTGAGTATGTGGGGGAATATGGATGTGAATACCCTTACATCCTAGTGTAGGAATTGATGTAGATGTATCTTAAATATATCAATCCTTCACTATGTGTTTATGCCGGTGTGATATAACACTAATCTCCCGAGGAATTCTTTTATACCGCATCGATGAGAGATAAACAAGAAATCTTTCGATGGCAAAGAGAGTACATAATGCCACTGTGACTCTAATAGCGAAGTACCAGAATACCCTAGTAAGCTATAGTAGCAGAGACACTAGATGTCCTGCATGTTGATCCTCATACTGACTGAGGAAGATGAGGTCATAAGAATCCGACTCTTTTGATGACCTATGTATGATACCGATGCGACTTAATATTGATTGGTTGGAGTATGAGCGGTATACCTCATCTCCGTAGGGCATAATAATGTTTGTAAAACATAATCAACCGCGTAGCATATTTGCTTAGGTTGAACTACAAGATACAATGATTGATGGTTACACTGTTTAGTATACATGTTCTTCATATTCCTTAAATGTTGTTGTTCTACTTGATAACAATCTGCTGTTGATTACCTTAAAGCTTTATTGCTTATGTTGATCTGTGATTGCTATAATAAAGCTTCTGGCGGAGAGTTATAACTCTCGCTGGGACAATTATTTAAAATTGTCTCACCCCGTAGATTTCAACTTTTTAGGTGGTCGCCGAGGACGAAGGAACTAGTCTGCAGGTGATCAGTATCAGCAGCAAGAGCACCAGGGGCAGTAGTGAATCTCAGGTGGAGATACTGACTGCTAAGTCATGTAGTTAGATAGTCTTATGTCGTCTCTATACTCTCAGGTCCTTGGAGTTTGTTAATATGAGATTTTGTATTTTGTTGTATGTAATCACTTGAGAAGTGGTTTAACAGAGATGTAAACTGTTACCTTGCTTTTATGAAAGAAGTTTCATGTCTTCAAGATCTTGTCTCGAAAAGTTTTAATTTTTCGTGAATTTTCGTATTCCGCTGTTAATCAAATGCTTCCGCTGAGTTTATATCGTGGTTTATGAATCGTTTCGTTTCAGAGTGGTATCAGAGCTCTAGGTTCGCTGAGTCTACAGAGACATAGGACTTAGAATGTCGAGTCTATCCTTAGTACTTCTTTCTTATCTAATAGAGTCTTCTGCTCCTCAGGAGAAGAAGATAATTAAGGATGTCTGGACCACATGAGGAGTATGAGGCAGAAAGTAGTGTTGCTGCACCTCGAGAAGGTGCAGGGAACCTAGAAATAGAGCAACCTGTACCTGAGCCACCTATGGAGCCACCTCAATTTGACCCAGCTGACATGGGAAACCCAACTGTTCAAACCATGTTCGGGCAGTTTATGACTGCCATGACACACATCACCGACAGGATGCCCATGCCTGCACCTAGGGCACCTGCCCAGCCTGGAGGACAAGGTATCGGTAAGACGTTTGAGTGACTTCGTCGTGTCAGAGCAACCAAGTACTTTGGAATAGATGATCCTGCAGATGCCGATCTGTGGTTAACCGAGTTAGAGAAAGCTTTCAGAATCTTGAACATCCCCGAAGGTGAGAAGGTTAGACATGCTGCCTATCTTCTCAAAGGAAGTGCTGGTAACTGGTGGACCATGGAAGAGCAGCTAGAGGACGTGAACAGGCGTCCCAAGCCGGGTCTTCAGCACCAACTCAACCTCAGGCGACATCAAGGTTCTATGCTATAAACCCACCAGATGCTGTGGTTAATCCACGAGTTGTGGCAGGTCAGATGGAACTTTTATATTCTGATATGTCTAAATCCTATATTGTATCTGTTTTGATTGATTCGGGTGCTATGCACTCCTTTATCACTTGAAGAGTGATTCGTAACTGCAATATGACGGTCAGTCATAGGGCAGATAGCTTGTTGTTAGAGACTCTGTTGAGAGGGTCTACTGTGTTGCAAGAGGTATGCTCTCCCTGCATCCTCTTCTTTTCTGATCATCACATTCAAGTGGATCTTATACCACTTGAGATGCAAGGATTTGATATAATCCTTGGGATGGATACCTTGGAAAGGTATAGGGTTGTCTTAGATTGTGAATCCAAGCAGGATGTGTTTGTTGATGAAAGCAACACATGGATTTTTCAAGGAGAGAGAAAGATTCTACCCACCTGTCTTGTGTCAGCTATGGTTGCTGATAAGTTGATGAGGCAAGGATGTTATGCATTCTTGGCCCATGTGGTAGATACTACCATGGAGAGTCCTAACCCTGTTGAAGTTCCTATAGTCAGGAATTCAAAGACGTGTTTCCTGAAGAACTTCCAGGTGTGCCACCGCCTCGGGAAATTGATTTTGAAATCAATTTGATCCCAGATACCCAACCTATAGCCCGGACACCGTATAGGATGGCGCCTGCTGAGATGGAAGAATTCAAGAAGCAGCTTCAAGAGTTGCTTGAGAAGGGTTTCATCCGACCGAGCACTTCACCCTGGGGTGCTCTGATTTTGTTTGTTAAAAAGAAAGACGGGTCAATGCGGTTGTGCATTGATTACATACAATTAAATAAAGTAACAATAAAGAATAAGTACCCTCTGCCGAGGATTGATGATCTCTTTCACCAGTTGCGTGGTGCAACCGTCTTCTCAAAGATAGATTTGAGGTCTGTATATCATCAACTTCGTATTAAGGACAGTGACATACCCAAGTCTACTTTCAGAACAAGGTATGGTCACTATGAGTTCACAGTTATGTCGTTCGGACTAACTAATGCACCAGCTGCATTTATGGAACTCATGAATAGAATCTTCCGACCTTTCCTTGATCAGTGTGTTGTTGTCTTCATAGATGACATCCTGATCTATAGTAGAGATGCTCAGCAACATGAACAACATCTTCGTCAGGCTCTAACTTTGCTAAGACAACATGAGTTATACGCTAAGTTTAGCAAGTGTGAGTTCTGGTTGCCGGAGGTATCTTTTCTTGGACATGTGGTATCTACCTTGGGTATTCGTGTTGACCCTAAAAAGGTAGAATCTGTTCTACAATGGGAACAACTGAAGACACCGACGGAGATTCGTAGTTTCTTGGGGTTGGCCGGCTATTATCGAAGGCTCATTAAGAACTTTAGTTCCATAGCCTTACCCTTGACTAAGTTGACCCGGAAGGAAGTTCCTTTTGACTGGAGCGATAAGTGCCAGCAATCTTTTCAATTACTAAAAGAGAGGTTGACAAGTGCACCTGTACTTGTGCTACCTGAGCAAGGCAAAGGATACATAGTTTTCTGTGATGCCTCCAAGAATGGACTCGGATGCGTGTTGATGCAGGATAAACAAGTGATTTCTTTTGCTTCCCGACAGCTTAAGAAACACGAAGAGAATTATCCGACACACGATTTGGAGTTAGCTGCGGTGGTTCATGCCTTGAAGATCTGGAGACATTATCTCTACGGAGAGACATCCCATATTTTCACAGATCACAAGAACCTAAAGTATATCTTTTATCAGCATGAACTTAACATGATACAACATCGCTGGATGGAGTTAATCAAGGACTACGATTGTACAATTGATTACCATCCAAGAAAGGCCAATGTAGTTGCAGATGCCTTGAGTAGGAAATCAGCAACATCAACCATGGATAGAGCACAACTAAACTCTTTAGTATGCTCTAAGAGAGATATGCTTATCTCTCTAAGGCAAGACAATGTACAGTTGAAGGTGTCATTGTTAGCCGGGTTGTTAGCTGAGATGTATATCAAACCTACCCTTAGAGAGCAGATCAAAGAGGCACAATAGGTTGATACTGCAGTTCGGTAGATTAGATCGGAGTATGGTGATGAGAAGCGAGATGGTTTCCATGACTCAGATGATCATGTAGTATGCTATCATGGGAGGATGATAGTGCCAGATAAGGATAACTTGAGAAAGTTAGTCCTGGAAGAAGCTCATTCTTCGATGTATGCTATGCATCCAGGAAGCACCAAGATGTATCAGAACTTGAAAGATATGTATTGGTGGCCCGGGATGAAGAAGGATGTTGCAGAATTTGTGATGAGGTGTCCTGTGTGTCAGTAAGTTAAAGCTGAACACCAGAAGCCTGCAGGGACAATGCAACCTTTACCCATACCACAGTGGAAGTGGGACCATGTGACCATGGACTTTGTTGTTGGCCTACCTAGGACAAGCAAAGGACATGATTCCATCTGGGTAATAGTTGATAGGTTGACAAAGACAGCTCATTTCTTACCTGTCAAAACAACCTATTCTGCTAAAAGGTTATCCCAGTTATATGTTCAAGAGATAGTGCGTTTGCACAGAGTTCCTGTCACTATAGTTTCTGACAGAGGTCCCCAGTCCACAAGTCATTTTTGGGAACAGTTGCACAGAGCTTTAGGCACCCAGTTAAAGTTTAGTACAACCTTTCTTCCACAGACTGATGGACAGTCGGAAAGGACTATACATACCTTGGAAGACCTGTTGAGAGCATGTGTTCTCCAATTTACCGGGAGTTGGGATCTACACCTAAGCCTAATAGAGTTTGCCTATAACAATAGCTATCAGCAAAGTATTGATATGGCACATTATGAAGCTTTATATGGTAGACGTTGTAGATCACCCTTGTGTTGGTATGAGACTGGTGAGCATCAGTTGTTAGGTCCTGATCTTGTGCAGCAGACCACAGAGAAGATTAAAGTGATACAACAACAGATTAAGACTGCACATGATAGGCAGAAATCTTATGCTGATAAGCGTCGTAGACCGTTAGAATTCTAGGTTAGAGACAGAGTGTATCTCAAGGTCTCGCCTTGGAGAGGAGTCCTTCACTTTGGAAGGAAAGGAAAGTTAGCTCCTAGATTTATGGGGTCTTATCCAATCATTGAACGGGTTGGAAAGGTAGCCTATAGACTAGAGTTACCACCTGAGTTGTAGAGGTTACACCATGTGTTTCACATTTCTATGTTAAGGAAATGTCATCCTGATACCGAGTCAGTTCTACAACCTATGGAAATAGAATTGAATGAAGATATAACTTATGAGGAAGGACCAGTGTCAATCCTTGATAACGGAATTAAAAAGCTAAAGAAGAAAGATATAAGCCTTGTGAAAGTCCTCTGGAACCACCGTGGTGTTGAAGAAGCCACTTGGGAACTAGAGTATGAGATGAGAAGGAAATACCCTGCTCTTTTCTCTTAATACGTTTTATCGATTTCGGGTATGAAATCCTTGTAAGGGGTGGATAATTTGTAACATCCCTGACCTGGGTTATAAACTAACCCTAGGTGTTTTGCCTAAATATGTAATTAAACTCTTGTGATTATGTTTTGGCATGTAATTAAGTTCCTAAGGAACATACATTTTCATTTCTGTCCCTTTTAAACAATGATTGTAGTATTGTGTGGTAATATAGGGACCTATGTGCAAATTATCCAGTTAAGGGGTTTAACTTGCAAATTTTACAAGTTAAGATGTTCCTATGATGATGAGATATCATATGAGTGGATATGATGACGTAAGATGGATTTCCCAAGCTTGGGCATCAAGATGCAGCTTGTGGAATGATCTTTATGCTTAAAAACCCTAATTTGGATTAAAGTGCAATTTACCCAAATGTGGGGTGTAACTTATAAAATACACCATATAGAACATCTTTTACGACTCTTGACATCATTTAGAGTAAAAATGATGAAAGGGACACATGAATGAGTGATCAGATAAGAAAAATGATCTTTGTGCATAAAATTCACTAAGTATGAGGATGGAGACTTGTCATATATGAACTCTAGTTGAAAGTTGATTTTCTTTACCCTTAAATCTAGAGTTTTGATGAGCTTTACATAAGTTTCATAGCTTGGGCGTGCCTTAGAAACAAGGAGGGACTTAGATGAGAATTCCATGATTTAGAGGTCCTTATGGTGGAAAATAGCCTGAAGTATATAAGCCTTCACCCTTGCAAACCAAGTGAACGTATCCTTTATCCTCTTCATTTCTCATCTTTCTCAAAATGGCCAAGGCAGAGATCTGGACCTCAGGGAGACGACCAACTAGTGCTAAGGTGAGTAGGAACCATCTTCAAGCTCGAATTCATGGAGGAATTCTTCTTAAAAGGTTGGTTCTATGGTTAACTCACTTAGATTCTTTGTCTTAGCCGACCATTCCCATCTTTTCCTTGAAGAAACAACCTTGGATGACCTGTGGAGCTCAAGACGCCATTAAAGTCTTGAATCTTGGAAGCTTGGAGCTCTAGGAACCACGTTTAAGGCGGGTTTTATAACTCTAAACTCCTAGCTTTATTATGCATATCTTTGTTCTTACTTTTAGTGCTTAGTTATTCTTCTACCTCCCTTCTTCCTTGCACTTTTGCAAGCAAAACGGTGGTGTAACCGACCTGAACAGAGGTTGAGGATGATGGGCATGGATTCCTAGGTAACTTTATCAAACAACCTTGGACCCTTTTGGTCCAAACGGTTGCAAACCGTTTAAGGTCAAACGGGTTCAACCTGTTTGATCTCAAACGATCTTGCAAGATTGTTTGGATCCAAACGGTCTCCAGACCATTTGATAGGGTTGACCAAGGGACGACCGTTTGAAGGTCTGTTGATAATATATTGAATTTCATTTCTACAAAGAATTATAAACTAATTCTTAACCAATTGAGAGTTGAAGGCACTTCAACACCCTAACCCTAATCGGGTTGAAATTGCTGATTTCAAGTATTGATCTTGTTGAGTTTTGGGTTGAAGGACCCAAACGGGTTCAAAACCATTTGGGGGTTCATCCAAACGGTCTCACACTCGTTTAGTGACCCCCCAAGATCGTTTGGAGGTCTAGGGTTAAGGAAATTTGATGGTTTGAGGGTCCAATTTCAATAGGTTGATGAATTGATAAAATTGCTGATTTTAGATCTATTTAGGGTTCAACCCTTATCCAACTGACTTGGTTCTTGGTCAAACTTTGGGAAAACAGGTTGAAACTCGTTTAGGTTCAAACAGGTTGACACTCGTTTAGGCTCAAACTGGTTGACACTCGTTTAAGGCCAAACGGGTTCACACTCATTTAAGGCCAAACGGGTTCACACTCGTTTAAGGTCAAACGGGTTCACACCCGTTTAAGGTCAAATGGGTTCACACCCGTTTAAGGTCAAGTGGGTCCACACTTGTTTAAGGCTCAAATGGGTTTCAAAGTCGTTTGGGATTAAACGAGTTCAAGGTCGTTTAAAACCTAAATGGGTTGAAGGTTGAAGGTTAAACCCTAAACCAATTGGAGACTTTCAAGTTTATGTATACTTAATCACTTGAAGGTGTAAATGGTTCAATGATGATCTAATATAAACTCTAATGGTAACTTAAGACATTAAGGGACTAAGTGACTAATGAATTGACCCATGATGATGATCAATGGGTAAATTACCAAAATGCCCTTGAGGGGTTAATTTGAATGATACCTTGTTCTAATCAAACCCTAATCACTTGATAGTGATGATTTGGTTTATGTTAATCAAGGATGACTTGACCCAACCTATCTAGAGTGGTGTAATCACCATCTACTAGTGAGAGGAGAGAGAAAGTACCGTTTATGTTCAAAACTCAAGTAAAATACCTTCAATGTACCCGAATATGCAAGATTAGGTATGATCCACTTATGTGAGATCATGGAAACCCTAAATATGATAATTGGTGAATCTTAATCTTATCTGAGGGCTTTAATGATGACGTTCCTCATAGATGGTGATATTATGAGATCAATTCACCATGAGGTGAATAGTAAACCCTAATTCTAGGATGATGACATGTAATGTGAATAGTAAACCCTAATTGGTGAAAATCAGGGAACCTAACCGGTACAACTTTTGATATGAATTGCTTACTATTATCAGTTGAATTAACCATGCAGGTTCTTATACATGATGATGATCATATCCAGGTAAGGATTATGATTTCATATTCATTGAAAGCATGTTATTAGCTTTATGAATAATGACATATGCTGATGCCTAGTAAGTGGCATCTTATGAGAATGATAGGATGTGAGAGCCATGAGTATCATCAAGGTCATGCTTGTCAGATGACTTGTGATGAGATGATTGAGAAATGATAATTGATGAGAGTTAGACTTGATACATTTAGTATTCTACTTTCATAGCTGCTGTTCTAATGATTAATGTTTGAGAACATGTATGATGATAAAAAGAATACTGAAATGTACCTAACTAATCAAGTATAATCATACCATGTAGAGCCCTGATCATAGACCCATCATTGTCAGGAGTTAA
Source organism: Alisma plantago-aquatica (assembly GCA_963693085.1). Classification (NCBI taxonomy): domain Eukaryota; kingdom Viridiplantae; phylum Streptophyta; class Magnoliopsida; order Alismatales; family Alismataceae; genus Alisma; species Alisma plantago-aquatica. The sequence continues at coordinate 1,845,869,932 of OY856409.1, forward strand.
ATGATGGTGAAATAGGTTTTCCTAAGGGAACTCCTGGATCACATACTTTTGAGTATGTGGGGGAATATGGATGTGAATAACCTTACATCCTAGTGTAGGAATTGATGTAGATGTATCTTAAATCTATCAATCCTTCACTATGTGTTTATGCTGGGGTGATATAACACTAATCTCCCGAGGAATTCTTTTGTACCGCATCGATGAGAGATAAACAAGAAATCTTTCGATGGCGAAGAGAGTACAGAATGCCACTGTGACTCTAATAGCAAAGTACCAGAATACCCTGGTAAGCTATAGTAGCAGAGACACTAGATGTCCTTCATGTTGATCCTCATACTGACTGAGGAAGATGAGGTCATAAGAATCCGGCTCTTTTGATGACCTATGTATGATACCGATGCGACTTAATAGTGATCGGTTGGAGTATGAGCGGTATACCTCATATCCGCAGGGCATAATAATGTTTGTAAAACATAATCAACCGCGTAGCATATCTGCTTAGGTTGAACTACGAGATACAATGATTGATGGTTACACTGTTTAGTATACATTTTCTTCATGTTCCTTAAATGTTGTTGTTCTACTTGATAACAATCTGCTGTTGATTACCTTAAAGCTTTATTGCTTATGTTGATATGTGATTGCTATAATAAAACTTCTGGCGGAGAGTTATAACTCTCACTGGGACAATTATTTAAAATTGTCTCACCCCGTAGATTTCAACTTTTTAGGTGGTCGCCGAGGACGAAGGAACCAGTCTGCAGGTGATCAGTATCAGCAGCAAGAGCACCAGGGGCAGCAGTGAATCTCAGGTGGAGATACTGACTGCTAAGTCATGTAGTTAGATAGTCTTATGTTGTCTCTGCACTCTCAGGTCCTTGGAGTTTGTTAATATGAGATTTTGTATTTTGCTGTATGTAATCACTTGAGAAGTGGTTTAACAGAGATGTAAACTGTTACCTTGCTTTTATGAAAGAAGTTTCATGTCTTCAAGATCTTGTCTCGAAAAGTTTTAATTTTTCGTGAATTTTCGTATTCCGCTGTTAATCGAATGCTTCCGCTGAGTTTATATCGTGGTTTATGAATCGTGTCGTTTCAATGTCGGGCGACAACTACCCTATCATTCAACTAAGTCAAGCATACCGTATCGGTCACCATAGGGTCCATCACTCAACCCATGTCAGGAAAGAAACCAACCCAACTTGTATCGCCCAAGACTCCAACCAGGGATATCCACTTAGGCACTCTGTCGGCCAAGGGGCAACATCTATTAGGTCAAAGGATCATCTAGACCAAGTCATATCGCCCAAGCTCACCATCAAGGTCAAGAGGGCCACATCGGGTATTAAAACCTATTTTGAAAAGTTGCAAAACTCTTTTATAGAATCCAAATGACAAACACAAATACATTATCGTTGCGCTCAGTTCATAAATGGGATAAACTTCAAATATGGTTTGAGACCTTTGAGAAGTGTTATCAATGGTGAGTGTAAACTCTAAAGTCCATGAAAGACTAGAGCCAACTGAACCACTCCAAATGCACCTAAGGCTAAAGTTGGATACTTACTTGAAGAATGCCAATAATGCCTAAGACATCAAGAACCTTATGTCGAGCTATATGAACTATGAGTTGCATAAATAGCTTGAAGCATGGACATTCTTGAGATGGTTATACATCTTAAGAATCATGCAAAGTGTGAGAGGTATAATGTCTTCAAAGTGATGTTTGAGTATAATCAGATAGATGGAGATCAAGTATAATATCATATGCTCAATATGATTGTGCATATAGATTAACTGTGATTTCTGATAGGTCAAGAGTTGATTAAACATATGATTCTACAAATTTTTGTGTGAATCATTTAGCCAATTTATCAAATGTTGAGAAAATTGGCCAAACCACTATTTGAAGTGCTTGGCATGTGGATGCCAAAGCACGAATGAAGAAAGGAAAAAACCTATGATGATGATAAGTAGAGTGAAGTCCATAGACTAAAGCAAGGTAAAGAAGTGTTCTGAAACCAAGCTTAGGTACAAGTATTCATCACTCAAGTAATGGAGAGGGGTAAGTAGGAAAGGGAAATAACCACTTTATAGAGGATCTCGAGAAGATGATAGAGATGGAGATCTCTACTTCAGGACTTGAGAGGAAGTAAGCTAGAAATTATGCGGAGTAAGAGGTGCTACAATTACATTTACATTATGACATTCATGGGCATGTAATAGAATAAGTGAATTGCTATTATATACCTGCCATCAATGAAAAACATATTACATCTTGTATGGGCAAGAGTGTTGTGGACTGATGTTTCATTTTAAAAGATATGATATTTGATGGAAATGCCTATGTCTCACTAACTATACTTGATAGTTAAAGAGACAAATGTGTGTGATGCATGTAATGAATGACATGATAACTCAAGCTTGAATGCCTATAAAGATGTCATCTAGAGCGCATAAATGGGATTGAATTTTTAGAATCCATATGATTGATATCTAGAATCTTTTGGTTGTTGAACCATTAGAGACATGCTAATCTCATTCTTGTGCAATATGACAAAGGTTCTTCCCTAGATGTAGTGGGAGGACACTTTTTTTATTAAGGATTATAAATATTGATGTATATAGACCTTTTAGAATAAATGCTAAAGGTAATCACTAGTACTTCAATGTATTTACTGATAACCTCTGTAGATATGATAGTTTGTATTTGGTGAAATACAAACATGAATCTCTTGAAGTGTTCAATAAGATTAGAATGAAGTACATAATTATCTTGGTATAAGTATTAAATTTCGATATGATCGATTTGGAGATACTTTGAACCAAGAGCTTGAGAACCTTCTGGATGATCATGATAATGTATCATGTTGGACTCCACCTGAAACACAATGATAGTGTATCATGAGAAGTGTATCATAAAGAAGGAATCACACCTTGTTGAGTCAGAGTGTGATTACTAGCTAAATCTTCAAATTTCCTTTTAGGCACATGCTTTACTCCAGGAATAAAGAGAATCACAAAATGTTGTGGAATCTCAAAGTTCCTTAAGTAACACATAGAAATCATGGTTCTAGTATAACATGCCTAGAGCTTGAATGATATATGATATCTTATGGACAAGAAGGCGGTGAGTTGATCATATGATGAGTCAAAAGTCTACCTAGAAGCTAATGAGAGCCAGAAACTAAGATATGGCTTGAAGCCATGAAATCCAAGATGGACTCCATGTACATCAACAAAGTATGACCTGGGTTGATCCAAATGAAGGGGTAAAACCCATAAGGTACTTTTGGTTCTTTCAGAAGAAGACTGTCATGGAGGGTAAGATGGTTGAAAAGAGTTTCTAACAACTTCAAGGTGTGGAACAGGATGAAATGTTTTCAACAGTTACCATGGATAAATCCATCTGGATAATGCTTGCAATTGTATCTTAATATGACTATGAGATTTGGCATATTGATGTTAAAACCACATTCCTTAAATGGAATATTGTGCATGATGTGTATGTAATACAACCTAAAGGTTTTATAAATCTAATAATGCACATAAAGTCTATAAAGATATATAGATCAATATTTGGATTGAACCAAGCACCTCAGAACTAGATCTTCGATTTGAAAAGATAGTCAAAGAGTTTGACTTGAGTCAGAATAAAGATGTAATGTGTGATTACAAGTTAGTGGGAGCATATATATATATATATATATATATATATATTCCACATGTTGATGGGGAGTATCATCCTTATACTACAAAATCTAGAAATGAAGTGTATTCTAAAAGGTTTTTAGAGAAGCATCCTATGTGATAGGAGTCAAGATATATAGAGATAGATGAAGAGGGCTTCTTGTCCTAGGAAAGAGAACACACTTTGGCTAGATGTTGAATGAGTTCAGCATGGTGAGGGTGAACTTATCCATGTTCCATGGAGTTAGTCTCTCAAGAGCCAAGTGTCCCAATTCTTATGAAGAATAAGGAACACATGGACATATATCATATGCATTCACAATTGGATCTATCACGTATGAACTCATCTCGTTATCTTGTATGTATTGGACATGATAAGAAAATTTGAACTAATTATCTTGTATTGGACATGACAAAAATATATGAACTCATCATCTTATATATACTGGACAAGACAAGAAGATATGAAATCATCATCGTGTATGACAAGATGATATAAATATCCAGTTATCTCATATGTATTGGACATGACAAATGGATATCTATCGAACTCCAGTAAGAGTTACTGGAATACCATGAAGGACTTCTTTGTGTACTTGTGAAGTACTAAAAGGATTAGTTCTTTATTTATTGTAATAAGGAAGAGTTGGGTGTAAAGAGTTACACCGAGGCAAGCTTCTGAAATGACAAAATTGTGTTTCACCTTGGAATAAGAATTGTTAGTTGGAAATGTTCCAACATTAAAAAACTAATTAATTCTACAATAAGAAGTTGAGTACCTTAGTGTTGTAAACACTATAAAGGATATTGTATGGATCTATAAGTTCATATGGATGAACTTATGGGAGGTAACAACCATTGGTTATTAAATAGTAATATTGTAACAACAATGGAGCTACTGATTAGGAAAAAGAGTTTTAGATAGCATACTGCAAAACTTCCATCTCATACGAGTTGTCGTACAGCGAGGGGATGTGAAACATGCAATATACCGACTTGAAGAAAATGTTGATTACCCGCTATAAAAGCACGTGTGCAATAGAAACATGATGGACATGTTAAGATGACTTGGAATATGATTCGTGGGTGATTGGCTCTAAGTGCAAGTGGGATTCTATTGGTATAGTATGCCCACAAAGCCAATCATATGATGATTGCAATGAGGCATATGATACTTGATTTGATAATGACAAAGGTAATTCTATATATTATGTTTGTCTCACTCATGAGACGATGACACACACATGATAGATGTCTAAAGAATGATGTGACTCGGTGACGTATGTCTTTAGGTTGAGGACCTAAACAATGAGACCATATGTATGATAAGAGTACATACATTATTTTTATGTCCCTAGTTAGTCATTACTGTGGAAGCAAAATAGACAATAGTAATACATAAGACTAGAGTGTGTGATGACTGATGATAGAGTCTCATTAGTCATGATATATGATGTTAAGTCAAGCACACAAATATATGTTAGAGAATAGTATATCAGACAGACCCACCTTGAGAGTGATACATGGATACCATGGAATGGTAGTCACAATCATCTCTCATAGTGATGGAGGTGATTGTGGTTCTTAGACCTGAAATCACTACACTCATCACATGTGATTGGGTACACTTTGACATCATAAAATGTAGTCCTAAAACATGGGTTGTTATAAAAGTGATGATTGGGTGACTTTGACACATGGGGACTTGACTGTGAGTGATAGAGATGGGAGTTGTCCCTCCTACAAGGAGTATGATATCTAGGGCCCCTTGATAAGAGAGACTGAGAATTGTATGGCCATACTCATTTGATTCAACATATGATATGTGAATTTACATGCATCTCAGACAGTCTCCTCTAGGTCAAGGAACATGGATTGAATGTTGAAGAAGATGACGTTCCATACCTCGAGTTCAATCCGAATGTCAGTGACAAATAAACTATACGATCACGGTAACACCAATCACAGATTGTAGGTTGAAGTTGTTCTCCAACTTTTTGAGTTACTTGGGTATCAATGATGAGTTACTAGATTCTACTCATTGCTTGTGATGTCATAAGTTGTTATGAACATTCAGTGTCAATGTAAATTGGAACCTATAGGGTCACACACATAGGATACCCCTAGAAGAGGAGATTGTCCATGAATGATGTTTAGATTGAGACTAAAGGTATTTAGGTACTAAATTAAACATACAATTGACTAAGTGGATTTAGAACTATCAAGTTCAAGTGTTGAAATAGTTGGTTAGTGTGTCAGGTCGATTGGAGACTGCATTGGCAATGTCAGGACTGCCAACTGACTGGTTCACCCTTGTGAGCCGATTGCCTGGTGTGAGCCAACTGACCGGTTCACTTGGTGAATAGGGTGGCTCATAGTCCTACCAACTGAGGAAATAAGGATTTGCCCAGTTGGAAGAAAACTTTCATGTTTCACTTGTTCAATTTGATTGGAATAAGAATTAATCTTTACATTAATTAGAAATGAATAAGGAAAGTAATTGTGGGAAAGTCTGGGAAGTGAAATGACTGGTTCACTAGGTGAACCAATCGGGTCACCTTCCCAAATGATCAGTTTAGTTATGAACTGATCGGCTCACCTACCCAAACGATCTGTTCAGTTGTAAACCGATCAGTTTGCCTACTGTAGTGCAATCAATTCATGGAATTTCCAGATCCTTCTACTCCCAAACATACTGGGAACCCTGACCCTACCCTCTACTATAAATAGAGGGGTACTGGGGGTTTCTCAAAACACACAACTCAGAATATTAGTTTCTCTGCAAAGTTTTTGTCCTCTCTGGTTTTGGTAACTGAGAGAGCCCAAGCCAGTGCTACCCGACTAGGGAGGCACAACGAGGAAAAGACAACTACTAAAAAGTAGTCTGAGATCGGGAGAGCAGGTTGGTGCTAGTACATCAACAGGAGGGTCATCTCCTTCCTACTAATTCTTCTAGAATGATAGGAGTTCTAGGTGGTCCATGTGGACTATCAGTAGAGGTGGGAGATGTCTGTCGCTCAGGAGGACACGTCAGCTGTAGTCTGTGGTAGAGGCCAGAGTCCATGGCAAAGACCAGGAGCTGCACAGACACCGTCCAATACATGACATTGAAGATTGAACATGGATGCAAGGTATTGTCACTAGGCAAGCCCCATGACCAAGTATATCTCGCTAAAACCATCATGCCCATTACATAGTCATTGATGTGATCTCCTGTTATGGGTTAATGGCCAGTAAATTTTTTGTTTCCACTGCCTACTCTAAGGCCATAAAACCCAAACAAATTGCTAAGAGCATATATTCAATTTATGGAAGCATTTACATGTTGGTAGAGCCTTAGTGGCTACTCCCAACCCAAGCTATATGTTTATCCACTCATGGTGGTGAGTAGAATTAGAGACTTACAAGTTTTGTATGACATGGAGATTGATGGAGAATGAGTGGAAGAGATGAAGGAAGATATACATATTTAGGGAAAGGAAGAAAGGAGATACACCAACGATGACCATGGATGGTCAAGGTCAATGGACTACTCCTTGTATTAGAAGTTGTCATGGAGGTATAAGACTCTTCATTCCCCTTTTGTCGATGAAGAAGTTGAAGCAGATCAAGGATGAGTAGAAGGGTAGGAAGAAAGGAGATACACCAACGATGACCATGGATGGTCAAGGTCAATGAACTACTCCTTGTATTAGAAGTTTTCATGGAGGTATAAGACTCTGCATTCCCCTTTTGTCGATGAAGAAGTTGAAGCAGATCAAGGATGAGTAGCAGGGCATGCCTTCAAACTTTCATCCCCTAGCTTTCACAAACCAATGGCGAAGGAGCTAATGGATGGCGTGGGTGGATTTTGACAACACTTTCACATACTTTGTGGGTGGAGACCATTCTCTCGGTACCCCACACGTGCTATTTATAGCTCTGGTTAGATGCTCTTTTCTTGCACAAGTCTCTGTATGGGAACAATCCTTGAGAAACACCCTTAATGTCCGTTGACTGTTCTATACGGCCACCTAATATTGAGCGTGAACTTGAACCATCAGTTACCTCACTACATGGCCAACTGATGGCTTCAGTCAGACCATCAGTTCTGGGAAAATACTGTCATCCCATCAGTTCTTCAGAATCGATGATGAATATCTTGAGGTTCTAGCCTTCCATGGAAATTGGTGGACCATCAGTCTAAAAGATACGATAGTTTGTTGAATGGCAGTTTGGGTCTAGGAAAACCATCACTTCTTGACATATGAAGGTTAGTATATGGATTCTTGACTAGTCATCAGTTGTTGAGAAGTGATGGCTTGATTGAACGCTCCTCGGTAGATTTTCACCTCTATGGGCCATCAGTTTGGAAATAGATGGTCAGACTGGTGATCCTGCTTCAATGGTAAAAACCACCATTTCACAAGTCCCTTGCATGGGAACTAGTAGTTATCTTCAAACCAAGGCATAAGCGGCGTACATGTGCAAAATAGGGGAAAGTTAAGGTAACTAAGGAGATTCTAGAAGTAAATTTAGACATGAAATATCCCCAAAATTGAATGTCATCAATGGTGTAGAGTTGAAATACATAAGGTAGGATTTCCAAGCATGCCATTCTTAAGAAGAAAAATATGCTTGATAATGAAGGGAAACACTAAATCATATAGTGTGATTTCCAATGAGTACCATATATCTTCCCATGGGGATTAAAGTAGTAAGTTAAATAATTATACTTGTTTTTGTCTACAGGTCTGTGAGAGGTGATTATAGACTAATAACTCTATTATATATGTGAGAGTTATCTATCCTCACTAAATATGTCAATAATAACTTCTCTATTGTACATAGAGTACACGTTCTTTTGTAAATTTTATCATATATACATCTGATGATAAGATATTAACAATACTGTGAAGAGTCCATTAAATTAGACTCATTTTCTAGGTATTAATACATTGGTAAGCATTATGTTACACATTACAATTCCTAATATTTTGTTATAGTTTGGGATTAATTTTGAGTACCCTTTATATCTCCAAAAATTTCATTAGGTCAAGTGATGGTGTGTCCCAACATGTAAAAGATCTCATATAGGTTGAGATGCAAGTAGTCATAGACCACTCATTTTTCATTTCTAGCTTAGTCATTGATACCCATTAGCATGCAATATTGTTCCTTTCTTGTAGTTAAATTCATATATAAGTTGGCATATTCTAGATCTTGTTGAGTGTTGATACACTCATTTGTCCTTTTTTCGGTGAGAAATACATTTTAATTTTATAATATATTAACAAAAACTACTACAACATTCTTAGCAGTGCCATCTCAACAATATCCACATAAATTGTATTCCTCAAGAGGTTTAAATCTATGAGTATGTCTAGAATTGTCCTTATATGGCTAGACTCTAAGAAACATGGTATTATCTCTATCATTTTTATGATTCAAATTTTCTATAGTTTACATAATATTGTGTATATAACATATAGAATGAATGTGCAACTTCAAACATGGGTATTATCAATATAATTTCATATAAATATGATAGATGTATGTGTTAGTATATATGTCGTAAGAAATATCCAAATGATGGGTATGTTTTACTTAATTGAACAACAAATAAAAGGAAATTCCACTTATAGTGTTTATTTTAGTATGAGACAATGATTGAATGTATGACATCCCAATATTGTTTAACTCAGTGACATGTGGATTTGGGTTGAGAACTTGAACCTATGTATACTTTGGACTTTTTTTTCATTTTTAGTCCCTAGCAAAATATTAATGTCCAAGTATTTATGGACAAAAATAATATATAAGACTATTATGTATGTTGAATGATGAATATATCACATTAGTCGTAATATTTGACATCAAGTTGGATGGATAAGTAGTTGTTAAAGAACATGTGTACTACACAGACCCACCTTCACAATGATACATGAAAACCGTTCTATGGCAGTCAAAATCATATACACATCAAAAGGGTGACTCATATCATAAGATCCTAAAGTCACTACATTAATTATATGTTTTTCAGTGGATTTTGACACTAGCCGATATGTTGTTTAGTGGAGTTTGACACTAGGCAATATCACTTTCAATAAGGGTTTTCATAAAGGTATTAATTGGGTTTATTGTTACACAGATGATTAAAGTGAGTGATGTAGATGGAATGTGTCCCTCCTATTAGAGTGATATCCTAGCTACTTAATTTGTGGGACTATGAAGCGCATGGACATGCACAAGTGACTCAATATTGTATATCAAGCTTGTGTTATCTCAATATTCTACTCTAGATCAAGAAATATACGTTGAATATAAAGAGTATAATGATTCTATGCATCAATTTTGATTTGTATATATGAGAAAAGGAATATATAATCATGGTAACATGGGTGGCATTAGGTTGAAGTTGTTCTCCAAACTATTCTAATTACTTGGGTAGTAATAACGTGTTGTTAGATATCACTCATTAGTTGTTGAGTCATGATGACATCACCACCAATGTAATGTGGAGCCTACATGGTCACACACATAACGATGCTAATGTGAAGAGAAGTTTGCAATTACCATTGTAATTATAATGGTTCTAAGTTAGGCATAGTCTGGTTTTTTATCCAACTAATTTACTAAGATGTGATGTTTATCAACTCATGGTTGAGAATATCAATCAATGAATTAAGTGTCAATGAAAACCCATCAGTTGTCAACTTGGAGGTGTACTAGAAAATCGACTAAAGGTCAGTTAATCAGCTAAAGAACAACCAACTCGTTGGTTCATGGATTATGAAAGAGTGCATAAGTATCAAATGACTGATTGAAATTTCATATGATTGATTGCATGAAAAATGATTGAGTACAATGTCAACTAATCAAGTGGCAAGAATTTTCCTCAAGACATAACAACTGAGTCAGTTGACTAGATTCCTAGTTGATTGACTAGAATGTTGTCCAAATTTTCCTATTTTATGATTAATTTGAGATTGCAATTAGAAAAATGATTTGAATTGTTAGAACCCAAAATTATGCATCTTCATATAATGGGAGTGACATTCATAGTATGATATACACAAGTTTACCACTAATTTATCCCTTTTATGAGACAAAAAGTGACTCCCAAGGATGACACCCCAAATACGAGGAGGAAAGAAGCAATCGGTGCTAGCATTGACAAATCCAATTCGTCTTCTACTCATATACTAATGTGGTGCAATGGGTGATCCCTACTTCTATGTGGATGACATAGAGGCCTTTGCATGCATGTGAAGACTTGATGACTATAATATCCTCAATTTTAGTAAAATTGAATTATATAAATTAAGCAATGAATTGATGATTTTCCCCAATGGTATTATTGGTGGAATGATAATGTTAATTACCTTCATGGCATGGTATCTTGTGGCACAAGTTAAATAAATAAAAGGAAGTTGTACATGGATAAATGATAATGGCTTTTTTGAAATATTGCCTAATTGAAAAATTGAATAATATACAAGTTGCCAAAATAAAATAAGAGGAGTGGTGTTTTGGATAATTAAAAGAGTAATTATCTAGCCATTATTGATAACACATGTTTTGACACATCAATCAGTATTATTTTGATTAAACTTTTGGTGTGCTAAAAAATAATGACAGAAGGAAGATAATTCTATAAATTGGGAGAAAAGGGATATCCCATTAGGTAATTGTATTGTTTTATATAATTGTTAAAAAGGATTAAGTATTGAAATCCCAATATATATATATATATATATATATATAGGGATAATATTAAAGAGTTTCCATGGAATGAGGATAATTGGTTTAAAGAAATATCCAAGAGAGAGATAAAAGAATAATATAGAATTCATGACCACATAACCAATAAAGTTCAATGTATCTATATGTATTCCTTTATGGATTTTTTATGCTGATCAAATAAAGTTGATAAATTAAGCTAAGAATAATTGAAAGACATATATGGATATACATGTGTCACCATATTGAGAATTTTTTGAATACATTTCTTTTGACAATGATAAATACTTTTAATAAGAGCTTAACCACAGTCATGAGAGGGAGAGATTATTAAAAGAAAATAAAAAGGAATATATGATTAAACAATGTAATCGTATACATGGAAAGATGTACAATGGGGTTGGAAAGTAATAAGGGTTGGGGTTTCTTACAAGACCTCTGGATCCACTACTATAGAATGGGGATACAACATCGGGTATTATAGATTTATAATGTCAGTTATTGACCGACGCCTAAGTGAGTGACGCTAAAAATAAGCACATTTTTCATCGATCAACTTATCTGACGATGTTGATTTCATCATCAGTTAGTGGCTATAGTCAAATTGACTACATAAAACAAAGAACTTCCAAAATACTGGTTTCTTTAGAACATATCGTGGCGGTTATACAATAGCACTGACGATGGTTAGTACATGTTGTGTCGGTTTTTATAAAGAAAAACCGACATAGAATATGTTTATCGGTATGAATAATGAAAAAAAGAAGTATTCATTGTCGATTATTGTCATTCACCGACGTTGATTGTCTATGTAGTCAATTTTTTTATAAATAACTGACCAAAAATGTATATTTTTTATTTTTTTTACAATAGGTCTATAGACGTGCTGTCTATGCCTGCAAATACCTTCCTGGATCCAATGTCCTTCAGAAGTGAAAGTTCTGAATAACAACAGACTCTCTGCAAGCATTGTGGCTTAACAACAGGCCGACAAACCTTCAAGAAAAACAATCATATATACAATACATGCACAAACATGCCAACATACTTCAACATTTTTTTCAAATACACGCCATAGCCTACATTCCAGTCAACTCTTCCAAAAAATCATATGTCATTTCTTTAATTCACATTTCAAATACACCTCACAGTCAAACTCTTCCAAAATCTATCATAATTGTGTTAGACTTCCATAATATTGTAGGTAGCAAAAATATGTCTAATTCTATTACATAATTGCAGTAGACCTTACATAATATTACAAAAAACCTTAGTGTAGGGGGTTGTATGAGCCAGGGACACTGTTCAAATATTTCATGTCTATACTTTGGGATATAGTCATCTCTTAGGATGGTACTATCAGACACATGTGCAACAATTCTATTGTGTAGTTTGAATATGCTCTAGATGTTGCATCTATGTGTAGAACTACGAATCTTCTTGAACACTATTCAACTTGATTCATAGTTCTGCACATAGATGCAACATGCAGTATATTCAAGCTGTGCAATAGAGTTTCTGCACATGTGTCTGATAGTTCCATCATAAGAGATGACTATATCCCAAAGTATAGCCATTAGATCTTTAAATAGTGTCCCTGGCTCATACAACCCCGTACAGAAGTAATCATACTCTTCCCATATGACCGCAAAGTCTTATTTGGTGTCCTCTTTGAGAGTAACATCTGTGGCCTCTTTGATCTTAGAGTGCGACATCAACATCTACAAAATAAAAATGTTTATCATAATAAATAAATACAAGTTTGAGCACACAATTTGTTAATTTTTTCAAATACCAACTAATATCACTCACCATATCACTGTGGTCCAAATTTTATGGTAGGATCATCTTGTTTTCCTTTATGTGATGAAGGAGTGACTATCTTTTTCTGCCACTTTGAAATGGGTGTTACATGTTCAAAACTAGGCGGTGGTCCAATATTTATGGGAGGATATGATGAATGTTGGTCTTCTAACTCCTCTAAGGAATTGTATTCTGATGCCTCTAATGAATCGTTTGGGCCACAGAAAGTTAGGTGACTGTTTATCTCCAAAATAAATTGGTACTCCCACATATACTCTTCATATTATTCATTGGTATAAAACAAACTATTGTAGTAGTTCGAACTCGAGGCGATATCAGTATGGAGATTACATGATGATGCAATAGAGTGTTGGCTCAAGAGTTTGGTGTTGGAGTGCGACATCGACATCTGCAAAGTAAAAATTTTAACATAATAAATTATAAATACAAGTCTAAACACATGATAAAAATGATTTCATCATCATTTATTTATCTAAACAAGAGTTCCAAAGTAAAAAATTCTAAAGTTTCTGATATTGCAGTTAGAGATTGAGGGAAAAAGACCTGCACATAATCATCATCATCATCATCATCATCATCATCATCATCATCATCATCATCATCATCATCATCATCATCATCATCATCATCATCATCATCATCATCATCATCATCATCATCATCATCATCATCATCATCATCATCATCATCATCATCATCATCATCATCATCATCATCATCATCATCATCATCATCATCATCATCATCATCATCATCATCATCATCATCATCATCATCATCATCATCATCATCATCGTCATCATCATCGTCTTCGTCATCATCATCATCATCATCATCATCATCATCATCATCATCATCATCATCATCATCATCACCATCATCATCACCATCATCATCTTCATCATAATCATTAATCATAAGCAATCATCATCATCATCATCATCATCATCATCATCATCATCATCATCATCATCATCATCATCATCATCATCATCATCATCATCATCATCATCATCATCATCATCATCATCATCATCATCATCATCATCATCATCATCATCATCATCATCATCATCATCATCATCATCATCATCATCATCATCATCATCATCATCATCATCATCATCATCATCATCATCATCATCATCATCATCATCATCATCATCATCATCATCATCATCATCATCATAATCATCATCATCATCATCATCATCATCATCATCAT